>CM022951.1:7396411-7659041 GCA_012931725.1 Litsea cubeba
GAGAGAGAGAGAATTTCAGGAATAAAATACGCATTGAAGTTCAGAAAATAACAAAAAAGAAATAGAAAAAGAGTGGAGCCACTTTTTTATGAATTGCTTGGTACTTTCATAAAGTCCAATGATTAAGGTTCACTACTGTAGGTTTAGGTTCACTTTTTTATGATTAATTATGACAATTAATCTGTGACAGATAATTGAATCGACCAATTACCACTTTGCTGAATTAGTTGTGCTCTTTTTGTAAAGTAAATTTTTTGAAACAACACAAGATTACTAGGGACAATAACAAATAATGGAACAATTAGATGTACCAAATCCTGATCATTTCAGCAAACTTGACAAGGAGATAATCATCCCATTATTTTCTTGGAGGGGCAAAAAATCCATAATCACATCAGCTAGGCTACTGATTTTCCCTTTCCCCGCATGTCAAATTCAAAGAGTTCCAATCATAGGTATATTAATCACATCAGCTGGGCTACTGATTTGAGGGCATGAGATTTATGTAAACAACATCCAACACTGTTTTGAGGGCATCAAATTTATGTAAACAACATCCAACCTAATGTGATTTCCAATTTTTGTGCTCCTTCGAATGCAAAGCCTTAATGTTTATTAAGAAAGCCCAAATTGATTTCTATTTGGAGAAAATTTATGAACTGAGAACAAAAGACATGGTAAATGTTTCCCATACCAGAGGTGCAGGTCCTCTTACAACCTTCCCTTGGTTGTTGTACTGGGAACCATGGCAGGGGCAGATGAACTTGTTTTCAGCTGCATTCCATGGCACAACACATCCAAGGTGGGTGCAAACTGCATTGATGCCATATGTTGCGAGTGTTTTGTCATTCTCCACAACAAGATAGGTGGGGTCTCCCTGCAAGACATTTACATGTTAAACACTTACAATGAATAATAGAAACAAAGTGAGCTTTTTGGAATCACAACTTCCAAATACTACAGCATGCCTTCCTCCTTTTCCCATGTAAAGGCCAAGGATTTGAATGCCTAGTCTTACCTTTAACCCTTGTGTCAAGGTTCTATCACCGGGGCCATGAATCTTGAGCCATTCAGATGCAATAACGTCATTTCCAAAGGCATCCTTTGCTACAATTCCACCACTTCCACCCCCTGAACTGTTTTTGTTTTTAATGATAAATCATCAGAAAGAAGTTCAAAGATCAAATGTAGTGATGATCACGTGCTAATGGAGAAGTGCTCAAAACAAAATCACATAGAATAATCATATAATGAAATATAAGAACAATGAAAAAAGGTCAAAGCCTTCTTATTTTTAACAAAATTGAGGCAGTCAATGCCATTGCAACTAGACTAACATTCCCCTCAATTCTATATTTCTTGTTTCTGTTACACCAATTTGGTTATGCACAATTATAAAGGTTGTATATGAGATGTGTTGCACAGTTTTTTTTTTTTTTTGCATTGCTTCCCTAATTTCTCAGTCAATGTAGAAGGTCGTCTAGTCATACATAAAATGTCATCTTTTCAGTCTAACTTGAGCTCTTGTCATCCCATCTGCCTCAGTGTCTATAAGAAAAGAAATTTCATAGAGAAACTCATCTCAAAAAATGGTTCTGCAATCTGCAGTGAAGCGAACTCCAATACTTGTTTAACAAGGTCGGTAAAATGGTTAAACTTCTAATGAAGTTTGAAAGGGAAGAAACAAAAAATCAGAGGGCCTAGGACAACTATAAGCCATTTTTCTATGAAATAATTCTCCCATAGGAAACTCACTTTGAACACCAACTATGCCTTTTAATCTGCAGGTCAATTAATTGAACTTGCATTTGAAAAAGCGAGTTATCAAACCATCCTACCTTCTGCCAAAAAACTTGTCATTAATTATTGATCCAAGGGTAACATCAATCCTTTTAAACTTTCTATCAAATACTGCTAAAGGAAGCCGACTTCTCTAATGTCACTAGTTTAATGAAAATTTTGAGTATCTATTTGTTTTGGAATGGTAACATGACTACATTATGTGCACTTGAAAAGGGAAAGTTGTCCCTATTATACTCCAAAATGAGTTCCTATTGTCGCAGATTTCTTGAAAGAATATATATATATATATATAGAGAGAGAGAGAGAGAGACTCTATATAACACCAAACAACCTGTTTGCTTGCTTTGCTACTAAAGTACGTCAATTTTCTTGATATAGTACATGTAGAATCATATGTATGTGTTGCTATCCAGGCAAAATTTGTTTGGTTTTTTCAAACTAAACAAAAGATTAGTTTCATTTTGAATACTTGATCTGTTTACATCTAATTGAAAAATATTGCTTGTTCGCAAACAAGAAAGTAAATGTAATGCACCACACTGCTACCCCAGACAATCTAATAAATACAAACCCATCAAGGTACCATATAAGAGAAAAGAGGGGAAAAAAAGAACTATACTCTCTCTCTTTCTCTAATATTTAAGAAATACAGCCCATCAAGGTATCATTATGGGGGAAAAATCAACATTAAAAAACCAACAAATCCAAAACAAATGCTGAAATGAATGTATGTCCTTTTTTAAACATTACATGATGGCTGATGTTTTATGCATATGATTCTAAAACTTGGTCTGAACCCTGTAGTAGCTAGGGCTGAGACTAGTACATGATGGCCAATATAATGGGCCAGTCCTATTCCATTCTTTTCTTTTCTTTTTTATTTTTAAATCTTTACAATGACTATCAAAAAAAATCTTTACAATGTTCAAAATATAAAATTGTTAGAAGCCTTCTATTTTACTGGTTTTTATACGCATTAGGCATAAAAAAACTTCAGAATATCATACAAAGAGGAAGGGCTAAAAATCAGTTACAGGCTTCTAAAACCAACTGTTTGAGAGAAAAAAAAAACTACTAAGAAAGACTGGGCCAAAATACTCCTGGACCCAAAACCAGGTCCAATCCGGTTACCCAGATGCAAGATATCAATCCAACAACAAATAGACAAAAGTCACAAAACTAAAAGTAACCCAAACTTCACTGTAATTCCTCAACTTCCCTGTTTCAAGAAAGAAAGTTTCCTGCACAAATCCTCGCAAATAAAATACCTATCAGCCAATGGCATCAACAGAGAGATAGAGGTAGTATTCACCTCGGTAAAAAGAAAAGAAAATTTCCAGTACCAAATGATTTCAACCCAATTCCTAAAACTAATCAGGGAAAATACTATTACAAAAACAAATTTCAAAAAAAAAAAAAAGACTAGGAGAATATCTTCAGTAGATGAATCCAAAAACAATACAAAGTTCTTGAAAGAACAATGCTAACCCAGTTCATAATTCATGCAATTCACTAAACTTCACTCCTCACATTAAGAAAAGCAAAACTCCCAAGTCATAATCAAATCAACCAGCAAATGCCAACAAGCAAGAGAGAAATAGAGACATTTAAAGAGAGCATAAAAAACTGACCCAGGAGGAACAAAGAAAGAAGCATAGGGGACCAACATCCCAGCCGTTGGCAATGAAAGGGCACCCAACAGCAGCAAATTCATCAGTTCCCTCTTCCCCATATCTGGCACTCTATCATCAGCAGGAATGCTTGTTGCCTGGCATGCAATTCTCCCTCCCTTCTTCTCCTTCTTCTCCTTCTTCCCATCACACCTCCTGCTACTGTTGGGTTTCAAGAGCAGAGCCTGAGATGGTAAGAAAATCCCATTTTTGCTAGAACAGAGCTGACACAAACAAAAAACAGTAAAACATAAACAACCCCAGATAATTTCAGAGTCAGTACTTCATAGAAATGGAGAGAAACTTGAAAAAGAAGAATGCTTTGATTTTATTATGTGTACATGAGATGGGGTTGCTGTGAATAGAGTGCTAGTAGTGGCCATGTTGCAGACAGAGAGATGGATTCTTCTGCTGCTACTGGGAGAGAGATGAAAATGATTGATGAGAAAGGGAGAAGATGAATGGTGGATGGATGGGAAAGAAGAGTGTTTGATGCAGGACGTTTAAAGATCCTGAGCCACACGTTGCAAGGATGACAGAGGAACTTTTATCAAAGAGAGAAAGAAAGAGCGAGTCCGGCGAGTCATGACTCATGAAGAGTAAAAAACAAAACTTGATATCTAAATATAGAAATAGAGAAAACTACTTAAAAATTTTCCACAATGAGCCATGAGTAAAGAGATGACCCACCTTAAATTTAGAGACGGGAGATGTCCTTTGGGTGGATTTCTTTATTTTATTTTATTTTAGTTTAGCGATGTTGTCGATATCGACAATTTAGTTGTCCATATCGATAAATATGCATAAACCCTTTATACACTGCCTCATGTCTGTATTTCTTTATCAGATCCTTTTCATGTGCTCTGGTAATTTTTCTTCTCAGAAAACACCTACATGGAATTAGCTAAAGTGGTTGTTGGATTCCATTAAAAGGTTGGTACGCACAATAAATTCCTTCTTATATGGCATCATCTACCCTAAAAGAGAATCAGCTTGATTCAGTTTCACTACTGACTTATTAGAAGGCCTAGAATTGTGGTCTTAACCCTAAAAATGCCCTTTGAAACCATACATGTTGTCCAATATATGACTCACTGTATGTAGCTTTGGGTAAAGACTGTTATTTGTGTAGTAAATATCATTTTCGTTTTGGGCTTGGTTAATACCATTTTCGTTTGGGGTTTTAGGGTTTGAAAAGGGGTTTCTGTTTGGTAAGCATTGTTTTTCTCTATTACATTCTTTCTATAAGTGGCACTTAGTATAGTTTTTTTATTACAACATTACATTACTCTAATATGACTAGAAATCTCTTCTTTTTTTTTTGTGGAGTTGGTGGTGTAAATGGGTTGTTCTAGGCTTGAACAGTGTAGTGATTTTTTGGGATGGCTGGTGATGTAAATGGGTTACATGTAGGCTTGAAGATTGCAGTCATTTTTTTATAGAGTTGGTGATGTAAATGGGTTATTCCAGGCTTAAACAGTGCAGTGATTTTTTGGGATGGTTGCTGATGTAAATGGGTTCCATGTAGGCTTAAAGATTGCACTATTATTTTTGGTGCTTTTGGTGATGTAAATGGGTTGTTCCAGCCCTGAATAAAACAGTGCCCTTTTGGGCTTTCAGCTTATGTAAATAGGTTAAAATATAGGCTTGAACACTGCAAATTTCCCTGGCAAATCTATTGTATTTTGCTACTTTCGTAAGTATTGGACGGCTATAATGGATGTTCGAATGTGAATGGTGCTAACAACTTTTTGAATATAAATGGAGAATGTTGTATTTAGTTGTCCATGGTGTTTGCTTTTAAGTATTTCCTGATGACCATAACTTGGGTTTAATATGTTGGATTCACACTATTAAACCATGCAAACCAATCGATTAGCTATTAGATAAAAGTTGTCGCTATTAACAACTTTTATCTGTTCCAGCAGTTGCTGACTTACAACTTTTAATTCACCCCACTGATGAAACTCGTCGATATCGACAACTTAATGTTGTTGCTATCGACAACTTTTATCTCTTCCAGCAGCTGCTGACTTACCACTTTTAATTCAACCCACTGATGAAACTAGTCGTTATCGACAACTTAATATTGTCGCTATCGACAACATTTATCTCTTCCAGAGCTGTTGACTTACAACTTTTAATTTAACTCACTGAGGAAACTAGTCGATATCGACAACTTAATATTGTCGCTATCGACAACTTTTATCTCTTCAATCCCGCTGACTTATAACTTTTAATTCAACCCACTTACGAAACTAGTCGATATCGACAACTAATGTTATCGCGATCGACAACTTTTATCTCTTGAAACTTTTGCTGCCTTGCGACTACCTAAGCATGTGGAAATGACAACAAAACCATGCAAACACCTTCCTGCATTATAATAAACAATTCATTTATCAATCCACCACAAACATACATCAAAAACCCCCCACTCCCCCTTCTGTCTCTTCTCCAAAAAAGGGGGCAACTGATAACCTGCTTGTCACTCCTTTATTGTAGATTCCATATATATTCAACCATTCGATATACAGGCTGTGGAACCCTAACATATGCATTCAACCATTCTATATACAATCTGCTACAAGTAAAGAAAAAATACCATCATACATCAAAGTATACATGATCCAACAAAAGGATTCCATATAGAAACACAATTCATTCTGTACAATGGTAAGAGGAGGCTAAGTACAAGTCTATCAACTTGACAGACTGATGAAACAGAACCATATCAAAGCCAATGTTTCAGTTTCCAATAAAAAAGTACAACAAAACATTATCCACCAAAAAATGAAGAAAACAAAACAAAAGCTCTTTCCTGCTCTCCGCTCTTTCTTGGAAATCACCATCAAAGCCATCATGGAAAGTCGCTCAAGTCAGTCAAACCGAGTCTATTGGCATTCAACTGCCAGCTCCTTTTGAATAGCTCTACGACAATTTTGCTTCGAAAGTAGGGGATATCTTCTTGAGTGAAGTTGATGCTACGGTGGTGCACACAGTGTTCCGCGAAAGCCATCGCAAATATTCCATAATGATTTCCATTTTGCTGACGAGGGATGCCCGTCTTTACCAGCCAACCCCAAAGATACGGGTCCGACCACCCGAAATGGCTATATCTTTCATTCAACCATGCAACCTACATGAAGCATTAGTACATGACAGAAAATAATTTAAGTTATGCAAATTTGTACATCAATGAAGGCAGATGGAAATGACTAAGAATAAGAAAATATCAAAGTTTAAGGTAGCATACAAACTCTCACAACAACCTTCATCCACCACTAGCTTTGTGGCACATTGCACCCACCACCTAGAGTGTAGCCATTGTGCCATGCAAGTGCCTCTTCATTGACATACATGAATGCCACTTTTTGCGGCTAAAAGAGAGGACATGAACGACATGGGCATATATTCCTGCAATATAAAAGTTGTCTGTGGCACACCTCATTGGCTTACACACCACATGGTTTGACTCACCACTCCAAATTCTCTATACCCAACTTTCTACTCAATTTTAAGAGAAAGGATGGATGGCTCCAGGCATCTGGATTGAGCCACTGGTGAAAATTAGAGGGAGACATTGAAAGAAACTGCGATTCAGATCTGAATTAGTGGAAGATATTCATGGCTAATTTGTAACATGATAGATTTTAAAAATCTGATTTGGCCAGCATAAATCAGCCATATAGATCGCATGAGAACTCCATGAATTCATGACCAACAAGTGTATAATTAAAAGAGAAAGAAGAAGACTATTACCTCGAAGATTTGTAGACTTCAAATCTCTGAAAAAATAGATCCAAAGGCCCGAACTCAGACTTGCAATTAGCAAACAAGTTGCTGGAATTTTTTGCACTAGTATTGCCTTTGATCTTCTCCTCTATCTCACTTGCAAATCTGATTAGCTAAGATTGTGGGATCTTAATCTAGGAGTTCAGAACTATTTCTCCAAGGAAAAATCTCAGACCTTAAAGTTTTCTTCAATGAAGAAGAGAAACAAACAAGGCTGGACGTGTGGGACTCCTAGGTAGCTTCTCAAAGTGTTGGACGTCCAAAGAGGGGATGGGTTTCTTTTATAGAAACTTTGAGGAAACCTTTCCCATAAAGTTATCTCTCCTTATTCTAAAAGATGTCCCAAAAAGAAAGACTTATTTCCTTTTAGATACATTCCAATTAGAAAAGGAAACTTTAAGGAACTTCCCATGCAATTAGTAATCCTAGTTGTAGAACACTTACTAATTTAAGTTCCTAATCCAAAAAGGAAACTTTCTCATAGGAATACTAATCCAAAGAGGAGTCCAACTTTCCAAGTAGAGAGTCCTACTCAAAGTTGGAAACCTCACCCATGGATATCCCATTATGGACGCTTCACATATTAATGCACACCATGGCCCACATACAATTTATCTAGAGTTAAATTCATGTATGCCATCAAAGGCCTATTTGAATTTAAACTCAAAATTATTTTTCCACTAAAATAATTCAACCAAATGTTATCTAAACATTTTAGGAAACCATGCCAATCTTGGAAAGTGACTAGAGAAGGGACCAAAAGACATACTTGCCATTGGCTCCCAAAATGACCAAAATGTCCATGCTAAACCCATAGCAACATAAAGATCATTTTAACCTTAACTCATTCCACTAAAGAGTTATGGTTGAACTCCAAGGACAAATATATAATATAATAGGCTCGTCATAAAATGACGGTTATCTTCGACCTACTAAGTGTAATGACCTGAATGCCCCTCTATGTAACATCCATAATTGAGTCAGGTTATCACATGTACTATCAACCTTCCCGATTAAATCTAAACCTTAGAACTTCATATCCTTAACATAATCATCATTCGAATATCATTCTCTTGATCCAGGGAGCGACCCACAAGTTCAATATCCATATGGAACATCCATATACTAAGATCTTAGATTTTGATGATTAATCGGATAATTCTAAGGGGACGATTATTCCATCATCAGATGGCATAGATTCTATATTGCATCTGCACGTCCCAACTGATCAAGTCCGAGTACCCAAAACACAGAGCTGTTGACTCATGGAAAGAATCTCACCCATAGTGAATTAAAGCACAAGAACTTGACTTCGTCAGTTCATCCACAAATGCTTAAGATTAAGAGCACCGGTCACTCAGTAGCATGAGGTGACTTGATCTCTCTCTGTGATAGTACTATTTTAGAGATCACACCTACCATGGTCCTGTTCAATGCATTGCATATGCACTAATGAGATGAATCCGGGAAAGCCCTCCCATGACTTTGGTAAGTCACCCTGAATACAGGAGAGTCTCTCATTATAACTTATACCAAGATGAAGTGCCCAGCTCCATCTTTCAGTTATGAACAAATATGATGTTTCCAGTTGTCCATGAATTAGACTTATCTGTGCGTAGACACTACACACCTAATTCATTTACTAGAAACAATGGGCCTTACACAACCATACATATATACATGTTTAAGCATAAAAGAGTCATTCCATTAAATAACCAGTAAATATCCAGTAACAAAAGATGAGAGTGCAGCTAGTGGGCTTTAGGGCATACACCAATCCCAACAAACTCCCACTTGCACTAAAGATCACTACTTCCTAACCTAACACCCATAGACTCAACATGAGAAGTGAAGACTTTCTCAGTAAGAGTCTTAGTGAATGGGTCAGCTAAGTTATTTGCTGAAGCAATATGCTCCACCACTATCTCTCCATCCTGAATGAATTCCCGGATCAAGTGGTACTTTCTCTGAAGTGCTTTCCTTTCTTGTGATTCCTGGGCTCTTTGCACTGTGCTACAGCACCAGTGTTATCGCAGTACATGACAATCGGTTTATGCACTGCAGGAACAACTCCTAATTCCAACAGGAATTTTCTGAGCCATACCGCTTCCTTCGCAGCTTCCGATGCCGCCACATACTCTGCTTCCATGGTAGAATCAGCTATACAGGATTGCTTGACACTTCTCCATGATATAGCCCCTCCTGACAAAGTAAAGACGTACCCTTAGGTAGACTTTCTGGCGTCACTATCAGATTGGAAATCAGAGTCTGTATACGCCAATGGCGTTAGATCATCTGCTCGAAAGGTTAGCATATAATCTTTCATTCTCCGAAGATACTTGAATATATGCTTAACTGCTGTCCAATGCATAGGTCCAGGGTTTGATTGATATCTGCTAACCATGCCAATGGCAAAGCAAATATCTGGTCTAGTACATAACATAGCATACATGAGGCTTCCAACAGCGGATGCATATGGAACTCTCCTCATGCTCTCTATCTCTTCAGATGTCTTTGGACACTGATCTCGGGACAGTGGTACTCCATGTCTAGAAGGTAGGAGGCCCTTCTTGGAGTCATACATGTTAAACCTGACTAATATCTTCTCAATGTAAGAAGATTGGGATAGGGCTAACATTTTATTCTTGCGATCACGCAAAAGCTTGATCCCTAAGATATAGCCGGCCTCACCCAAATCCTTCATCTGAAATTGAGAGGATAACCAAACCTTTGTGGATGACAATAAACCTACATCATTTCCTATGAGTAATATGTCATCTACATACAGAACCAAAAACGCAACTGCTTTCCCATTTCCTTTCTTATACACACACGGTTCATCAATGTTTTGATCAAAGCCAAAAGATTTGACTGCCTGATTAAACTTGATGTTCCATGCTCTAGATGCTTGCTTAAGTCCATAAATGGACTTCTTAAGTTTACAAATCATGTTATCTTGGTCACTAGCAATGAAGCCCTCTGGTTGCATCATATAGATGCATTCGTCAAGACTTCCATTAAGAAAAGCTGTCTTGACATCCATCTACCATATCTCGTAGTCATAATGACATGCGATGGCCAAGAGAATCCTTATGGACTTAAGCATAGCCACTGGTGAAAAGGTTTCCTCATAATCGATACCCTCTTTCTGAGTATATCCTTTCGCCACCAGTCTTGCTTTGAAGGTTTCCACCTTCCCATCCACTCCTCTCTTTCTCTTGTAGATCCACTTGCACCCTATGGGTTTAATCCCTTCAGGTGCATCTACAAGTTCCCAGACTTGATTGGAATACAAAGAATCCATTTCAGATTTCATTGCTTGCTGCCACATGTCAGCATCTATATCCGTTACTGCTTCATCATAACTAGTAGGATCCTCAACCAGATCTTCAGAGTCTGTCTTAAAAGACACTCCTAGATATCTTTCTGGCTGTCTAGAAATTCTCCCACTACGACGAGGCTCCGGAGTGTTTAAAGGAATATCTTGTTCATCTACTGTCTCAGGATCTGGTACAGATGTTATAGGAGATCCCGGAAGAATCTCCTCAAGGGTTTCTTTACAACTAAGCTCTTGGTGCATCATACAATCATCCTCTAAGTACCTAGCATGAGTGCTGATGAGCACTTTTTGCTCCTTTGGATGATAAGATGCCACCTCTCGTTCCCTTAGGATACCCAATGAAGTAGCACATTTCCGATCTGGGTTCCAGCTTGGTAGCTTTATCATTCAGTACATAGGCTGGACAACCCCAAATGTGAATATGTCTTAAACTAGGTTTTCGACTTGTCCACATTTCTTGAGGTGTCCTAGGTACTGATTTAGAAGGCACCAGATTTAAAATGTATGCTGCTGCTTCTAGGGCATATCCCCAAAAAGATATAGGTAGGGTTGCATGACTCATCATGGACCTTACCATATCAAGAAGGGTACGGTTTCTTCTCTCCGCTACACCATTTTGCTGGGGTGTACCCGGTGCAGACAACTGAGACACAATCCCATGTTGTGTGAGGTACTCCTTGAACTCACCCAAGAGGTACTCGCCACCTCGATCAGATCGAAGGGCTTTGATATGTTTCCCTAGTTGTAGCTCCGCCTCAGCCTTGAATTGCTTGAACTTATCAAACGCCTCAGACTTGCGTCGCATTAAGTATACATATCCATACCTAGAGTAATCATCGGTGAAGGTGATGTAATACTCATACCCTCCTCGAGCCGGTTTGTTCATAAGACCACACACATCAGTGTGAATCAATTCTAACAACTCCTTTGACCTTAGTCCCTTTCCAGCGAATGACTGTTTGGTCATCTTTCCCTCGAGACAAGATTCGCACTGAGGAAAAGGTTCGAAATCTAATGAGCTCAAAGGCCCATCTTCTACCAACCTCTGAATCCGTTTTAGGTTAATGTGACCCAAACGTAAGTGCCAAAGATATGTGTCATTGATTGAAGATACCTTCCTTTTAAGGGAAGTTGAGTTTTCTTGTTGTACATTATGCAGTGTGGGAGCAATAGGATATATATAAAATAAGTTGTCATGTATTCTACCGGAACATATAATATTTCCATCTCTACTGATATCAATACCAGAATGGAAAGAAACTGAATAATTAAATTCAATTAATCTGGAAACTGAAATTAAATTCTTCCTCATGTCCGGAACATAGAAAATATTATTTAAAACTAATATCCTATCACATGGAAAATGTAAGGTAACAACTCCTACTGCAACTGCCCAAACTTTAGCTCCAGTTCCGACTCTAAAGGACAAACTCTCCTTTCTCAATTCTCTGCATTATCTGAAACCCCTGCAATGAATTGCAGATATGATTAGTGGCTCCTGAGTCTACTATCCATGAGTCAGTAGAATCAACCACCAGACAAGTTTCAATGTAGTATGAAAAGGATGTACCTTTCTTTACTAAGGCCAGGAACTTGGGACAATCTTTCTTCCAATGACCTTTGAGTCCACACTTGAAGCATTTCCCTTTGGGTTTTCCATCTGTACCCTTGTCCTTCTTATTTCCAACATTGTCCTTTTTCTGCCCTTTTCCCTTATTCTGCTTCTTCTTGAACTTCTTCCCTTTCGGATTTAGTTTAGAGGAAGACTGGAAAAAATGAGCTTGGGCTTTGGGCTTCATGATGGCCTCTGCCGCCTGAAGTTCTTTCATTAACTCAGGTAGAGTCATGTCCATCTTGCTCATATTGAAATTGAGCTTGAACTGATTGAAAGAGTCCGGCAGAGTTTAGAGAATCATGTCAGTTTGACTCCCTGCATCAATCTCAGCCCCTAGAATCTCAGCTTCATTGAAACAATCCATCAGCTTGAGCATATGCTCTCTGACAGGTGTTCCCTCAGCCATCCTAGCATTCATGATAGTCCTCATAGCAGCTTGCCTAGCTGGCCTGCTCTTGTCTGCGAACATCTCAGACAAGGACATCATGATTTCATGGGTTGTGTCCATATGCTCGTGCTGTGTTTGCAACACGTTGGACATAGAAGCGAGCATGTAGCATTTAGCCATGCTATTCACTTTCTTTCATTTCCTCTCAGCCTCTCGCTGGTCATCAGTAGAATTAGCATCAATATCGGGACAGTTTTCCAGCAAGACATACTTGTACTCCTCAGCAGTGAGTACTATGTCAAGATTTCTCTTCCAATCTACGTAGTTAGGGCCAGTCAGTTTATTCTCACGAAGAATGCACATCAACGGACTAAAAGAGTCTTTACCCATCTCTTTCTGAATATAAAAGTGGTTTTATAATTAGACATGCAGTATATATGTAATATGCATATGGTGCTTGTTACAAAAGGAAAAACAAAGCACAAAAACTTTTTACATTATTCAACCCCAATCATAATGTATCAGTGTTTCAACCTCCTCATAGACCCTCCATCGAAGGGATGGCCGAGCCTACAGTCACGTTGAATTAAGGTAGACTTATTTGGATTATCACTATATGGACACATATCCAGTGGTAGTCCAATCACTGATTGGTTTGGCCTCATATGACAAATAACCCTTTAACTCCTAAGGAGAGGTCATTACCGTCTTATGTCAAGTGTATAACCATCTCTTATGAAATTTCCCAGAATGTCTATGATTAAGTGCTCCGAAGGGAAGAGACTTTTATCCTTTCTAGAAGTGACCTCTAGTAAAGAGCTCCACCGAAGGGATGGCCGCTCCTACCAACACTTCATTGACATTCTATAGAAGTGATCTTTAGTAAAGAACTCCACCGAAGGGATGGCCGCTCCTACTAACACCTCATTACCAATATTCACATTAGTTCACCCATTAACCCATCAAAGCGGTCTTTAGTAAAGAACTTCACCGAAGGGATGGCCGCTCCTACTAACACTTTAATGAGATAACATGAACCGAAAATGGAAGGCCGTGGGGTCTTTCCTAAAATCCCTCTCCCACTTGATTATTTATCACTAGGGTTTATACTTTTTGACCTTTACATTGCTTTACTCAAAGGCTCTTTTTAAATCTAGCAAACTTGGTTAATTAAATTTATGACTTAAGCCATCTTAAAATTAAATAACCTTTGCTTTAAAACATTTGAGCAAATCCCTTCAAAGAGTCAAAAAACTATCTTGGGTTATGAAAACCCATAGGTAGCATCTAATTAGATTT
Organism: Litsea cubeba; assembly: GCA_012931725.1. Classification (NCBI taxonomy): domain Eukaryota; kingdom Viridiplantae; phylum Streptophyta; class Magnoliopsida; order Laurales; family Lauraceae; genus Litsea; species Litsea cubeba. The sequence goes on from CM022951.1 coordinate 7,410,322, forward strand.
TAGTTTAGCTTTCTTTGGAGACCAAGGGTACCAAGATGAACTAAACCCTATCCAATTTTAAACCTTAGACAAATAAAAGGTGCTGGTCTAAGTTCTGTTTAAAATAATTTGCCAAACTAAAATCAATCTAATACAATAAAGATGCCAATGTTAGAACCTAATGGTGGCCATGTTTCTAGGTGACAATTATAGCAATTATATAAAGCACTCATCCATGCATTCCATATATAAAAGCAAATAAAAGTATGCAATCCTTGATGGCTCCTTGCTTTTCGGACTTGTAATCCTTATCGAACTAGGACATCAAGAATAGGTCTCATCTTTCACCAAGAAGTCTTGTCTCCTCCACCACTAAGGAGTCCGGTTACTTGCAACCTTTCTTGAAACTTTCTTCTTCTTGCTTGTTCCAATAAATTAAATTTATACAAGTAAACCCATAAAAAATAAAACCCCAAATTACATTGGAGATACCTATGCTTTTCAAGAAAGCTTACATCAAGACTAGTTGGAATAAAAGTAAAGAAAGAATTACAACTTCCGATGATTGCTAAACGCGCAATCGTACACTTTCCAACTAATGAAAAAACATCCAAATCCACATAACAATCATGCGAACCATCAAGGATGCAATACATGGCTGCAAACAAAGAGGTTAGTGCATGCAAACTCACTATGTGCATCATTAAACAAATCTGGAAAATAAATTCCAGCAATGTTAATGAAACTTGCACACAACATGCATCACAACATAACTTTAATAGGGTGCCACCATACCCATAATCAACCTAGGATTAATTATACACAACATGGGATCATGATTTCACATGGAGTGGCTCTGATACCACTGAAAGAAACTGCGATTCAGATCTGAATTAGCGGAAGATATTCATGGCTAATTTATAACATGACAGATTTTAAAAATCTGATTTGGCCAGCATAAATCATCCATATAGATCGCATGAGAACTCCATGAATTCATGACCAACAAGTGTATAATTAAAGGAGAAAGAAGAAGACTATTACCTCGAAGATTTGTAGACTTCAAATCTCTGAAAAAATAGATCCAAAGGCCCGAACTCAGACTTGCAATTAGCAAACAAGTTGCTGGAATTTTTTGCACTAGTATTGCCTTTGATCTTCTCCTCTATCTCACTTCCAAATCTGATTGGCTAAGATGGTGGGATCTTAATCTAGGAGTTCAGAACTATTTCTCCAAGGAAAAATCTCAGACCTTAAAGTTTTCTTCAATGAAGAAGAGAAACAAACAAGGCTGGACGTGTGGGACTCCTAGGTAGCTTCTCAAAGTGTTGGACGTCCAAAGAGGGGATGAGTTTCTTTTATAGAAACTTTGAGGAAACCTTTCCCATAAAGTTATCTCTCCTTATTCTAAAAGATGTCCTAAAAAGAAAGACTTATTTCCTTTTATATACATTCCAATTAGAAAAGGAAACTTTAAGGAACTTCCCATGCAATTAGTAATCCTAGTTGTAGAACACTTACTAATTTAAGTTCCTAATCCAAAAACGAAACTTTCTCATAGGAATACTAATCCAAAGAGGAGTCCAACTTTCCAAGTAGAGAGTCCTACTCAAAGTTGGAAACCTTACCCATGGATATCCCATTATGGACGCTTCACATATTAATGCACACCATGGCCCACATACAATTTATCTAGAGTTAAATTCATATATGCCATCAAAGGCCTATTTGAATTTAAACTCAAAATTATTTTTCCACTAAAATAATTCATCCAAATGTTATCTAAACATTTTAGGAAACCATGCCAATCTTGGAAAGTGACTAGAGAAGGGACCAAAAGACATATTTGCCATTGGCTCCCAAAATGTACCAAAATGTCCATGCTAAACCCATAGCAACATAAAGACCATTTTAACCTTAACTCATTCCACTAAAGAGTTATGGTTGAACTCCAAGGACAAATATATAATATAATAAGCTCGTCATAAAATGACGGTTGTCTTCGACCTACTAAGTGTAATGACCTGAATGCCCCTCTATGTAACATCCATAATCGAGTCAGGTTATCACATGTACTATCAACCTTCCCGATTACATCTAAACCTTAGAACTTCATATCCTTAACATAATCATCATTCGAATATCATTCTCTTGATCCAGGGAGCGACCCACAAGTTCAATATCCATATGGAACATCCATATACTAAGATCTTAGATTTTGATGATTAATCGGATAATTCTAAGAGGACGATTATTCCATCATCAGATGGCATAGATTCTATATTGCATCTGCACGTCCCAACTGATCAAGTCCGAGTACCCAAAACACAGAGCTGTTGACCCATGAAATGAATCTCACCCATAGTGAATTAAAGCACAAGAACTTGACTTCGTCAGTTCATCCACAAATGCTCAAGATTAAGAGCACCGGTCACTCAGTAGCATGAGGTGACTTGATCTCTCTATGTGATAGTACTATTTTAGAGATCACACCTACCATGGTCCTGTTCAATGCATTTCATATGCACTAATGAGATGAATCCGGGAAAGCCCTCCCATGACTTAGGTAAGTCACCCTGAATACAGGAGAGTGTCTCATTATAACTTATACCAAGATGAAGTGCCCAGCTCCATCTTTCAGTTATGAACAAATATGATGTTTCCAGTTGTCCATGAATTAGACCTATCTGTGCGTAGACACTACACACCTAATTCATTTACTAGAAATAATGGGCCTTACACAACCATACATATGTACATGTTTAAACATAAAAGAGTCATTCCATTAAATAACCAGTAAATATCCAGTAACAAAATATGAGAGTGCAGCTAGTGGGCTTTAGAGCATACACCAATCCCAACAGACATCACAGGGAAAAGGATTGGAGTTTTATGCATTACTTACACTATTATAATGTAGTGATGTTTAAGAATAGAGGGGAACAACAGAAGGTAGAGGTCAGGTAACAGAAATACAATAACCAAAAGCAGCATTACACAGTTGAGAATTGCATACACAACATGGAAGTGTATCATTAGACTAGAGAATATCAGTTCTAACAGCCACGAAATATCATTATTAGTATTCCACAACATAGTTAGAGTTGGTGGTTAGAAAGAAATAACTTGAAAAAAAGGCTATGCCAACAACAAAACACCAACAATGAATTGAATTTCTATGATAGTGTAGAGTTGGTAGGAATATCCTATTGCTTGTGGGATCAATAAGATGATTACTAAATCACGAGCATTAGTTGCAAGGTACAACACTTTGTGACACTACCCTATTGCATCAGCACCTCCCTATTCCTCATACTGAATTGTCTAGGAAATGCACCAGCATTTGGTTGGAACTAGGAAGTAATAGTCATGTGATTAACAAATGTAGGTTAACTAATGCCAACTTACAAGGGTATGAAATGATTGATAACTAACATGGAATTCATTATGCAAAAATTTTAAAGCATAAGCACCCACAAAAAGCCCTAAAACTACGGAAATCCAAATTGGATTTTCCCAATTTGAAATAGTCATTGTACCCAAACTGCTACCACTACACAAGCAAGTGAGGTACTGGTCAATATATGTATCCATTTCTTATTTCAGTCATATAGATTTCACAAACAGTATTAAAGATGTGATGGAGAAACACAAACAGTTTGTGATCTAAGTCTTTTTTAATCAACAATATGTACATGGACTATTTAATCTCTCTCTAAACCCTTTTTAATCAACAATTTGTACAGAGACTTTTTAGTCTCTCTCTCTCTAGATATGTAAATGTATAACCGACCCAAAATATGATCTCTATGCTAGTAGAGGTGTGAAACCAAGATCTAGCAATGCCAATAAAGGTGTGAAACCCATCTTCCACAAAACTCAGGTGTCAACGTCTCTGTGCATTGAGAGGGTATGAAAAAAAAAACACTTTTTAGTTGGGTAACAATACCAGACAACCCATTTTTTCTTCAAAAAACCCAATCAACAAACCTAATCAGACAAAAAAGCTCTGAGTTCGTTTAATCTAGGGATTGGGTTTCATGTTTAAGAATAATGAGAAAAAAAGAAACTTGTATTCTTGATCCAATGAAAAGCACCGAAAGCTCTGTTTAAACCCTAATGCAAACAAGACAAAACGAGTATAATACTTACCTCCATGTGCTTCCAACTGTGTATAAGCTTTGAAAGAAGACGCCAAATGATGCTTGGGACCACTGCCTGGGACCAACGAAAGGGAGAGGTGTCGACAGGCACTGTTGAAGAGGATAAGGGAAAAGGGAGGAAGAAGAAATGGGGAAGAAGGGGTTTCTTGCGGTTTTTGTATAACCGCAACAATTGTCTATTTGACAACATCAATTGACATCTAAAAAAAAAACGGAAGGGGCCCTCTAAACTCCTATTGGGTGGGTTTCTTACTCATGGCTCACTATGGGGATTTTTCCCGTAGTTTTCCCTAGAAAATAATGTAGAGCCCACCTTTGGTCAATTTCACAAATTAGTAGTTATTAGACATTTTAGTTTTTATTTCTTATTTCTTTTGCTATGGAGAGATCCAAATGCAAACACATTGAATGGCGGACCTAGGATTTTCGATCGACTCGTGCAGTAAATAGTAGAGTGAACACGTTAAATAGTAAATATGAAAATTTTAAAATAATATCCAAGGGATTTCTCGAATCGGGTGCGGTGGTCTAAGGAAACTTATGACTATGTGAGGATAGGTCCAAATTGGGTGGTTTTTCTTATATTTAAAAATTATCTTGAAAAATAAATTAGTTCTTAAGAATTAAGTTTTGAAAGAAAAAACGAACTTAATATAATTCACTGCTGAAATTGATCTTTACATAAACTTTACTGCTTGCACCATTAAATCCTGGTAAAGTCATGATTTCTTCCCCTTTTTCCACATCATCTCCAATTTTGCAATATTTTTGAAATTCCATCAAATTAATGTTGGAAAAGTAATGTTTTCTTCGCGAAATATTTGGACTATGGCCGAAATTTGTTACACTATATCAACCTGTTTGGAGGCACTGTCCCACAATTGATCCTCGTTGGACTGAGACCATAAGTTTAACAAGGTTAAAAAGTCTCTAATTCTTGATTTTTTTTGTAGAAATTAGACTTTAGGTACAGATTATGCGTAGTTAAGTAATGAATGAACTCTTTCAGCAAAGAAAAAAAAAAGTGATGAATGAAGTCATTTGAAGGACTCATTCCAAAAGAAGTCAATCGCGTGGAGGTGATCATATTGGATGTGTTTTAACACTCCCTAAATAAGGGGTGCTCATAAGAGTATTAGATATCTCTCAAATTAACAAAAAGTGCTACATGAACAAACTTTTTGGCTAGAATTTTGGACAACCCCATCATAGGGGTTGTCCAAAATTCTGGCTAAAAAGTTTGTCCATGTAGTACTACTGTCAAATTAATAGCTATCATCATCCAATAACGTCATCTTTCAGCTAAACCTCAATCAATATATTCTAGTTTAAAAGCAAAAAAGACTTCACTGTTGTATTCATCCCAATACCATGCAGTCCATGCAAATTATTACATAATCAGTACTATGAAAAAAAAATTAAACAGCTAATCGACTCGATGAGTTGAGTTAATCCAGGTTTGACTGAATCATCTGAGTTTTAACTGATTGACTGATTTCTAATTGATTCTGTGTTGAACGTTTGCTCAATCCCTCAAAATGTGTTCAAGTTGAGTCAACTTAGCCTGTCAGGTTATCCAGTTTACAAACTCAGTAATCAGGGCTGGAAAATATACAGGAACTTGTATTCATGTCTGTCCATTTCTGAGTATTCTTTTTTTTTTTTTTGCTTTTTCTTTTCTTGGTGGAACTTGCTAATCTTTACCAAACGATTGCATATGACAAGCTTTTTTAGTTAAAGCATGATCCTACAAATGAAAAGGTAGAGAGAGAGAGAGTTACAGGCCAAAATCATAACCTCCAGATCTAAGACATATTAACCCAATTAGCTCACTGAACACGGCTGAAGAAACCACAGTGCATAAGGAATTAGTTCATTATTGAACTCTTTCAGCCTCCTGGACTAGCTCTCTGTACATTTATAGAACTTGTGGGCACCCAATAGAGAACAAGAGAAATGGCTATCATGATTCAATGATCCTAATGTCCAGGTTTTCCTGCTGGAACTTAAACTCTTGGTGCTTTTCTCCCCATCAAGTACATCTCCGCGCTGTTGATTGATTAGTTAGGTGCCTTGGAAAAAGAGGGTGCTTTTGGTAAGGATGAAAGGAGAGAGATGGAAGAAAATTGAGTTTTCCCCTTCGAAGTCATGCCTTTCTCTGGTTCAACATGTAAACTGTCACCATAAATTCAAGAATATATAATCAACTTCAGATAATTGTAAAACAGATGCAGCATAAAACCGAAAAACACATGCACACAGAGGCTCACATCTCACCTTTGGAAGATTTAGAAATCGGCAACTCCTCTCTCTCTCACCCCCACCCTCCATCTCTCCCTGGAGCTAGCCCCTATGTAGAATATCCTTCACAGGGTTGAATGATGAATAGTCCTTAGCATCAGGGCCCTACAGCGGATTGTCCTTCGTATATAAAACTGACTGTAGATGGCCATAACCACACATTGTGGATGGTCCTCTGCAGTTGATTCAGAAAATGATCCTGAAAAAGGAAAAAAAAAAAAGAAAATTCTTTAATCTTCCCTCAATAGGAACATCAAGCAAAAGCACAGTCATACATAAATCAACCGTGAAAGAATTTAGATCCGAAATAATTGTGATATAAAATCAAACTATCGGAAACAACATACGCACAATACGTTATGGACCACCCCGTGAATCAAGCATAAGTGTTATCAGTTGCTCATCTTCTTCCATCATAATGTATACATGTGATTTGCAATGCATCCAGTTCTCATAGATATCTTTTCTGTTCTCTATTTTTTGACTTTTTTTTTATGGGCATATCATTATAAACATATTTTATGACTCCCAGGCAGTAATATGGTTTGGATCATGCAAAGGAGTTGCCTTAATTCCCCATTTATGTATATAACTATAAGCCTTTTAACCCCTGCAATGGCCATCCTTGCCAGGTACAGCCATTCTATATATGTATATTTCCCATCAAACATTATTTGGAACCCATTTTTTGGATTCACAATACCTAGCAATTGAGGGGTACCCATCAAACTTTCTCCCCTGGACTTTGGATTTCATTTGAAACCCTAGATATAATTAACCAATTTATGTGATAAAAAAAACAGCACCTTTCAAGCCACCAACAAACTTCCCAATCAGAAAGAAGAATGATTACACACTCAATGAACTTAATTCACACTTCAATGATGATATTCATCCAAACACACACACACACAACAAAGGTTAAAAAAAAAAAAGACTATTCATCCCACACTTATATGCCCAAAAAAGCCGCTAAACTTTAACAAAACTTATGCATATACACCTCTAGGAATAAGAAGAAAAAAAACATTACACAGTGTCCATTACCTTTCCACCTGAAAAACCTAACCTATCAATTTAGCTGACAATGTCAGATTTTGTACAGCTGACATCAGCTCCATGGAGCTTGTAACGCCACTAAGAAAACCTTACTAGCTCTCTTCTGGTGCTTCTTGACAAGTCTTCCTGGTCTAGATTGGGTCTGCTACCAAGTTGGAGCTTCTAATGCATAAGAAAATTAGGTTAAAACACAGAATTGGAGATGCTAGTAAAAGTAGGAGAAAACTAGGGTTAAAGAGAAAAAGAAGAATTAGAGAGAAAGAGGAAAGGCTGGTTGTCCTATGACTTGGCAACCACAACTAAAAAATTATTTATATTAATAACTACTTTTCAATATTAAAAAAACCCCTTCTCACCAAGTTTTTCAAAATTACATAATAGTCCATAATGTTGAAAATTAAAAATAAACTTATACTTCCTCATAACAGTTCTCAAGGGTCTTGTTACAAATTTCTATAAAGGCAAAGGCTTTTCTACAAATATAAGAGAAACAAGACAGATGATTTTACAAATTACTCTTCAAATTATATTTAACTAGATGAATACAAATTGTGCCACATTGAAAATAAATGTTTACATCAATTAAATTTAAATATGTTTGAAACTCTAAGAAAAAAGGAAAAATAGAAAAAAGGAGAAAATAAGAAATGGCAAAAAAAAAAAAATATTGCTCGTTACATCAACAGTTGTTTGGTAATGGGAATCAATTCTGACTGAACCGATACTTTAGTGTTATAATAGTATTGGTCCGGTTCATGTAAATCTCGCAAAAATATCACCCTAACAGTTCCATCAACTGATACATTTTTTTTTTTTTTTGATCTGTCGATACATTCTACCTTTTAACTGTCAATTTATCGATCTTTGATAAAATGGCTTGGCAACATCCGATGGCCTAGAATTTCTCTTGTAGTTAAAAAAACACTTATATTATTAGAAGTGCCACAAGAATTCTGTTAGGTCGGTCCTTAAAGGATCCAGATTATTAAAGCATCCACCATTCTAATTCATTATGAGATAATTCCATCTCTTATCCTTCTTGATTAGCGTCTAGGTGGGCCTGAAAAAGAGGGAGAACAAATTTTGTATCGATCTGAGCTGATCCTATAATGTATAATCAAGTTGTACAAGCATGTCCCATCTACCATGGTCCAACGACTCAGATTCTTGAAGTGATAGGCTTGCTTTGATAATGGAGAGACTAAAACTTAATAGATTTAACATATAAGGATTAAATAATGAAATCTAATGTTAATGACTTTGGGGAAATAATATTTTGCTTTATAATGTGCACTCAGATTCAATATTTACAAATATTCTAAAGTTTTTGGATATTCATTATCATTTTTTTAGATTAAAAAAAATCATGTTACAATGGGCTGCAGCGTGCCATGAACAGAGACATATTGGCTTTTAGGTTCAATCACAATGCCCACTGCGGCCACGATTTGGAACTGTGATTTTAACACTAATAAAACATATATTACATCCTTGAAGAGAGAGAGAGAGAGAGAGAGAGAGAGAGAGAGAGAGAGAGAGAGAGAGAGAGAGAGAGAGAGAGAGAGAGAGAGAGAGAGAAGAAGAGAACTAATTTCTGTCTGTTAACATACCTCTTGTCTTTTATTAAACTGACCATTGCCCTCCATTACATGATTTGAACTTGATTGCCACTTTCAAGCATAATCCCCAAGGCTACACCAAGAAAGGGTAAAGGAATATTAGCATGAAAAGGTAACACCAAAAGAGACAGAATTTAAAATAAAAAAGAAACGAAAAAAGAAGAAACTATTTAGAAATTTGAATTACTGCTCACAAATGTATTTGAGACTGGGAATGAGAAGCTTGAAAACAAAGTCACCCACTCATACAAACAGAGATTAGCTAGAAGCAGCGTCCGCAAATAATTGTGCCCAGTACTATCTTCCATTCTGGATGGTCCAACTTACATTAACCGGGAATATTAAGCGCATTGCCACTTGGCTGGGCATAACATTCCAACCAAGTGACAAAAGAAATGGATTCAACCCAAAGTTAGACTACTGGATCAATGGCCGGGCCATGATCATTCCAATGCATTAAGAGGCAGTAAGAAAATTGAGAAAGAGAACCTGTACAAATCCAATCAGAGTGATTCATAAATGTTGAATATATCATTAGTTACAGTTTAGGAAAGATCCAGATGCAATACATATTTCAAATACCACCATGGTGGCTCTTCATGGAAAAATAAAGCAGTTTCAACAGTCTAATTAGATGGTAAGTACATTCAGTCTTCAACCCAAGACATTTAAGCATGTATTAAGACAACTTATTAAGAGCAAAAGTGGTTCATTTACTAAGCAAAGAAATTGAATACACTCTGGTGGATCATAAGGAAGTGTATTCCTTTTATGCATTGTCAGACATTTAGTCCAATAATGTAATCGGCCATCAATGGACAGGGTATCACCAAAAAATTTCTACAAAAAAAAAAAAAAGAAAAAAAAAAACACACACACACAATCCTTACCAAACCTATTCCAACCAAAGTTCAATCGAAAATAATTTTTTTTCAAAAGTTCAATCAACCTCAAAGTGCAAATCATACGTTTAGGAATGGCAGTATTTTCAGGCTGCTGATATGTGATCAGCAGATTGGAAAATGTACAAGTACTGTGAGCAGGTGCATGAGTAGTCTGCCAAAATTAAATGATGGAGATGAAAGAGAATCCAAGAGACAAAAGCCTTTTATAATAATTTAATCTGAAGCTTACAATATCATGAGAGTGAGGGAGGGTTACCTGTTTATTATCAATTTTGAGAAGAAGAAGATACATTGAATACCTGAAAACTCAAAGAGTCCTTCCTTATAGGAATCCTCTATTTATAATATTAAATTTCCTAATTACAGTATGATCCCCTTAATTGAGGTGATATTACATATCATTACAATTGAATTGCCTAAACTAGAAGATTACAAATCACCAATGAGCTGTATGCAAATCCATGAAATATCGACTGAGATCTTTAGTCAACCCTCTGTGTCACTTGCACATGCTAATCACACAAGCCACTTTAACATTTATGTCAGTCTTCACTCTTGCACGATGATCTTTTGCTCATGCAGTGCATGTCCAAACTTGATGTTTGTGAAAGGTCTACATTTTGTAAGAAAGAAGAGACGTAAGTTAAGGAAGAATTCTATTCTAAGACAGGAATAAGAAAAAAGAAGATAGGAATAAGAAACCAAACCAAGCCTTTTCCCACTAGGTGGGGTCGGCTATATGGATTTGACGACGCCAATCAAATCTGTTTAAGGGCCATGTCCTCCGTTAGATCCATGGAGGCAAGGTCATGTTAATAGAGCAATTTTTTTCTAGAAAGCACAAGAAGAAATGGGCATTTCACACGTTCCTGACCTCTATCTCGATATTTAAGTCACACAACGGAGGGAAAAAACAAACTAGCTTAGAAGGTAGGCGACTGCATGCATGGAAGAAAAGTTTAGCTCCTAAGATGGGCAAAGGAATGAAGAAGAGACATGAAAGAAACCAATTAAAGGACATAAACCATTCGATACAGGATGCTTTCTTATTAGTGAACACGAGACGGATGAAAACCTTGTATAACACAACAGATTGGAAGTTAGGACCATCAATAATCAGTAGGGCTGCACAACCGGAAATCCGGTCCGGTTTTTGGACCGGAATCCGGTCGGACCGGATTTCCAGTTGTGCCTAAAATGAAGGACCGGACCGGACCACTTATAAATGGTCCGGTCCGGTCCGGTCCAAAACGGTCTGGTTGGACCACTTATAAGTGGTCCATACCGGTTTCTTTTTTTTTTTTTTCTTTTTTCTTAAGCTTTTTTTTTTCATTTTCGGCTCACATCTTAAGATAAAAAATTAGGTAGAAATTATGATCTTGGAACAGTTCATTCATTTCAATTGCTGGTTGTGGATAGCCCACTGCAATCATCCTGCTACTGGCCTTTTGCATTTTCCAAATGCCTGTCAACTTTTTTGCAGTTAATGATACTTTTGCAGTGGTGGGGCTGACTGGGTAGTCCAATCCATGCACCATGGACTGATCATATGCATTTGTTGGATGAACGGCTAAGATTGCATGTTAGAGGTGTGCAAATGCAATTTTCAGAGTTACTAAAAGTGTTATGTTTGTATTAAAAAAATTAAAAAATATATATTTATTATTTATATTAATAAATCCGGTCCGGTCAGGTCCAGACCGGATCCCAAAAGGCCTGGACCGGACAGGACCGGATATAACCGGTTTTCCAAATCCGGTCCGGTCCGGTTTTGTGGTCCGGTCCGAACTGCGGTCCGGTTTTGTTCAGCCCTAATAATCAGCATAGCTGTACACATAAATACAATAAAAAGGTTATGAAGCTAGTCTAGAATTAAAAATCTACTCACTTATTAAGTAATGGATAGGTCCTGCTCCTCTTGTATCTTTTACTCTAATTAATATACCATCACTCTCTGACAAAAGATTTTATGGAAATTTTAGATACCATGGGCACAAAGAGAATTAATTTAGAAGAAAACTACCTTCTCTTGCCCTTATACATAAGAATTTTAAACGAAAAAAAATTACTCAGATGGAAAGAAACTGTATCTTCTTCTAAAAACTAAGCTTAAAGATAATGTAAAGGTAAATATATCAATAATGTTTACTATCTTCTAAAAGAATGAACCTAAATTATTATTTTTTCTATCAATGTTATAAGTAACAACCAACTGCATACTTTTTTTTCCATTTGAAGACTATTTATGAATTCAGAAAAGCTCATGCGATGGAATTACAAAATACTGATGTTGAGCATGTCTTAACAGTAGCCAAGCTTTATCTTTAAACATCATCATATTGTGAACCCATAAGTATGTGGATGTGGGTTACTAGGCCTGAAGGTATAGAGAATTTAGTAACTGGGATATGAGCTATATGCTCAAGAAGTTGGAGGCATTTGGAACTTGGATGTATCCTCACACCTTAATTTGGGGGTATTTGAAGGTATGTCGTCATTATGATTGTACTGGGTGAGATTTTTGGTTGTCGAACAGAAAGTGGATACTGCAGCAGGAGGAAGACCACCTCTCCACCTTGGCAATTGTAAATCAAGGGTACCATAGTAACACTACTTTCCAGATCATGCAAGTTCTATATAAGACTATTTAGTTTGAGAAAGAATGCAAGAGAGGCAATGTGACAATACACTTATCTTTTCCCCTAAAATACAAAAAAACAAAACAGTGTAAAAGTATCTAAAAAAAGTCACCTGAGCTTGGCCTTCAAAAACTAGGCTGTGTCTATCCGGGACTCCTCTAATGCAAAAGGTATACAATACAAGCAAAGGAAAGGGCTTCCTGCCTTCCCCCCTTCTCAAACCTGAGTTGCTAACTTCTCTGTCACATCTTTTGGCCAACATGGAAACCACAAAAGCCGGTATCAGTACCAACCCAACTACACCCAGCATCTTTAGAAACCCCCCTCTGTTTCATCAGTTCCCTCACTTCACGTACACCATCCCAATTCCCTGCAGCTGCAAACGTATTAGAAAGAGCAACATATGCACCTGGCCTCCCCTCATTACTCAACTTAAAAATCTCATTTGCTGCAAAATCTGCCAATTCGACATCCTCATGAAGCCTACATGCTCCAAGCAAAGCACCCCAGACATCAGAATTTGGTTTCTCAGGCATCTGCCTGATAAACTCCAATGCCTGATGCAAACTCCCAGCACGCCCCAAAAGATCAACCATACAAGCATAGTGCTCCATCCTTGGTTTGAGTGAGTAGTCCTTCTCCATACTCTCAAAAATATCCAGGCCGGCAGAAACTAAACCAGCATGTCCACAAGCCGAAATAGCACTAAGAAGCGTGACATAATTAGGCTTGATTTTGTGCTCTTTCCTCATCTGTTGAAAGAGTAGCAATGCTTTATCAGGAGTCCCATTCTTGCCATACCCATCAATCATCGAAGTCCATGAAAACACATTCTTCTCTGGCATGTAGTCAAAGATTCTCCGTGCATCCTCAGTTCTCCCACACTTTGAGTACATATCTATAAGTGCGCTGCCAGACTTCACATCGGAAAGAACATCAGCCTTGATAAGTTGACCATGAACTTGTTGAGAGATTTCAAGTGCTGACAAAACAGAGCAAGCTCCAATGACACTTGCAAAGGTTGAGATTGTTGGCCGGAAGTTCAATCGCTGCATATCTATATAAAGTTCAAGGGATCTATTGGCGGTTTCCATCGTCTTGCTGTATCCCTCTATCATCGCATTAAAAACAACTACATCTTTCTCATTCATTCCCTGAAATATCTCTTCAGCACTCTCAACTGACCCAGATTGCATGTATCCTGAAATCATTGCTGTGGAACATATTAAATTTCTTTCAGACATCATATCATACACTCTCCTCGCATAATCAATCTTTCCATTCTTCGAATACGAATCTACAAGAGCTGTGAAGAGCACATCATCCAGCTCGAAACCCAATTTCACTATCTGGGTGTGAGCTGATTTGCCAAGCTTCAGCGCTATTAGCGATGTAGAAAATTTTAGAATCATGGAAAACGTAAACGCATCTGGTTTTTCACCAGAAAAGGTCAGCTTCCGTATTAATTCGAGCGATTCTTCCATTTGACCATGCTTAAAATACCCAGCAATCATAGAATTATACGAAGAGACAGTTGGTTTAGGCATTTGATCAAACATTCGGCGGGCATATGACAGGCACCCACATCTGAGGTGGAGAATGAGGAGTTTAATGGAGATGTTAGTGTTGATGGGGAATCCAGCCTTGAGGATAAAGGCATGGATCCGCTGTCCATATGATGGGTAATTAGATTCAATGCAATGCTGCAGAGAAGAAGAGAGAAATGCGGAATTGGGTTCGAATTCCTTTGGCGGGAAATGCACAAGGGGTTGGAGATTGGGTTTGATGGGGTTAATACGCCTCATCAAAATCGCTCCTTTCATGATTCCAGATGAAGCAATTGAAGGTTTTCACCACCCCATTTCAAGAATCAACTGAAACATTGGCTGATGCAGTTCTGCCCGTTTTCGGCCATGGAAACATTGCTCCTATCGCAATGCAAAAGTGATGATTGGTTCATCCTATCATCGGTTGATTGAACTGTAATTTCTTCCGGGGAAATTTTCAAAATAGTGCTTTAAGTTTTTCCTAGATTTCAAAACAGGACAGAAAAAAACTTACATTTCAAAACAGGCTTAAGTTTTCTATTTATCTTCCAAATCAGGACATCCGGCGAAATAAGAGTTTTCCGGCAACTTTTTCTATCTCTTTTCTTCAAAATACCAAAAATACCCTTTTGGCCCTTTTCTCCTTTGAGGATCGACAATCTTACTTCCAGCAACAGCCGCCCCATCCTCCCGTACCACGTCAAGGGGGATCGGAAAGGCCACAACAAAATTCATCCACAACATCAAAGTCATCATCGCTGACATCCAACAAAGGACTATGCAATCCGATGTCAAGTGCATGTAACCAAAGAATCCGATGTCTTCATTGAGTCTACCATGAGCTGAATCATTTTATTTTCATTTGGAGTTGGAGGCTAAATCGTTAAACACCCTCACTCATTTCCGGTGGCGGATCCAGGATTCTTATTTGGGTGGGGCTAAACTTTTGGTCTAACTTTGCTGACTTTTCTCACATGAACAATACAAAAAGAAAAGCTTTATTGAATTTAAGTAGACACAATTTTTTTCATGCTCAGATCCCTTATCCAATTGAAGGGTCTTCCCACTACCTTTTCCAAATTTAGGTGATCATCAATTCATCGTTATCAAAATAGCCTAAGATAACATTTCCTTTAATCCTACTTGTTTGGATGTCTAAAACGATGATTTGAGTAAGCACCCAATTACCTAATTTAGGTTCCCACAGGGGTTTTATTTGTATCTAAGGAATTTGGTTGCCTGCACTTGCCTTAGCTGTAAAAATAATTTCCTATAATTGGTCATGGACTCAAGGCAAAGAAAAAAAATTTCCACTTAAATGTAACTCAAATTATCCAAACATATGAAACTCTAAGACCCAATTTATCTACGAATTGAAGATTAAAGTGTGTCTAATGGTGATTTGGTCATCTTCGGCTTGTAGATATGCTTAGATTTGGTGGTTTAGGGCTTAGGATTTGGATATTAAGGATTCAAATTTTTTGTATGGAGTGATTAGGATTATACTACATCTGAGGAGGGAGGAAAATTGCTTTATTTACGGTTACTTGGAGAGAGATATATATATATATTAACCACGAGATGACCCGCGATGAGAAGCTCAATCACCGCGAAGAGGATCTTGCACTCTCAATAAAAAGAAGATGCCGAAAGAAAACAAGGCGAAGATGATCTAGTACTGTCAGTGGGAAGAAGATGTTGAAAGAGAACATGAGTCTCTCACTAAGGTTTTGTGACTTGGGGCGATCACAAAATTTTGACGTGGGGCAATTGTTTATTTAGATATCAGTGGAATAGGTCCAGGCCCATTTAAATATCAAGCGATTTCAAAATCGACATGGGACGACCGCCACATGTCATCTTCAAGTAGGTCCACCACTGCTCATTTCCTCCCTTCTCTACATAATTTTTTTTTTATCAACAAATACATGGCCACATATAAGAAAACGCAAGAAAATTGATAGGCCTCATTTACTTCTACTTTCATTTCTTCTTTCCATCCCAATGACTTCTTTTCCCATGTGTGTCAGGTGTGCCATAGTGAGCTCGGTAATGACGATCCACTTTTGGCCAAATGTCCATTGTGATTGTGTGGGGATATTTCCGAGCCACCAAAGATTGCCAGCTCAGCAGGACTTGGCCTCCCCCCTGCAACGCCGCCTCCTCTCTCAGCGAGTCTTGGTCTCGGCATCTTCCAGCTCGGCCGCGTACCTCAGCTCCGCCAACTCCATCTTGGCCAGGTGCTCCCACCTTGGTCCAAGTATTCTACCACGGCACTCCTACCAGGCCTCCAACCAAGTCAAGGTTACTCTCGACCTCGGTCACTCCTGACCTCGGTTCCATGTACCAACCTCGGTCACTCCTGATCTCGATCATGCATATCGGCAGTTGTACTTAAAGACTGACCAGAACGGATACTGACAGCTATCTAAAGGTGGCAATCGGGTCGGGTTGTACTAAACGGGTTACACAAGTCTAACCCGCATCCGACCCGTTTATTAAATGGGTCAGAAACCCCTAACCTGCACCCACCACGGGTCAACCCGGCCTGACCCGCTTAACCCGCATAACCCACATCTATCTAGTAAATAAATCGACTCAACTATGGTTCCATGCTTGACCAAAACTGACTTTTAAGATCAAATTTGGTCTAATCTCATTTCAACAATCATTTGATGTGCATTACCTTGCTTTTCATTAATAAAAAGCGTGGGGTTGAATTGGTTAAGGTCTATTTTTTTTTTTTTTAGCCTTTGCATTAAAATAATCAAATTCAATTTTGGCTTAAATAAGCGGGTTAAGCGGGTCAACCCTAACCCGACCCGCTTAATGGCGGCTCATGAATACTTGACCCGTGACCTACCCGCCTATTAAACGGGCGGGTCGGGTTAAGCGGGTAATACGCGGGTCGGGTTGACGGGTCGGGTCATATTTTGCCACCTCTACAGCTATCCTCCCATGAAAACTCAAGCACGCTACAAGACATGCAACAACACAAGAGCACCGCCTATATCTACTGACAGATCGCCCTCCACAGCTCCCAAGGCGTCAGGATATGGCTTGATGAAATAAGTGGGCTACGATGGGATTGTCATTGATGTCAAAGTAGGCTACGATAGGACAGTTAACTACCTCCCTGCCTCCTCTCTTTCTCTATATAAACACAGCTACAGCTACAGAGCAAAAGAGACAACAAGGGGCCAACACCATACACTGGTACGCCCCATCTTCTTCCCTAAAATTCTCCATCCTACTGTCCAATTCATAAACTGACTTAGGCATCGGAGAGCACTACGCTGCCAAAGCTAGGGTCCTCTGACCTTCTTCTTCCTCTCCCTTCAGGTTTTAGGCAGGCAGCGGTTCTTCCTAAAGAGCTCCAGGTCCATCCTCCAATTCTTGTGAGTCTCAAAATCACTACCTCTCGGTCTGTGAATTTTTGTGCACTTACAATTGGCGTCGTCTGAGGGAAAGCTGTTGGGATTGGTGTATGCCCTTAAGCCCACTAGCTGCACTCTCATCTTTTATTATTGGATATTTACTGGTTATTTAATGGAATGACTCTTTTCTGCTTAAACATGTATGTATGTATGGTTGTGTAAGGCCTATTGTTTCTAGTAAATGAATTAGGTGTGTAGTGTCTACACACAAATAGGTCTAATTCATGGACACTTGAAATAACATATTTGTTTATAACTGAGAGATGGAGCTGGGCACTTTATCTTGGTATAAATTATAATGAGAAACTCTCCTGTATTCAGGATGACTTACCTAAGTCATGGGAGGACTTTCCCGGATTTATCTCATTAGTGCATATGCAATGCATTGAACAGGACCATGGTAGGTGTGATCTCTAAAATAGTACTATCACTGAGAGAGATCAAGTCACCTCATGCTACTGAGTGACCAGTGCTCTTAATCTTGAGCATTTGTGGATGAACTGACGAAGTCAAGTTCTTGTGCTTTAATTCACTATGGGTGAGATTCTTTTCATGGGTCAACAGCTCTGTGTTTTGGGTACTCAGACTTGATCAGTTGGAACGTGCAGATGCAATATAGAATCTATGCCATCTAATGATGGAATGATCGTCCTCTTAGAATTATCCGATTAATCATCAAAATCTAAGATCTTAGTATATGGATGTTCCATATGGATATTGAACTTGTGGGTCGCTCCCTGGACCAAGAGAATGATATCCGGATGATGATTAAGTTAAGGATATGAAGTTCTAAGGTTTAGATGTAATCGAGAAGGTTGATAGTACATGTGATAACCTGACTCGATTATGGATGTTACATAGAGGGGCATTCAGGTCATTACACTTAGTAGGTCGAAGACAACTGTCATTTTTTGACGAGCTTATTATATTATATATTTGTCCCTGGAGTTCAACCATAACTCTTTAGTAGAATGAGTTAAGGTTAAAATGGTCTTTATGTTGCTATGGGTTTAGCATGGACATTTTGATCATTTTGGGAGCCAATGGTAAATATGTCTTTTGGTTCCTTCTCTAGTCACTTTCCAAGATTGGCATGGTTTCCTAAGTTGTTTGGATGACATTTTGATGAATTATTTTAGTGTTAAAATAATTTTGAGTTTAAATTCAAATAGGCTTTTGATGGCATACATGAATTTAATTCTAGATAAATTATTTGTGGGCCATGGTGTGCATTATCATGTGGGACGTCCATAATGGGATTTCCATGGGTAAGGTTTCCAATTTTGAGTAGGTCTCTCTACTTGGAAGGTTGGACTCCTCTTTGGATTAGTATTCATATAAGAAAGTTTCCTTTTTGAATTAGAAACTTAAATTAGTAAGTATTGTGCAACTAGGATTACTAATTGCCAAAATTTGTGGGATGTTCCTTAGTTTCCTTTTCTAATTAGAGTGTTTCTAAAAGGAATTAAATCTTTAGATTATACTTTCCTTTTAGGACATCTATGAGAATTAGAAGAGATAACTGTTTAGGAAAGCAATCCAAGAAGTTTCTATAAAAGAGGAAGCACACCCCTTTGGACGTCCATCCCCTTTGCTACAAAGTGTCCCACACGTCCAGCCTTTGGTTCTTTCTTCTTCATTGAAGAAAGTTTAAGGTCTGAGTTTTTCCTTAGAAAATAGTTCTCAACTCATCTAGAAACTTAGATTAAGATCCCACCATCTTAGCCAATCAGATTTGGAAGTGAGATAGAGAAGAAGATCAAAGGCAATACTACTGCAGAAAATTTCAGCAATTTGTTTGCTAAAAGCAAGTCTGAGTTCGGCCATTTGGATCTATTTTTTCAGATATTTGAAGTCTACAAATCTTCAAGGTAATAGTCTTCTTGATTTTTCTTTAATTATACACTTGTTGGTCATGAATTCATGGAGTTCTTTTGCGATCACTATGGCTGATTTATGCTGCCCAAATCAGATTTTTTAAAATCTGTCATGTTACAAATCAGCTATGAACGTCTTTCAATAGTGATGTTCAGATCTGAATCGCAGTTTCTTTCAAAAGCAAGCAAAAAGCCATCTTCCCAAACACCATGCCTCGAAGAACCGGAAAGGGGAAAGAACTATCTACATCTTTGATGCAGCTGCCTCCGGTCCCTCGTCAGAAAAGGTCCGGAGCAAACTTTGGTTCAGCGAGCGTCTAAGGGCCGGAAACTCAGTCAAGTTCATCCTCTAGTCCCTCAAAGAAACTAAGACGAACACTAGAGGAAAACACAGATCTCAAAGAACCGCTTGATCGACACATCGAACAAGCAGTCAGCAGAACTTGGAGATGGCCGGTCTCACTCGAGCTCGGCTTAACTCATATGATCTCGGCACATCTCCCCTCTCTCGAGAAATAAGAAACTTCTCCCTCCCAGAAGGTTTCAGCGTCCCGAGGTTCGTTCTTTAAGACGGAACCTCGGACCCAGCAGCACATCTCCGGCACTTCACTCAGAAAATGTCGGTGTGGGGCGACAATGGTCTCCTAAACTACAGAGTCTTCTCTTCAGGTCTCGGGGACCTCCCCCTAAAGTGGTTCTGCGCACTCCCACAAGGATCAATCACAAGTTGGCAGCAGCTCCGGAATTCCTTCATGGCGAAGTTCCAGGCTCATAGAGTCATCCCGAGGTCGCACGCCGACTGATGGCCCTTAGAATGAAGCAGATAGAGAACGTCACGCAGTTCGCCAGAAGGTACTGGATTGTCTACATCCAAATCGAAAGTGCCTCGGATACAATAGCAGTCATCTCCTTCCAGCAAGCTCTTTTGCCAGGCAACGAGCTTCGGAGAGACTTGGCCTTGCACCCTTTGGACATGATGAAGGCATTGATGGCCAGGGTGAACCAGTTCGTCATGCAAGAAGCAGACGAAGCTCGAGATCTAGAACTCTTCGACCTTTATGAAAGCAACCCGACGATCTCTAGCTTGACAAATGTCTCCAGCTCGGCTGGTATCTCCATCTCGGCAGATGTCAATAGCTCTCCCGAAGTCTCCTATAGCTTGGGGGGGGGGGCTGCTAGATGTCTCTTATCATCAGCTTCGATGGCCCGTCAGCCGTGATCGCAAGACCCTTTACCGTCATACGGCACGGTCCTCTACTGTCGACTTCGATGGTGTCATTAGCTTCGATAACACTGTGATATGGCACGACCCTTTACTGTCGGCTTCGATCGCACGACCCTCTACCGTCAGCTTTGATCATATGACCCTCTACCGTCATACGACACGGCTCTCTGCTGTCAGCTTCGATGGCACGATTCTCTACTGTCAGCCTTGATCGCACGGTCCTCTACCAATCATCCAGATCTTACATCTCGGCCGCGCGCCAGATCTCGATCTCTTGCATCTCGGATACGTGCCAGATCTCGACTTCATGCATTGTGGCAGCAGCGCCAGATTTCAGGCTACTCTCCCTCTCAACCTCATGCTGGTGTCGCCCTCGTGCTGGCTACAGGCCTTACGCAGGTTCAGCCTCATGATGGTCTCAGGCTACGCGCCCTCTCTGCCTTATGCCGCTGTCGCCCTCGTGCTGGCTACTGGCCTCACGCAGGTTCGGCCTCATGGTGGTCTCAGGCTATGCGCATCTCAGCCTCATGCCGGTGTTGCCCTCGTGCTGGCTACGGGCCTCATGCAGGTTCGGCCTCATGATGGTCTCAGGCTGTGCGCCCTCTCAATCTCATGCTGATCTCAGCCACATGACATCTCGGCAGAAACACCACTCTCTAGCAAGAAGCTCCAAGACATAAGTGTCCTTATGATACTTTGCTTCCGACCTCAAACAGTTAGAAGACTCTAAGAGGTCAGAAGCTGGGGGGCTATTGTGTGGAGATATTTCCGAGCCACCAAAGATCACCAGCTCAGCAGGACTTGGCCTCCCCCCCCCGCAACGCCGCCTCCTCTCTCAGCGAGTCTTGGTCTCGACATCTTCCAGCTCGGCCGCGTACCTCAACTTGGCCAACTTCATCTTGGCCAGGTGCTCCCACCTTGGTCCAAGTATTCCACCGCGGCACTCCTGCCAGGTCTCTAACCAAGTCAAGGTCGCTCTCGACCTCGGTCACTCCTGATCTCGATCATGCATATCGGCAGTTGTACTTAAAGACTGACTAGAACGGATACTAACAGCTATCCTCCCATGAAAACTCAAGCACGCTACAAGACGTGCAACAAGACAAGGGCACCGCCTATATCTACTAACAGATCGCCCTCCACAGCTCCTAAGGCGCCAAGATATGGCTTGATGAAATAAGTGGGCTACGATGGGACTGTCATTGATGTCAAAGCAGGCTACGATTCCCTGCCTCCTCTCTTCCTCTATATAAACACTGCTACAGCTATAGAGCAAAAAAGACAACAAGGGGCCAACACCATACACTGGTACGCCCCATCTTCTTCCCTAAAAACCTTCATCCTTCTGTCCAGTTCATAAACTGACTTAGGCATAGGAGAGCCCAGTGCTGCCAAAGCCAGGGTCCTCTGAACTTCTTCTTCCTCCCCCTTCAGGTTTCAGGCAGGCAATGGTTCTTCCCAAAGAGCTCCATCTCCATCCTCCTATTCTTGTGAGTCTCAAAATCACTACCTCTCGGTCTGTGAATTTTTGTGCACTTACAGTGATGTTATCTAATTCTCTGATTGTATTAGCTTACAAAATGAATGGGTTACTGTTCGAGCACAGAGAAAAGCCTTGAAACAAAGAAAAGAAGAGAGAGATCTGAACTCAATGCTTGCAAAGACGAGAGAAGGGTGGGCCTCTAACATTGAAGAGAGAAGTCCACCTCCGCCAAACAGCAGTCGATCTAGATCAGAACACGTCTCACCGAATCACCATCACTGCAGAAAACTATCATCCAGCAGCCAATCTTCGTTGCCGAGACATGTGTAAATCTGAGGAGAAAGGAGAGATAAGGGGTTATCTCTGATTTCAAGCTTGAAAATACCTTTCCACTTGTTGCCGTCGCCGGAGAAGGAAGGGCAAAGCCCTGTATTTGTGTTGCAAACAAAGAAGAGTAGGCTTGTGACCATCGATGGGAGCGGATACATCCTCACTTGCTCCCTAACTCATCCCAGATCAGCTCAACCGCCATGATCTTCTATGTGACCCAAGGATGTAGGAGGGAAGATCGTCGATCCTGAACAGAGAGAGGCTATAGGGTAAATGGAAAACTTAAGCCTGTTTTGAAATGTGGGGTTTTTTTTGTCCTGTTTTAAAATTTGGGCAAAACTTAAGCCTGTTTTGAAATTTTCCCTTAGTTCCATGTGTGCTTGACTTGTGCTTGCAATGACTCTCTCTCTCTCTCTCTCTCTCTCTCTCTCTGTTATGTGTTTCTTTTCATTTGGGAGTGTACTTTCATGAGCTTTTGATAATAATGATTTAGGCAAAAGTAACATAAGCATGTGAAGCATGTTGATGTTGTAACTTGTATTCTTTTGGCTAGTTTGGCAACTCTACTAATTCAGTGAAGTGAAGTAAAGTTGATTTTGAAGAAAGAATAAAATATAAGTGGGTTATGATGGTATTTTATTTTATTTATTTGTTATGAAATCTTTTTTACTTTTTGTATAGGAAAGTTGAGTCTTTTTGTATGTTAGTGGTTAAAGGTGGTTGCTTTTTGACTTTTTATGAAAAAGATGGAGGGAGTTTTGAATTAAAGTGCTTTTAATGTTACATTTTGTTTGAAAAATGGAGGCTTTACTTGACTTTTACTATGTTAGTATAAAGTGCCAAACTTGACTTTTACTTGAGAAGTTTTATGTTGTCACAAAGGCCTTGTTGGCAATTTGCAATCTGATGCTCCTAACTCCTTCAACCATGGCCAACAAATCTAATCCATTCATATAGGTGTATAGTCAATTCAATGGTCCGGATCATTCGCATTGTTGCCAAACCCTAAGGTGTGTGACTATTAAGAGGTTCCTAGTCCATTACAAGTAGGAATGTAAATGGGTCCCCAATTCTCCGATTATCTGGAGGTACCGAACTGTTAAAAATCGGGTCTGGGTCCTTATTTAGGCCCCGATAAGTAAATGGGTCCGTGCCCGGTTCCACCTTGGTTCGGACCCGTGGACCCGAGACCCGACATATTACCCAATTTTTTAAAAATCTCTCCTAAAAACCATATTTTTTAATATCATTCTCTACTTAGACCTAGACCCGGATCCGAACTCGTTCCATATATGGCTTTGGTTCAGGCTCCGGAGCCAAAAAACCAATTCCGAAATGATTCCGAGTCCGGATTCGGTTCCACCTTTTTCTTAAAAGATCCGGTTCCAGGTCCACCATGGACCTGGACCGGAACCGACCCGTTCACAACCCTAATTACAAGATTTGCAATAGGTGATAAGTGGGCCCCACCCATAGTTCTCATGATTTGAACAGTGAGAACAATTCTCTCCTAATTATTTCATTTAAAAAAAATCACATTTGATCTTTATTTTTAACTATCCTATGTATTTAATTCATATGTATTATAATACAAACAAATGGGTCCCAAGTGTGAACCCCACAAGATAATTTTCGTGTCCCCGCCCTTGTGTGTAAACTCCTTTCACTTTTTCTCATTTTCTATCTAGAAAGAAAAGTGTAGAACTATTTTTGTCACATGTAAAGACATGCTATCGATTCATGGTGGACACGCAACATTGTAGTTCTAATGGTTGAGAGGATATGTGTAGTGAGCCATCCAACAATGAAACTTTTTTCTACCCAAGTTAATGAAAAAATCTATTCCCTAGCTGGTTCAGGTACAATACCAGTCCCACCCATCTTGTGGGCCCAATGCAACCACCTATATGAATGGTGGGCAGTTGGATAAATCCTGATTGTGGATTTGTCCAAGAACACATATAAATTTGTGCAGAACTCAGGTTCCAAAACTCGGATAAATTTATTCAGAACTCAGATAAATTTATTTCATAACTCAAATAAACTTGTGTAAAACTCAGATAAATTAAAAAAAAATGAGAAAAAAAAAGATTGTGGGGGTATATATCGAAATCTAAATCATCTTAGCCCTATTTCTTTGGTTCGGAT
This sequence comes from Litsea cubeba, assembly GCA_012931725.1. Classification (NCBI taxonomy): domain Eukaryota; kingdom Viridiplantae; phylum Streptophyta; class Magnoliopsida; order Laurales; family Lauraceae; genus Litsea; species Litsea cubeba. The sequence continues at coordinate 7,435,034 of CM022951.1, forward strand.
TGATCTAAACCATATTTCTTTGATTCGGATTGTAGATGCTATATTAAACTAGCAAGGTCGCAGAATATGTCAGTCGCGCCTAGAACAAGTGCATATGAATTTATTTTAGAAAGTATATTCTCTAAGAATCTCACTATCGATTGCCATTACCATTTCAAATTCAAAACGTGATCTATAAGGAATTACAGGGGCAAATCAGTCATAAATGATTGTGCTTATGAGCTTAGATTAAGGGCTTAAATTGTGTGATATGTTCAGAAGGTTATGCATGACGTTTTGAGGCATTAAAGGGGCAAATCAATCATGATAATGTGTGATCTAGCGTATTTAGGGACATCTGGCTGAAATATGTTCAGTTGTGTGGACTACAGGCCTTAAATGAAATTCTTGTAGACTAGAGCCTTCAAATGACAAAGTTAAGGGACCATTAGCTAATTTATCCTTTTTTTTGTATAGGATGCTGTTTTGTTTTATTATCTTTCAGAGTTTTCAGAAGTCTTTTTGGGGCAATTATTATTATTTTTTTATATCCCAACTTAGGAGGAATGGGGCCCTAGCCCTCTAGTGAGGTAGCACAGCCTCGGGTGAGGAAAGGTGCCTGTGCAGGTTCAAACCTTAGATAGGTAAGTAAGAATGGGCACCTCTTACCATTGGGTAGGACGCCGTTCTTGGGGCTACTAATTATTTTCTTCTTTCATACATCTTTGCCTTCCTGCAAAAAAAGATAATAAATGGCCATTGGGGTGTAGAATGAACGGTTATATGATTGTGACCATCAAATGATGGTAACAATCAATGGTCTAGAGACAAGTAAAATCAGATGGTTAGGAACACCAAGCAGAGCTCCTCTCATATCTAAAATTTTTTACTTTCTCAAACAAGCATTTTAAGGACAACCTGATTCTCTTACATGAAGAGTAGAATGTGTCCTATTTTCAACTCTGCCCAACATATTTAACACAAAAGGTTGGTATGTATTTTGCAAGTGAGCTAGGCCTGAGCCTGAATTTAGGCTCATGTGATGGATTTGTGCCTATTAATGGGATTGGGTAAATTTTAGCACCGGCCCACCCTGCCCTTCACTCCCTATTGATGGGTTTGGTCAGAGGATCATCTGCCAAAAATGATCTTAATTAGAATCCATACTGTCCAAACTGATATGTAATTAGAAAATCCAAGTCACTAGTCAAATACTCATTAATGATTAAAAATAATAACAATCAACAGTGCAAATACAAGAAGTAAAATTGCATGGTTTTGATGGTAGGTGGGCAAAATTAGATGGTTAGGATCAAAGATCTGAGCTCCTTTTGGTTCTACTCCATCCAATTAAAGCTCCACAATTTGGACATGAGATTGTTTTGCATTCTCTTTATCACACAAGTATGATGGGTGAGAGAACAACAATAGTTTGGAAGACTCGACCCTTTCTAGGGATGTAAATGGACCTCCGATTACTCTATCATCCCCAATGGCTTGACCCGAAAAATTTGCATATAGACTCGATTGTATGGCATTTGAGCCTAGACTCACGTACGGTCGAATCAGATCCATCGGATTGGGTTGTGGGCAAAATATTTGAACTACATTAGGCTCTGGTTAGGGGCCACTATGGATCCACACCAAATCCCACCAATTTACATATGGGTAACTTTTCCTTCTTTGGTACCTCCAGACATAACTCTTTCAACTTCTTGAACACAATGCAACGGTGGCAAAGTAAAGGGGAACAACATTGAGTTGGGAATCCATTCTTTTCTTTGTTTCCTTCCTTACTTTGTTTTCCTTTTCACCTTCGAATTAGATTTCTTGAGTGTGAGGAAAGTAAAGTCTAAAAAAGTGAAAGATAAAAATAACTGAAAACTAAAATATACACACTTTTAGAGTAATTAATGGAGGGTCCAACCTTTTTCCACCACCAATTTTAATAATTTTAATAGTTTTTCCCAAATGAAAGGGTGTATCCATTCGCATATGAAAGGATGTGTCCATTCGCATATGAAATGGTGTGTCCAAAGAGAAGCATCTGCAGTGAACAACCCCATGAATAGACATGAAGCAGGCTATAAATATCATCTTGTCCATGCCTTCTTGCTCATTTCCATTCACTACTGCTGCATTGCATTTGGGTCATCAGTAAGAGTAAAAAAGAGAGAGTTCTGCTACACTTTTGGTTCGCTTGTCACATAGTTTGTAGTGCTGCTACTGTGTAGATCGATCATTGTATTTTAGGAGACAAACGCCATTGAAGCTCGTAAGCACCATTGCGGGGGTAAAATTTGTCTTAAGGACATAGTATTAAACACTAGCCTTGACCTACCTTCTTCTGTGAATTTTTGAGTTTCATAACTTCAACAACAGAGTACTATTTTCAACCTTCAAACAGTAAGTGGATTTACATTTCTATATTACATTTTGTAATTCTGTTTTAATGTTGTTTTGCTTCACTGTTGTGAGAATTTGTTTTCTAAATACTGAACTATTTTGTATGTACTAGGAACAACATCTAATGAAACTGAGTTTTATAAACTACATAGGCACATTTTTATTTTAGCTGATCCTACTTATAATATTCATTTATCCTACTATGATTATCAAATCCTACCATTTTAACCCTTTCGGATAACTGAATCATGGCTTTCAATTAGTGAAAGTTATAGATAGGCATAACAAAATAATTACTCTATCCTCATGGTGCCTGTTGGGACATTTAGTTAGAGACCATAAATGGGCAAGTTAGAGAAAAAAAAATGTTGGGGAAAGGTTTCCAAAGTGCAGATATTCGGAATTATTGGAAGAAATGTAAAGGAACATGGATGTGATGTAATGTTACTATTATTCTACTTTTAGTACCATTGAGGCAGCTTTGGGCAATGATAAATAGGCCTTCTGTGCAGCAACAATTGTAGCTATCTACATATTGCAGAATTTGAATTTTTCTACACTGGCCTTTGCTTCTATCATCTTCTTTGCTGCTTCAACAACATTATTCACAGCAGATTCACTTGGGGTACGTTCTCCTTCCTTTTAATCTTGAAAATGATCCCATGCCTGTGAGGTCCTGGAACTTTTCTTGCTGTCACCTTGTGGAATTTGACTCACATGGGACCTACCCTTAAATGATCAGGACCATTCTATTGTCTTTGTATCGATCGGTACTGCATGAAATGCCTGGCCAATCAAATTGATATGAACCGTTGAATTGATCAATGGATGGAAAAATGAGATTAACTATTGAGTTAAAATCTCATTTTCATGTCTTGATCAAACTGACGAGATTTATCTCTCTGAGTGAATTGCAATTTGAAATATTACCTATACTTGGTATGTATGGAATATGATACAAGGACAAAGATCAAGCTAAAATGGACCCCTCGCGGGTCAACACAAGGCAATAACCCCATGCCATTGCATGTATCATTTTTTCTTCTTCCTCAGTTGCTACTAGTCTTCTTCGCCCTCTTTTCCCACTTTAAGTATTACTAACATATCCTTTCGGATGCTATTGAAGTGATTAATGCAGTTAATGGTGTGGATGATTGGTCATTAGGCACTCATATTCTGAACATAAAAGATATGGCTTCTCATTTTGATTTTGCTAGATTTAGTCATCTTTCTGTACTATTTGAATGGTTCTTCTCCTGTGGCAATTAACCAAATTTCGTTTGTCATGTAATGATGAGATTGAGTGAGTGGTAAGTGGAAATCATTTCAAAATGAGTACTTTTATTATTATATTTATCTTGTTTTCAAATTAAAAACAGTTTCTTAAATTGTGATTTCCAACAAATTAGTATTTGGCAAACTATATATCTCACTCTCTCAAATAATTAGAAAGATTGCATGTTAGCGATACCAGACCTACATGTTATTTTCTAAAAAAAAAATTCTTCTTTCTAAGGGAAAATTACATTGTGAAAGCCTTTAAGAATCTTGATTATGATGAAAAGTTTTGCAACAATTTCTTAAATTCAAAATAAAGAAAGTTGTTATTAATTATATCCGTCTTTTTTCAAATTCCAAACAACCTATAACTGATAGCCTTTAAAAATCCTATCCTCATATTCTTTTTTTTTTTAACTAAAGAATGAAGGAATCTATTACTATCTTTGACCTTTTTCAAACTTCAAACAGCTTCTAACTTGACAGCCTTTAATGATTCTTACCTTTGTCCTCTCTCTCTCTCTCACATTCAAATTGTCACAGGATCTAATTTGATAATTTCGAGAAACTTTTAGCCTTTTCTTATGGTTAATTAATGAGTATTGGGTCATCTCCACCATCAGATTTGCAATCAATTTAATATTTGGACAACCTTTACTCATATGGATGCTTTTTAATCCCCTTATTTTTCACCTAACCTTAATTGACTTTCCAAGGGAACCCTCCAAAGCTATCCCAAAAGTTCCCCCAATTATATAATTAAGCCTCTTTTAAGAGATCAACTTAGGGCTTGTTTGGCTACTTCACTAGGTAGAGAGAAGTAATTAAAGCTTCCTCTCACCAAACAAGAAAAGACTGGGGATTATATCAAAAGTATAAAATTTTGAAATTCTCTCATTCATTTAAAAAATCACTTCACCCTACAAATATTTTTAAGGATGACGATGGGTTGAATTAAATCGATGACCTAATTTAATGCACCACTATCACTGGTGGTTCGGTAGTGGCTTTTTTTTTTTTTTCATCTTCCCTTATGATTATTATTATTATTTTTTCGGAGTTTGGGGTGGATGTGGATATATAGATTGTGATTTAGAGTCATTGATTCAAGCATAAGGTAAGCTTGGGTTTTGGCTTGCTTACCCCGTTATATAACTATTTAGTTATGTTTTATCAGGCTAATAAAGAAAATTGTAATGTCCATAAAGAACATATTGTGGCTAGCTATTAAAGAAAAATTATGCCCTATAATATAAATGAATTAAAATTAAAGGGCCATTCCAACTCATCACTAACATAGCTTAAGGAGAAGTCAAATTGTCTATATTTTAAGATTTGCCCACCTTTAATGTATAGGGAGGTAGGGAGGGAGGGAGAGTGGGAGTGTTATCAAAGGAAAAAGAGGTTCCCTTGATTATATGGGTTAAGGGACCAAAGGTTGATGGATATCTACATCAAGGTTTGAAGATATCTTATCTTTATTAGTTAATATATTTTCTTGTCATTTTCCTTTTTCCTATGCCATTGTGGTTTAATATCAGCGGTTCAACATCCTTGTTAAGAAGTTTGTGACCGTCTAAACTTCTTAACAAGGATGTTGAACCGCTGATATTAAACCACAATGGCATAGGAAAAAGGAAAATGACAAGAAAATAGGCGGTCGTGATCATCTAGAGCCAAATGAACGTCTATGATAAAATCTAACTTGGCCATTTCTTTTGTTGAAATGTGTTTCCGCTGTTTTTACTAAAGCCTTGAGGTTTTGATAGAATTGGTTAGTAGAGAAAATTTAATATGGTATTAAAGCCAACCGGTCACGAGTTTCAATCCCAAAAAGAACAACTTGAAACGGAAATGAGAAGTGCCACCCGATGGGGTGTGTTGAAAAGTACTTTAGTTGCCTCTACTAATGCTTTGACATTTTAAAACCATTGGTAGGGAGGGAAAATTTAATATGATTTTAGAGCAAACCAATTGGGGATTTAAATCCAAGGAGGAATGACTTCGCGCCGAATGTGTGTGTTGTGAAAAAACAGGTTCCACCTGTGGGGGAGTATAAAAAAGTATTTCACGTGCCTTTACTAAAGCGTGAATGTCTCAGTTGTACTAGTTAGCAGAGAAAATTATTTAATATCCTTCTCCCTCTCTCTTGTGTTCTGGTTATGAGTACCATAAGGGCCTCTCTTTTTCTAGTTTATTCCACATAGTAATTCTTTTGATTTTGTTGTTGGTTTTGGGTACCATAAAGGGAAACATTAGTAGTTTCCAGTTCCTCTAACAAGCAAGAGTATTTGCCTTTGCCTTTATGCTATCCCAATATATATGATTTTGCTTGTATTTTTGATGAATTTCTTTCCTCTTCTTTTCTTATATAAACAATCTTATTAAGATATTGATTTAAAATTGATAGATATGGCTGGGAGAAGAACGGTAGATTATTCTGTCCTCATCAAAAGGGAAGGAGAACGACTGTTACAATGCTTGAAAGATCCAAACTTGGAAATTATAAGTTATGTCGGTTGGGAAGGTATGGGAAGGTGGAGGATTACTGAATATGCAACAAACATTGCAATGGAAACCCATCTCTTTGATTTCATGATATGGGTATATCTACCAAGAGATGAACAAAGTAGTCGTTTGAAGCTGCAAATGAGGATTGCCAAAAGTCTTGGAATTCAGTGTCCAACAATGGATGTGAAGGTTAGTCTTTATGAGGAATCAGAAATAGATATGGACATAGCTGTCCAAATCTATGAAAAGTTGAAAGCGAAGAAATTCTTGTTGGTATTGGGAGGTGCATCTTGGGAGTATGATCACGTCGATTTGGAAGGACTAGGTGTGCCAATTGTAAGTAGATGGTTCGCATCTGTCTCCAAAGTGGTTTCCAAGGTTGTTCTGGTTGGCAAATGGAGCAACATAAATAATGATCAGGAGCTTAACTTGGTCATTGACATTGCGCTTGGGACTCCCTCTATATCTGATGCTTGGGACTTCTTTTGTGAAGAGTCTGCTTTGATAGCACATTCTCCAAGCACCAAAGGCTATTTTTGTCCCAGCACTGTCATGAACTTCCTCTTGTATTTCTCATTGATATTTGATAATCAGCGTTATTGTTTTTCAAGTTATACTGAATGGTTAATAAGGTACTTTGTTGCAGAGGAATTCATTTCAATGGAAATGGAAAATGATGAGGTGTTATTTGAGACGATGAATGCACTGCTGACAGAATTCAGAAACCGCTCAATTCTACATCATGTTTCTGATTTTGTAGTTTGGGGTAAAAGAAATGCACTGATAGAAATTCTCAAATCGGGTTTTTCTGGGGGAGTGCCAGTTTTCTGTCCAAGATTTTGGATCGAAAGAGATTCCCTACCAGAAGAAGATGATGATGAGCATGGATGGGAATCTATACAGAGGATGTCTTTCCTGAATACAGGTCAAATAGGGATCAATCTTCCTCTCACTCCCAAATGCCACAATTTGTCTACTTTAATCCTTCGATATGAATCTGACCACATTGAATTCCCTCAAACCTTTTTTGATCACATGATGAGTCTCAGAGTCCTAGACCTTGCTCATACACCAATTGAAACTCTCCCTTCCTCTCTGTCATCTCTTTGCAATCTGAAACTATTAATGCTGCGAAGTTGTAAGAAATTGGAGTCACTTCCTACTTCCTTCCGAGCTCTGAAAAAGCTCGAGTTCCTTGATCTTTCAGAATGTGACTCTTTAAAGGTGATACCAGATGAATCATTTGAGTTGATGGATAGACTTCGTGTTCTAGATCTTTCTAAAACACAAATCCATTCACTTCCTTCATCAATTGGCAACTTGCATAACCTCGAGCAGCTCTTTCTGTGTACCTGCATGGCATTAACTCACATCCCAGAGAAATGCTTGGAGAGGATGTCGCGCCTTCGTGTTCTTGCCCTTTATGAAGCTATTTCCTTAAAGTCTCTTCCATCTTCTTCGTCCAACTTGGTCAACCTCAGGAAGCTCCATCTATCTCATTGCAGTTCACTTGAGACAGGTGTGTGGCCACAACCATTGCAAAGCCTGTCATCACTTGAGGAGCTTGACCTCTCCTTTTGTAACAAGCTCAAAGATATCAGAGAAGCTTCTTTCCAAGGTATGTTGCCGAAACTTCGACGAGTATCCATCTCTAACACGGAGGCTCCTATTCGCCTCTCGTTTAGAGGTTGCCAGAGCATAGAGATTCTGCACTTGTTTTCTCTTGAAAACCTTGAGGTACTTGATCTCTGTGGTACTAAACTCGAAACATTGGATCTTTGTTCCTTGAAAGACTACTCCATGAAGCGATTGGACATCCTACCCATAGGATATTCTGATGTCTTATTTGAAGAGTTACATTTGAGTGATGATGATGTTGGAGCTCGCTTATGGGTGAGCGACCCTCAATTTTTCCATTCTACACTGAGATGTAACAGTGGCTTTTTTGAGGCACCATGTTTCTCCAGATTTTATATCCGCATCTCTCCTTACCAAGAAGGATGTAAGCAAATGACTATGGATAAAATTCAAAACATCCATTTGAAGAGGGTCCCATTTGTCTATAAAGGCATTTGTTCTTCTCACACCCAAACTCACCTCTTTCCTCACTTTAAAAGTAAAGGTGCATATTGCAGACATGTAGAAGTTTGTGGAGGCAATAGTTCCCCATTGGATGTTCAAGTGTTTCTCACTCATACAGAGTTGATTACTTTATATGACAACAATGTTGTTGAAAGCCTCACAAACCTGTGCAGTGCTGCACAATTAATGGACCTGAGAGAATGTCGAATTGGTAATTGCCAAAGGATAAAGAACATAATTTTTGGAAATAGTCGTCATTTTGACATTTTAGAATTCCTTGAGGTAATATGGGCCTCGGATCTTCCTCAATTAACTGTTATGTGTGGTGGGATTTATGGTGTCAAAAGCTTTGCTCTCTTGAAGAATGTTTACCTACAATGCTGCCCCAAACTTGTGACTCTCTTCACATCAGGTGTATACCTATATAGCCTAGAAACACTTGAAATAAGATACTGCTGCAGGTTGGAAAATGTGTTTGAAGAAGAGGTGTCTGGTGGAGAAAGTTCACTACAAAGTTTGAGCAAGTTATGCCTGTTGCATTTACCCAAGCTGAAGAGTGTTTGCAATGGGACTTTGCCACAATTGCAAAAGGTGAGAGTCCGAAAATGTCCAAAGCTGAGGAAGCTCCCTGTTCGGGTTTGCTTGGTCGACCGCGGCGTTGGTGCTCTAGATTCTACATCATCTTCTCTTCCTATGGTTGAAATTGCAGGTGAGATGGAATGGTGGAAGAATCTTGAATGGGATAATGAAGATGATAGTATCAAGATGCGCCCTGCCCATTTTCGACCAATGAGACATGCATCTACAACAATGTAGCGGCAATGTTTGTTCCTAAAGTTTGGCCTTTGTTTTTAGTGTGCAAGTGAGTCCAATGTTTGTTCCTAAAGTTTGGCCTTTGTTTTTAGTGTGCAAGTGAGTCCAATGTTTGTTCCTAAAGTTTGGCCTTTGTTTTTTTGTGTGCAAGTGAGTCAAATGTGCTTGCAATCTCTCTCTCTCTCTCTCTCTCTCTCTCTCTCTCTCTCTCTCTCTCTCTCTCATGGTGTGTGAATAGTTGTACCTTTGAAAATGTTCCCGAGTGAAAGTTTTCCTTCAATTTGTTATGTGTCTATGAAATTATATATTTTTTACATATATAGAATGGTACTTATGGATGATAGAAGTGCAACTTAGGCAGGCTGGGCAAGGTATTGACTTAGCCCAAAACCGCCATAATTTGTAATCTTGAGCCTGAATTCAAAACTCAAGCCTGAAGTTAATCCCAGTTGATATACTAATTATATGATATCTCATCATATGCATAGGCATATATCTATAATTTAAACGCTGAACCCAATTCAGACACCAAAGGGCTAAGCCCTAGACTGGCCCAATTATGAGCAAACTCGGCCGGAGATAATAAGAATGCACACAAGCTCAACTTGGTTATATGGTCAATGATTATCATAAGTCAAAGGGAATGCAAGATTGTTCTCCCTAGTTAATTTGGATGCTGATGATCATTAAATGAAAGCAACTTCAATGACATGCATTTTAAATGAGATGATCGATAAAGGCTCTTTGACTTCCCTCAGATTTTTAGACCCCATCTTGGAAGAAGATAAATTACTTGGATTGGGATCAATTTATCATGTTGTGTTTCAGATTTTATATCTCATAATTGCTGAGACTTGGATGCCATTAAAGTTCTTAATATTCCATTCAATGAGCAAGAGATTCATAGAGTTGATTTCATCTAGGTTATTTGAAAAGCAGATAAGAAGGGATTTTTCTCTTTGAGTTTAATTGTGTTCAAGTAGTGTTGAATCTATGGAGCTTCTTTTCTTCTATTGCTTATTCTCTATAACTATTTGGACTGACATACCCATTTCCCAGTCCTATTAATGCTCATGGAGCCATTAACTCTCCTATTGCAAGAAGTTTCTCATGCTAATAGTAGTTTGCCTTTGGCTCATCTTTGGTGTCCAACCATATATAGTCTGGTATGTCTGGGGTTACTGAGAGAAATCATAGAATTATTCACAATGCCTCCAAGCAAAAGGACTAATTAATGGCCAAGGACAAAACCAAGGATCATGTGATTGCTCTTTTTTCTTTCCAAAGGATTAAACACACACACCCAAATTTCAAATTTATAGGGTACTAAGCTCCCATCCCATCAGCCACCCCTTACTGGGCCCTTGCCCTTGGTAACGCCCCTCGAGGATTGCATAGTCTTCTATTTCATGTAGACAGATTTTTCCTAGTTAGATGGGCTTTCTAATCTTTTAGGGGAGGAATGATCGCATTCCACATTTGGATCGAACAGCGGAATCACATCATGTACACAATATTGCACCCAATGGTTTATTGTTTTTTACATATTTCTCAAAATCCACGATGAATTAAGACATGAAATATATCTCCTAACCATTTTTAGCCTTTTAAATAAGATGAACAGTTCAAATAATGAATTAGGGGCCATTAGAAATCAATAAAAGCTGATCTTACGGTTTGAAGTTTTTTACAAAATTTTAAATATTAGTGATGAATTGTTAGCTGAGATCTAACCCCTTCGCTGGTTGTGGAATTCTAAAAAGGGTGAACGGTTCGAATCATGATATAGGAGCCCATAGGATTAAAAATTAAGTTGAAAAGATCGAATTTCCCAATTTCTTTCTTTCTTTCTTTCTTGTTCTTTTTTTATTTTTAGTTTTTTTGCACTATAACATATATATGTACAGTCTAAAGTTTTTCTTAATTTTCTCAAGATCCATAATGAATTAAGACGTCAAGAACGGTTTGGATCATGAATTAGGGCCTAGAAAAGTCCATATAAGAATATATAATGGTCTAAAGTTTTTCATAAATTTCTCAAAATTCATGATGAATCGACTTAAACCTAACCACCTAGTCATTTTTGGCCGAGGATGAACGATTCGGATCGTGATTCCCTAGGAATGAGAAAAAATAAAAAACTGGTGAGCCTAACATGACCTATTTTGTGGCACTATAACAACACAAATCATCGCTTGTGAGGATTTCTGATGCCTGATTGGGGGTAGGTTTCCTCTCTTTTGAGGATTTTAGAAATCCATTTTTCTCGATCTTTGGATGAACAACTGTGGGTTTTCCTCGATAGCAAGGAATACAGGAGAGGGATCCTCTATGTGGACCACTACCAAACGTGCCCTAATGGCTTGATTGTTATCCTTGATATTCTTTCTGCTTGTTCTTTGAATATTGAAAGACCTATTGGGTGTGGTTTTGCTTGGATCCTCGATCCTCCATGCCTGGATTGGCCTTACAGAAATTGGTGAAATTGGTGTGCTCGGATGAATTTGGTGTGTGTATACTGCCTAAAATTAAGAAGACTCAAAATGTGGACAATCAACAACCTAAGCTCTGCTAATAGAGGACTAGCAGTCTTTTGGCTAAGTTGTTCTTTGTATTCTTTTGGCCCCCTTTTTTTAGTTGGCCCAGCTTGTGGTCTCATATTTTTTTGTTTTTGTTTAGTTTGTTTTAGCTGTAGCTACAGCTAGGGAGATCCATCTCCACAGGCCGGTTGTGCTTGGTATCAGTCTCTTGGTGTGATCCACAGAGAGGGCATGTAGAAGCTAGTTGAGTTCCTATGTGCCAGAAATAAAATAGGAAATTTTACACAATTAAGCCATGTGTTTTTTTTTTTTTTTGAGAACCACAGATAACCACATGCATTTTCTTTAATGGTCCACTTTCCTCTTTCAATTGCACAATTAGATGATCATACAATCACAGATTTGACTATGATTGTCAGATTTTAGATTGGGTACAACCCTTTTGGATCTCTGAATCATGGCCCCCCATCTGGTGAATTATAAATGTGCACAGGCAACAAGTTCCTAAATCTTCATGGGCAAGAACATAAACCAATCAACTAACAACCAAAATAAGGTGTAGGCTAGTAGAATGTAATTAGTAGTGTCATAGCATCCATTGCCAATGGTAAGATGTAGCAACTAGGAGGTATTACAATGGTCTTAGGTTGGATAATGACATCTCTTGCCTTTTGGGAACTTTGACATATTAATTAGATGAAGTGATACAACTTGCATTAAAAGCAGATATAGGCAAGTATTAACCTTAAAGTCACTGGCTATTGATCTAGATCTAGCAGTGAACAAAAGAAGAAAAAGAACAATTTCCCTATGTGTTACTATTGTCAAGAGATAAGGTGTTACTTTTATGTGAAAATCTGGGTTTTTAAACGATGTTGACTTACAAACACAAAATCATGATGTTTCAATGAAATCAAGTATGATTGGATGATTAAGTCCTTAATTATTAAAAATTAATGATGAAAAATATATAATTTTAAAGACTCGTCAAGCCCACTGTTAAGGTGACTCATGAATCAAAGGATGATGCTAATTATACGGTGGTGATTGACAATAGAATGTTAGACAATATTGCATTAGCTGTTTTAGTTAAACCGGATGGAGGTGGACAACACAAAATCTACAAGTATATTGGACGAGAATTACCTCATAAAATTTTCAAAATGACACAACTGGTGGATTCTACATTGTAATTTCTAAAAGGTTGGCCCCAATTGCCAAAATTCCTAAAGTTTCGGTCCCTTGTTTACTAAGCACTTTTAATATAATAAGAGTTTTTTTTTTTATAATTTTACCAAACAAACTAATTGTAAATTAGAACTTAAGAATTAGACCTTTTATTTCTGACCTTAATCTAGTCAGCTCTTATTAATTTGACTAGAGTTTTCAAACTATCCCTCGTAATCACAGAACATCTACAGTAGGCCTTACCATTTCAACCTTTTTAGATCTATGAATCATGTCCTTCTATTAGTTTAGAGTTATAGATAGCATAGGAAACTAATTCCCTAAACCCCATGTTGGATTGTTGGTATGTTGCCACCCTTATAAGGAAAATATCCTCCCTTTATAAATGGCAGTTGGAGAATCTAATGTTGAGTAAAGGATCCCAAAGTGCAAATATTCCAATCCTAGGGAGAGATGCAAAGGAAGACATGTAATGCAATGTTGCTTTTGCATAACCATGAGATGTGCTTTTTCCATCCACGAGAGACTCTTGCAGGGCATGGTGTGGAATCTCTCACCCACACTGTCTACAAAAGGAAGATGCCCAAATGGATGATAATGTTCTTTTCTTCTACAAGTAGAGTGCCTATTGCTTATACGCAATCTAGATTGTGGGGTCCATTTAGATTCATTTTTATCAATGGAAATAGGGAAAATGAACAGGTCTTCTATTTACGAAAGGGAAAAAAAAAATCAGCCCCAAGAAATTATCCTGGCCCTTGATTTTAACAGCCTTAAAATTTCACGGCATCTTAATTATATATATTTTTGAGATTCGATCAAATAGTAAGTGAAGGTTAAATGTGTGTAAAATTACTTCTAAAGTCAGATCAAGGGATGGCAAGATTTTCGAAGGGGTTGTATTGATCAAAGGTTGGTCCAAATAGGCCCAATAGATGTAGACTGCACATTCAATCTGCTCATAGAACAACATTTTTCCTAAATAGAATATGTTTTGTAGGGTGTGGGAAAAATGGATCTGCACCCTTCATAATGGGCTTGCCCTTCAAATTCAGGAGGATCCCACCTCATGGAGGGTTGGGATGGGAAAACTCTCATCCTGCTGCTCATAGGAGAAAATTCTTCCATATGGAATTGAAGGCATTGCTGAGATTCATTCTAACACCAACTTAGTCCCGTTGGTGAAAATGGCCTACTATGAGATAGCTTTGCTGCTTTGGCAAAGGATATAAATAGGCCTTGTCGGAAACTAGTTCATAACCATTTAAGAGTTGTAGATCTTACCTTTTCTATCTATCAACTTATTTGCTACTTCAACAACTTTCCTCACAGATATCTTATTTCAGGTAAGTTTTTGCCTTTTTGGTTTGTTTTATTTCTTTGCAATTAATAGGTACTGCCCCAAATGTCCCTTCAATCAGATTGATATGAACAATTGGATTGATAATTGAATAAAAAAATGAGGTTAAATATTGACTGGAATCTCTGTTTTCATGTATCAATAAAAACCAAAGTGGTGTATATATTTGATTGAGTTTCAATTTGAAACATCTCTTACTATGGCTTATGGATAAGAATGGACTAGATCAAGCAAATATGGACACCTGGGGTGTCAAAACAAGGTGATGATAATCCCATGCCATTCCCAACATGGATTAATTCTCTTTTTCTCTCCCTACTACATATCTTTTTTATCTTTGTTGGTCTCATAACTATGATTGAAATTATTTAGCACAATGGAAAAAGATAATGAAGATTGAAGAGAAGAAACTTCTTCCCTTGATTTTAGAAAATAAGAAAAGAAGGTTTCTAGGTAATACAAGCAAGAAACTTCAAATTTCTCTCAATCAACTTAAATTGAGAGGAAATATATTGCTGAATTTATAAGGCTTGTTGCAAATCCGGGATTATTCATAATTAAACCTCTTGCATTTCCCTAAGCAACTATACAATATTCAAAACATATATGGAAAAACTAAAAGTTTCATGAAAGACTTGAAAAGCATTACAAGAAATAATGCCAAATAAAAAATGTTTGCTTACACTTCAAGATATGTTGGAATTAAAGAATCTGGTTTATTTCAAACTTCGCCCATAGTAGACTTCACTTATAACTTCAAATAAAGTTTTCATATCAACAAAAAAATCCTTCTTCAAAAGCTTGGTGAATAAGTTTGCCTTTTGGTCTTGAGATTTACAAAAAAAAAAAAATAACTTCAACTTCTCCATCTTTTACCAATTCACGACTAAAGTGATACTTAATTTGTATGTGCTTGATTTTACTTTGATACATCGGGTACTATGATAAAGATGTAGTTGCCTTGTATCACACAATTTTGTAGTTCCTTCTTGCATATGATTTAACTTTTCCAAAATTCATCTCACCTATCTGACTTGCCAATGGATTGAGGCAAGGGCGATGCATTTTGGTTCCGCTATGAAGGTGGCCAAAATGGATTGCTTCTTTTAAGACCAGTGGTCTTAAAAGATGCAATCCATTAGAGAGAATGTAGAAAATATAAGAGGGGTAAAAGTCTAGACTAAATGCTGAAAACAACTTAAGTACTCATGCAATCATCAATTTCAGCCCCCATTCCTCGCACTCTTTCTTGGGTTTGTTTGTTTACATGAAAGGGGTAAAAGAGAAGTAGGTGTTAAGTCATGATTTTTCTTTTTTTTTTTTTTTTTTTTTTTTTTTTTTTTTTTGTGTATGTGTGGGGGTGGGGGTTTAAAGTAAAAGGAAAAGAAAAAACTTCACAAAATCTTACTTCTCCCCACTATATTAAGTTTTTTTTTTTTTTTTTTCGGGGGGGGGTTTAAAGTAAAAGGAAAAGAAAGGGAGAGTAAAACAAAATGGAGAGAAGTGGGGTAAAACCCCTACTGTATCTCACATTGAAAACAGAATGGAGAGAAGTGGGGTAAAATCCCTAGTGTATCTCACATTGAAACATTACTCTTACCCTCTCCTTTTTTCCATCTAAATACCCACAGAATAAAATTTTGTGTCACATCAATTTTACTTGACTCTTACTTATTACATCTAAATATCAGCTTTACTCGCATCAGCCCTTTTTACTCCTCTTCTACTTTACTTTCTTCTAAAACTCTAGCTCTTTCCCTGAAAGAGAGCTGATTAAGAGTAGAATGAGTTCTTTAGAGGAGAAGAATCAATACTTCATGTGTAGTTCATGGGATTGGAGTAATCCCACTGAACTTTCCAAAGACAGCGAAGATAAAAGAATTTATTTTTTTAATCACCACCACAATATGTTCAAATCTAATGGTCAAGCTTGTAAGAATTTTTTCAACAACCCTTTGATCTTCAATGTTTTTCCCATTCACTCATAAATGATTAGCAAGAGAAATAACTCGGTTGTAATAATCTTCAACCGGTTCTGATTTTTTCGTCCATAGTGCATCAAATTCACTTCTAAGAGTTTGTAATCTGACCATTTTGACCTTATCTTCTCCCCTATATGATGTATAATGTGTTTCCATGCTTTCTTAATTTGCCAAATTAACCGAATAAATCCTTTCAAAAAAAAAAAACTTCATCCGCAACTTATAAGATAAAAAGCAATGCTTTCTTGCCCTTATGATTTTCTTTGAACCCATTGTGTTGTTGATTGAGAGTACTTTGTGATAGATCTAGATATGGAGACTCCAACATAAGGCTGAAAATCTATGTGCGTTTCAGCGATTGAGAAGCTCCGTGTATCTCTTTGCATCTGTCTAACCTATGGGAATGGAGAATATCCAACCCTAGGGCTCCCTTATCTTATACAGACAAGTTCCAAAGAGTCACACATACTATATACTTCTTTGCCAAGAAACCCACATCCACTGCTCCTATTGAGAGTCTTATAATCTATGGGGACAAATCAGGTCTTACCATAAAGTGGGATTGTATTCTCTACTGGCCTACACCCTACTTTATTCGACGTGGGACCCATGGCATGCGGGCCACATGATTTCCTACACTTTGATCCGCCAGTTGTTCAAAACCGGTTTCAACAATGTCCTACAAATCTTGAGAACCATATAATAACTACAAATGGTTACTCTAGTGATTATAGTTCTTGCCACTGAATCGAGGAAGTTGAGGTTGCAACATCCAGCAATGATTTACCTTGAACAAGGCTTAATACCAATTTGATGGAAATAATTTAGCATCATAGAGTAAAAAAATGAGGACTCAATAGAAGAAACTTGTTTTATTGATTTCAAACAATAACAAAATAAGGCTAATAGGTAATACAGGCAGCCCATTACTTACTAATGAGAAAACAAGAGAAGAACTTAAATTACTTTCACTCAATCAACTTGATTTGAGAGGAAATACATAACTGAATTTACAGGATCCTTGTAAAACCGGGATTAATCATAAGTAATCCTCTTGCACTTCCCTAAGCAACTACAATATATTCAAAACATGAGAAATCCAAAAGTTTTATGGGAAACTTAAAAGACATTATAAGAAACAATGGAAAAATAAATAAATGCTTTCTTACAAATGAAGCAGCAATGCTTTCTTACAAATGAAACAGCTGATGAAGTAGCTGAGAGAGAGAGAGAGAGAGAGGGAGAGGGGGGTTAAAACCCAAAGTCTTGCAATCAAAGAGAAGAATAGCAAAGAAAAAGCGGGTTTGTTTGACACACTTTTTCATGGTAAAAGTTCATGAAATTAAGTTTTAGTTGAGGAAGTTTTTTATTCTTTGATATTGATTTATCTATTAATTAGAGTTTTCAAAGCTGAAAGCATATTTACAATAAATTCTACAAAATGATTTTGTACAATAATTTCCTTAATTTTCTTTGATTAAGGGTACCTTCGTGTATCAAAATCTTCAAAAAAAATTATGGTTTTCGGTGGATATTATAATTTGATATTTGGTGTATGAAAAATTATAAATTAGTTTTATCTTAAAGGATTTTTATGGTCAAGGGACAGGGAATACATGTGACTTTTCTGCATGGAGCGCACTCTATATATATCACTCTCCCTCTAAATAATCATACTAATAAAAATTACATTTATGGAAAAAGCACATGGTAGATTTCACTATAGATGGGAGTTAGTGCTCCCTTGAAATGTGTGCTAGATCAGCAAATCCTCCCTCAATTAATTAAGTAAAACATAAGCAAATGTTTTTTTTTTAATTAAAGTGACATAACCGTTTGGATTGAACTTTACTCTTATTTGAGTGGTAATCTATAAGGGATGTAGTGGCACTTTGTGGTAGAACAAGTTTTTTGGGGAACAACTGATGATACAGTTAATGCAAATCATATTGCTTTGGATCTAGATGCTTTAATTGGTATTTTAATATGGTGCCCTCTATAGCTTTTTAAACTAGGCTTTCTACACCTTTTCTAAATAGTGCACATCAGAGATTGTGAGTCATACTAACCCTACTTGATATTAGATAGGTTTTGGGTTTACTCATCCATAAAAAAAAATCAGATCTATTCCACATTTTCAGTCATCTGATGTAGGGCCATAAAAAGGAACTTACTATATCAGGCCATAATAGAAACTTCTCCCTTTATTCGCTATCCATATTAAGATTGGATAGTTGGAAATATCCAATAGACCTTACTTTATCACAGATGGCTACATATGAAAGGCTTGTTAATTTAATAGGGCAGCTGGCCCATAAAAATCCTCAACTTCTCTCATTTTGAAAAGCTATATGTGCATCATACTGTAAATGACTATAACATAGCAAGCTAAATATGACTATGCTAGACTTTTGGATGGTCCATGGGTGGCTCAGATTAGTTGTAAAACCAAGTATAGATGACAAGTTTTTTCTTAACTAGTCATGCTTATACTCTAATTGACTCGATATTAAGAGCACAATTGCACCTACTGGTGATTGGGCTAGGTTCTAAAATAGGAGAAAAAAGCCTTATACTCAATGGCCAAATAAAACCTAATGTCACATGGCCAAAACATCTTACCTAAATTCTAGAAGGGCTTACCTAAACCCAACCGAACCTGATTTGATCTAATTAAGTTTAACCTTTAGTTTATGTTGCCGTTGTTAAAATATATCTAACTCAAATCAAGTATGAATTGAGCTACAATCCAAACCCTAACTGGATTATTTGTGCAACTTGTTCAAACTCAAGTCCAAACTGGACTGGAATGCAACTTATTCAAACCCAAATCCATCCAAACTAGATAAGAATTCAAATTTTGTGGATTTTCAAGTCCGAAGACAAAGAAACCGATGGTAATATAGTTGACCATATTCAATGGATCTAAATAGTCTACTTTGAAAGCAGTAAAGTGAATCATATAAATTTCAAAAATACGATACAAAGCTGAGTTTGTGGAGTCCAATGGCCTTACCAGATATAAGAGGGGTTGTATCTAGCTATCTACAAATGAGTTGCATACATTAGATGTTTCTAGTTGTCTGGTTAAGGCAATGAAATGAATAATCAAGATAGAAACTTTTTATTTGGTGAGTATCCATTTCATTGCCTGAAAATCTGATCGCTACAGACATTTAACAGACTTTTTTGTTGTTCATGGCAACATTCAAAAGCCTTTTTTATGGCTGGTTGGGCCAGTGTTTTATATATATTTTTGTTCTTTACCCTTCTTTTCTTATTATAAATTAGCTCATTAAGATGTTGATTTGCAATTGACAGATATGGCTGAGAGAGGAACAGTAAATTATTCTATATTGGTTAAGAGGGAAGGAGAAAGACTCTTAGAATGCTTAAAAGATTCCAGTTTGGGAATCATCAGTTGCATTGGTTGGAATGGTGTTGGAAGGTGGAGGGTTGCAGAATATGCAACAAAGATTGCAATGGAATCTCACTTATTTGACATCTTAGTATGGGTGAATCTACCTAGAAATGAATGGACAAGTCGTCGGAAACTCCAAATGAGAATTGCAGAGTGTCTTGGAATTCAATCTCCAACAATGTACGTAGAGGGTCGTCATGTGGAATCAGAAACAGATATCCACACAGCTGTGCAAATCTATGAGAAGCTGAAAGCCAGAAAATTCTTGTTGGTAGTCGGAGGTGCATCCTTGAAATATGAGCACACTAATTTGGAAAGAATCGGTGTCCCGAATGTGAGAAGACAATCATCATTTGTCTCCAACTTGCTTTCCAAGGTTGTTTTGATTGGCAAATGGAATAAAATAAAGGTTGAAAATGAACTTGAGATTGAAATTTCCATTCTGAGAAATATATCCTCTGTATCTGACTTTTGGGACTTGATTTGTGAAGAGGCTAATTTGGCGGCACGTTCTCTAAGCACCAAAGGCTATTTTTCTTCGAATACTGTCATTGACTGCCTCCTGTATTTCTCATTGAGTTTTTTTCATGGTTACAAATTTTATTATGCTTTTGCAAGTCACAAGGAATGGATGATAAGGTACTGGATTGCAGAGGAATTGATTGGAGGAGTAACGGAACATGAGGAGGTTCTGTTGAAAATAGTGGATGCACTACAAACAGAGCTTGAAGATCGCTCGATTCTTGATTTGGATAATGAAAGTATGAAAGTGAGGATGAATTATATTCTTAGTTTGGGTGTGGCTGGGAGAGTACCAAACTTGCATCATAGATTTTGGATTAGAACTGATTCGCTGCCAAAAGAAAATGATGATGAGAATGGATGGGGATCCATCCAGAGGATGTCTTTACTTGTTACTCCTAGTATAGGAATCGGCCTTCCTCCCTCTCCCAAATGTCCTAATCTATCCACTTTAATCCTTCGATATGAACGCGTCCACCTCTTAGAATTGCCACAAGCCTTCTTCGATCACATGGAGAGCCTTAGGGTCCTTGATCTTGCTTGTACACCAATTGGATCACTACCTTCCTCTTTGTCATCTCTTTGCAATCTGAAATTACTAATGCTACGAAGTTGTAGGAAATTGGTATCACTCCCTACTTCCTTGAAATCTCTTGCAAAGCTCAATTTCCTTGATCTTGCATGTTGTGACTCTTTGAGAGTGATACCAGAGGAATCCTTTGAGCTGATGGACAAACTCCAGATTTTAGATCTTTCAAAAACTCCTATCCATTCATTGCCATCGTCAGTTTCCAACTTGCATAGTCTCCAGCAACTCTTGTTGTGTTGTTGCAGTGAATTGACTCATATCCCAGAGAAATGCTTTGAGAGGATGTCACACCTTCATGTTCTAGACCTCTCTTCTGCTACTTCTCTGAAGTCTATTCCATCTTCTTTGTCCAACTTAGGCAACCTCAAGAAGCTCAATCTATCAAAATGCACATCACTAGAGACAGGAGTGCCTCCACAATCATTGCAAAACCTCTCATCACTCGAGGTGCTTGACCTCAGCAAGTGTGAGAGGCTTGAAGACATCAGAGATGCTTCTTTCCAACATATAATGCCAAAACTTCAGCAAGTATACATTTCTTCCACACACACACCTTATCGGCTCTCGTTTAGAGCTTGTCAGAGCATTGAAACTTTGCACTTGAGTGATCTTTCAAACCTTGAGGTACTTGATCTCTCTGGCACCAAACTCAAAAAAATTCATCTTACTAGCTCGAATGGTTACTCCCTGAAGCATTTGGACATCCTACCATTGAGTGACTCTGACATTCTATTTCGAGAGCTAAATTGGCAAGATGATGATGTTGGATCTCGCATATGGGTAATCGACCCTAACTTCTTCCAATCGACCTTTTATGTCTCCAAAAAAATCTTCAAGGCGCCATGTTTCTCGCGATTTTATATCCGCATCTCTCCTTATGAAGATGGAGGTGGCTTGGCCATGACTATGGAGAAATTTCAAAACATTCATTTGAAGAAGAGCCCGTTTGTCTACAAAGAAATTTGTCATTCTCACAACCAGACCCACATTTTCCCTCACTTGAAAAGTAGAAGTGTTTGCCGCCGACATCTAGAAATCTTTGGGGGCAATAGTTCCCCAGGGGGTGTTGCTGAGATCCTCGCTCACACAGAGGTTATAACTATGTTGTTCCACAATTTTGTTGAAAGACTATCAGACCTGTGTAATGTTGAAGAACTAAATGTCCTGAAGGAATGTCGAATTGGTAGTTGCCAAATGATAAAGAATGCATTTTCTGGAGATGCTATAGATTCCAACATATTAAGATCCCTTCATGTAATATGGGCTTCGGATCTTCCACAACTAACTGCTTTGATGGGCGGTCATTATAGTGGCAAAAGCTTTGGATTCTTGAAGCATATTTATCTTGAGCACTGTCCAAAACTGGTGACACTCTTCACATCAGGTGTGTACTTACAGAGCCTTGAAACACTGGAAATCAAGTTCTGCTCCAGTTTAGAAAGTGTGTTTCAACAAGAGGTGTTAGGAGATAAAGGCCAATTGCAAAGTCTACGTAGGTTATATCTGTTGCAAGCACCGAAGTTAAAGAGTGTTTGTACTGGATTTCTGCCGCAATTGGAGAAGGTCCATGTCCGAAGATGTCCAAAGCTGAGGAAGCTTCCTATTCAGGTTCATTTGGTTGATCGTGGTAGCGAAGCTTCAAGTTCTTCACTATCTTATCCTCCTGTGATGGAGATTAGAGGTGAGATGGCATGGTGGAAGAATCTTGAATGGACTAATGAAGATGATAGTGTCAAACACCCTGCACATTTTCGACCATGGAAACATGCACCTACAATATTACGGCATCGATGATTGATTGATTCTTCTCATAGTTGGCAAGGATTGCGCTTTGTTTTTGTGCTGGTAAGTCAAGTGTGCTTGAAATCTCTCTCATTCTCTCCTCTTTTGGGAGGGTACTTCCTTTGTGTGCATGATGTTTTAAGAGCATAATACATGTAACATGGTGTGTTGATGGTTGGCTTATATGCTTTTTAGCTTTGAAATTGTTAATGCATAGGAAGGATTTATCTGCAATTCGTTATAGGTATAAAAAAAATTCAAAGTACATTTTTATCTATAAATCTACTTGGAAATGCTTTGATCCTTTGGACTGTACTATAGAAATCTATGGTTTTAACAATAAGTACTTGGGGATGGTTTGATCCTTTTGGACTATGTACTATAGAAATCTATGTTTTTATCTATACGATGCTTGGGATGGTTTGATCTTTTGGACTATGTACTATAAGAATCTAGTGTGGTTACTAGGGCTCAAGTCAAGTGGGCCAAACTAGGTACTAATTTAGCTAAAGCCCAGCCAAATTTCATAAAGATTCTTAATACCAGAATCCCCTCCTATTTGTTTTGTTTGTTTGTTTGTTTGTTTGGTTTTTTTTTTTTAGCTACTCTTATTAGTTATAAATGATTTTTGACAAGCATTTGTGCAGCCAGTTGTGATGCATTACATGGAATTCACAATCTGGCAATAAGAGGCATCACACACATTAGTCTGGGTTGAAGATAAAAAAAAGGCCTAAATAGTAAATTGTATGTAAGTAAGCAAATCAAAATCCATGCGTGATGTGGAATGATATATTACATGTATCTAAGGTGCCTTTTTGCAAGTCACTTCTTGGGTTTATTTAACCTAGGTTGAATTTAACAAGTCTATTGTCGCCTCTTACTGTTTTAAAACTATTTGGAATAACTTTTAAACTGTTTGGTAACACATCCATCCATGTGACCATGTCTGTTTCACATGTGTTTTGGATATATTGCCTTTGTATCATAAAGTAAGGAACAGGGTAGAATAGGCCTGGCCTGGTCCATCTATGACATGGATTCTCGTTTTTTATATAAAACAAATAAGGATGCATTTGATTGGAAAAAAAGAGTTCAATGAACCTCAAGACATAAACATACATGTGATTCATAGTCTTAAATTCAATTTTTATGAAGCAAACAACACACATTAAGGTTGTATAAAACTTCTTGCAAGGAAGGAAAAGTCTCCCTAAACTCTTTTCCAAATACTGATTAGTAACATATATACAAAGGCCATGACTTAATGATATCATGGTTTTCTAATTGTAATAATAATATTGTGCAACTCTTTGTATCAATATGAGTGGGAATGAGGAATTGATTCATGAAAGACTATGCTCATGGAAAGGCTCATTTTGTTTTTTTAAGGTATCGAAAAAAAATTACCAACAAGGCAGTTGTAGAAGGAAAAAAATTAGATCGCTATCTTGATGACAAGTCTGCAGAAGAAGATGACACATAGATATATTACAATGGTGGAAACTAAATTCACCTAAGTATCTTATTTCATCTCATATGACTCGCGATATTTTAGTTATTCATGTGTCCATTGTTGCTTTAGAGTTGGCATTTAACACTGGAGGGAGGGTATTTTACCAACATAGGACTTCTTTGAAACTAGATACGTTAGAAGCATTAGGTTGTGCCGATGATTGGTTTAGTCACGACTCAACTAGTGATGATGATTTAGACAATGTACTAAATGATCTTTTAGACATATTAAAAGAAAAATGATTTCTGCTGAGTTCTTTTATACATTACTCACATAGGATATTTAGTTGGTTTCTTTTAATTTATGTTGATTTTCTACTCTTTCGCTGGCAAAAAAAAAAAAAAACTCTGCATTGTTGCTTGTTGCATCGCATTGTCGGACCCAAGCCCGAAAAAAAGGAGGAGGATTTAAAATCCAGTTTACACCCGGTATCGGGGTGGCAGTATAAGAATAATTAGAGAATATTTGGCGTATATTCAAGATTGTGCTAAACCTTGGCTCGACCGGGCCCACATGGAGCGTGATTTGACGTAGACCCGTTCAATTTAGGGCCGGAATTGGACAACCCTCGACAGGCCCGCCCAATATTTCTCCTCTTTTCTCTAATATCCAACAAAACTCACTTTTGATAGAAAATGGGTCAAATGTGGGGATTCATTCTTCTTCGGTTAGGTTGAAATTTGGCTAACCCCTATATTAAATAAGGTAGGTATATATAGGACTTGATTTTGTAATTGAGCTTGAATTTTACAATTGATTGAGAAATTGGACCCCGATTTTGATTTTAATTTTGAGGATGAGATTTTAGGGATTCGAGAGAAATCTTTGATTTTTGTCATCTGAATAAAGCGGTCAATCTAAAAGGAGTTTCCTTTTAAATAGTCCAATCTATCACGGTATCTAATCAATCAATGCATTTTTAGGTTTTTTTTTTATCTAGTGTCATATGTAAGCAAATATTATATCTGATGTCATATTAAATAGTCTATCATCTGAGCCTTTCATCCCTTATCTCTTCCAATTTCATTATGGTTTTCTATTTTGGATGGGTTTAATTGGATCTAGACTCTATAATCTCCCTTTAGTCACTTAATTCAAATTAACGAGAGTGAGTGAAATTCAAGGATTCTCACAACTGTATTTTCAATGATTTTTGCAACACGAGCTGTCATATTTCTTCCCTTTCTTAAATTTCTTTCTTTATATGTATTTTTTAGTGTTTTAATGATTTTTTTTTTTTTTTTTTTATCATAGTCTTGTTTTTTTTTTTTTTTCCGATTTTGATGAGTTCATTTAGTTTCCAAGGTGATAGGTTTTTATGGACTTATATTTTCTCATTTATTTATTTATTGTTTCAATTTTTGGTTTTTAGGCATTGGTTTTCCATGGGTTATATTGTTTTTATTATTGGATTGTCTATGGGTTTTTGTTTTGATGCTGTATTTTTGTGGTGTTTTTATCAATTTTATTTATTTTTATGATGGATTTATTTTTCTGATTTCAAAAGAATATTTAAAGTGAAATATTCAATTGATTTCAAATAAATTGAAGTGCTCTCATTTTGCAATTAACCAGCTATTTTTTTGTTATTATTGTAAGTTTTAATTTTAATTGTAATTTTTACCATCTCAATATAATTTAGACCAAATATTATTTAAAAATATTAATATTTTTAATATCATAAATAATATTGCCCGTGCTAAGCACATGTTTTGCTAGTCTACTTCTCAAGGCCATCGCTCGAGAATTTCTCAAGAGTTCACAGATCCAGGCCCATTAGGCTATAAAACAACTTAACACATGCAAAATGTTACCAAAAAGAGTCTAAATCCTTGGAACTTTATATGAGGGGCCTACATAAAGATAATTTAGACCATTCAATATTAATACCATTCCCTTTATATTTAGATCCTCATGCTTTAACCAAAAATGGAGTGGCTCCATGATCGGTTAAAAATGTCACGAAAACTACGATAAATATAACCTTAGCAACCGCCTAATAAAGTTTTACATAGGATTATGTAGGAGTCCGAATCACTTGACGCGGTTCCCTATGATTGGTTTACTTGAAGTGAGCTTATAGGCCATCTACAACTTTTACTTGATCTTCAATCGGACGGCATGAGGAGCAAGGTGGCTCACCATGATTGGTCCACTCAGATGAGCGTACGGATCATCAGCTACATTTACCCTAGTCTTCAATTGAACGGTGGGATCCATGTTCTTTGATCGGAAACTTGGGAATTTAGATACGAAGGGATTGATATTCTTCTTGAATGGTCCCGATTATCCGTACGTGGGCCCCGGCTGTTACTGTGCATTAGACTGATTGGTGGAACCGAGGATCCTCACTCTGCAATCACCGCCATTGCATTAATAAAGAAGGCATGGCAGGTGTAGAATGAATAAATACTAGGCGAACCAAAGAGGAGAACGACAATCAATCTCTCTCTCTCTCTCTCTCTCTCTCTCTCTCTCTGTTTTGAGGAGAAGGAGAAAGCTGCTTGTGGGTGTTTGTGGCCATGGCCGTGCGGTCCATGTTTCGAACGGCGACGAAGGTAGTCGCTGCAACGACATTGCTAGGCGGAGGAGCAGCGATCGCTACGTCAGACAATCCATCCACTGCTTTCAAGCTCTGCACCAACGTCCCTGTCCGTCTCGTTCGCGATTGCTTCACAGCTGCTCTCGTCGCTTTCGGTCCTCTCTCTCTCTCTCTCTCTAGTCCCTACATGTATTTTCTGTTTCTGGTTGTTGTGATTTTAGAATGCCTTTGGGTCTACAGGTTTAGGTAGTAGTTGAAAATAATGTTCTTGTTTCTGGTTTTAGACGTATCTGTCTATGTATATGTGATTTCCCAAAAAGCAAAATTATTTCTTTTGTCGTGATTTTTGAATGGATTGGATTGTTGATGTTTGGTTGTTGAAAAAAGATCTTACTTTTTAGGGTTTGGTTGTTGGAAAAAGATCAACTTTTTGGGACATTTCATTAGGATTGGATAGGGGTTCCTTGTAAGAGAGTTGCAATAAAGGTGTCAAATTGGTGCATGAGATATACTGGGGGGTTCCCATATTTTTGGGGAAGCTTGCCCTTTATTTACAATTGGGCTCTTTGACTGTTGGGAACGGGGCAAGGAAGAGTTTCTAATTGGTAGATATTATGAAGTAGAGGTGGATAAACATGGCTTGCTTACAAGATACTAAGTGGAGGAGACAGAATGCTAGGGACATTGGGGAATGGTTTAATCTTTTCAATTCAAGGAAGAGTAATGTGAAACTTTGGTAAAGCATTGTAATTCATAGAGATCATACGTAGAGGATCCAATTGTGGAGGTTAAAACAATGGATGTGCTTTTTTTTTTTAGATGAATTAGTACCGATTATAACTTTCACTAGGGACAAAGAGCTGGTGAAAATTTAAAAAAGAGGCTTCACTTTACATTGTCAATGTCGCTGATATTTGGAAGCAATGATGGAACAAATTGGTGGGTTGAAAAGAATATTACAAATAGCATCATTGTAGAGTGGGCAAAAGTGGATACAAGCTATTGGAGTACTATTCGAAGTTCCACTTCTGTTAAATGGGGACTTCCTTCAGAATATAACGCTCAGTAATCCAATCTCAACAAGCCACAATCTTCCTTCGACAACTTATAGACTTCAAGTTTATGATAATGAGATGGAACCTTTTTTTATTTTTTACGTCACCCTTCTCGACACATAGAAATTCATTTTGGATCATAGAATCTTTTGGCCCTAGATTTGGGAAATTGAACAAGGAACAAGTGATAGACTGGAAATGTAGTAGGCGTGGACTGGATAAGCGTAATTCTACCACAGTTAGAGAGATATCTTTTTTCCCAAATATATAATTTATAATCAGGACATGGAGATCAGGGTTTCTAGGGCTAACTGCAAGAGGAAGGCCTAAATATATAAATGGATACCTTTCCTATTGATCACCATCATCATCAAAGCCTTGTCCCAACTATGTTGGAGTTGGTTACACGAATTTTGTTTCTCTATTCTGATCTATCTTGAGCCAAATCCTGATGAGTTACACTTCTTCAGATCTATGTTTACTACCTCCATCCTCATCCTCTTTGGCCTACACCTTCTCCTTGGTGGCCATCAACCTTCATAGTCAAACTTTTCCTTACCGGCACCATTACTGACCTATGTGGATGACTTTCCTATTGACACTCGACAATTTTTTTCTGAAGAGAGAAGAATCTCCTTTTCAATTGCAACCCTTGTAATATTGCCTTTATGAAAGTTGGCCTGCCGACTTGATAGTGCTTTAAAACATCTTGAGATGGCTTCTCTTGTACTGCTTGCTTCATTAATGAAAGTAACCATTTCAAAGAAAGAAAAAAAAAAAAAGAAAAAAAGAAGACACATCTTGAGATGGCTATGGGATTTATTAGTTGTTCCTCCTTTGCATCACAAAAGACAATAGCAGTTATCCATAACTCGCCGAGTTGCTGAGTTGACTCAGTGACTCGGCCAAGTTGACTTGGCTAGTTGGGTAGGCGAGTCAGCCAATTGAACAAGCTAGTTCCTACATACTCAATATCGACAGAGTGGTGTTTCTATTCATGTAATTCACTTGACTAGGGTGAGTTTATCGCGAGTTTCATCCTCTGCCTACTTAAGTACTATTTATTAATGAAAAATTGGAGGGATTGGGAGTTGAACCTAGCTCCTTTTGCACAAAAACTGCATCTTGTCTGCAGTGGCACATTGGAAGATGTTCTCTTATTTTTTTTTTAATGATTGGTAATATTACTTGAACCCACAACCTCATGGTTGCAATGGTGAGCACCTTTAAAAAAAAAACCCCATTGGGTTAAAGATCCTCCTGGATTGCTCCTCACATCATGTGTTCAACACCCCCAGATTTACCTGGTGCATGTCTGCTATGGGGTTGTATCTGCAGCCAGGGGATTAGTCTTGTTGGGTCAACTACCATGGTGATATCCTTCTCATCGTAAGAAAGGAAAAGGAAAAACCTCCTCTACAATTTTTAACAGAAAAGAAGAAAGAGGATGAAGTTAACCTTCTTATACTCCCAAAGTACCTTTTGGAGAGATGCTAATCAAAATAGAAACTTGTAAAAATACTCTCTTCCATCCATTGGGACTACTTTTCACCAAGGCCCATTTTCTGTAATAGATAAAAGGAAAAATGACCAAGCTACTTGCTTACAGGGTTTCTCCATATCATTTTCACAAACCAGCCTTGTATTCTTATTTTTCATTCAAAAATCAGTAGCTTCATTTGTAATCAAAATCCCATCTACAATCTGCCTACAGTGGACAAATGATCCTTCAAATGGGGAAACAATGAATTTTGTTACCTTCTTAGTTCTAATTGCTCGAACCTTAGGGATAACCTCATATAATTTTTTGACTATTCTAGTGGGTCTAAATCCTGAAACATCTTACAATTCTTCCTTGGAAAGTTAAAGGAACTCAAGAGCAAAGTTTGAGGTATGATCCTTTTTAAAGTAGTATACCTTTTGTTGGTAAGTTTGAGCAAAGTTGGAGGGTATCTCTTTATTATCTCTTCTCAGTAGTGTTTCATTCCGGAGGTTGGGGAGGATAGAAGGGTTTGGGTGGGGTCGACCAACGGATCCTTTTCTGTTCACTCTTTCTTAAGGGCTCTTTCTTCTAGATCTTCAGAACCCTCTTCTTTTTCAAGCATATGGCACCTCAAGGCCACACAGTGAGTGGTGGCTTTTGGTTGGTTGGCAACTATGGGTGCATTCTTTTGTTGGATAATCTGCAAAACATGGGATGATTCTTGTCAATGCCTGCCTTGTCTCCATGGTGCCGAAACAATGGACCATATTTTTGTTTCTTCTAGAGGAGCACATGCTCTTTGGATCTCTAGTCTTGGTTGGGTCGACTACAACTGGGTGTTGCCGAACTCTGTAAGGGCTATTCCTAGCTTGGAGGATGGGAGTGGGATTGGCGAGGGGCAGAGTTATATGGAAAGCTTCCTTCCTACCTACTATATGGGTGATTTGGGTAGAGAAGAATAAGAGGTATTTTGAAGGAGTTTGCTCTAGGGTGGGTTCTTTGCAGGAGAAAATTAAGCTCTCTGTTGCTTCTTGGGTTTCTAGTTGCCCAAAGTTCATAGGCATTTCCATTGATACCTTTTTTAAGGAGTTGGTATGAGGTGGCTTCTTTTCCTCTCACAGTGGGTTTCTAGCTGCCCAGAGTCTATAGGCATTTCCATTGATACCATCTTGAGGAGTTGGCATGAGGTGTCTTCCTTTTCCTCTCATAGGGCCAATTCTCCTTTTTGGTCTCCTCCTTTGGGGTTTCTGAATCTCAACCTTGAAGGGATTTTTGTGGGCAATCTGGGTCCTCCTAGTATTAGAGGAATTATTAGGGATAGTTCAACTCGTTGTTTCCTCTCCTTCTCAAGTCCACCAGGCCATTGTTCTTGTAAATGAGGCAGAAATGGTCCGTGGTGGCCATTGTTCTCTTAGGACAGGTCTTTAGGAATTGGAAAGGTTGGGTGTTAGCAACATCATTGCTTAAGGTGCTTCTTTTGTGCTAATCGCTGCTCGTTGGGAATTGAGATCTTCTAAGCCGCCTAGTAGATATTGCCAATGATCAAATCAGTGATTGCGGTGGGGGTAGTGGCTGGAAGCCAAAATGCTACATAGCGGGCGATACGTAGCGGCATAGTGGTATGAATTGAAAACGTGGTAAAAAAAATCCAAAAAAATAACCAAAAAATCCAAAATATCGGAAAATGGCAGAATTCAATGTTGTTTTTTCCCCCTTTTTTTCATTATTAACTAAGATGGGGGAGTAACGGTCCCCTCATTACATAAAGGTCCTGTATCTGTACAACTGATCTATGGGATTGATAAATTCCCAAGAATTCAAACATAAATATGGAAAAAAATTAAGAAGAAAATTCAAACTATTTGAAAATGATCTATGGGAAACATAGATCTATAAGTTAGAATGCGCTAGGATGTGCTTTGGTTGGCTCACTTTGAGGAAAATATATTTCTTTTTTGATAAAATCCTCAAGAATCTGAAAATAAAGAAATTTAATTTAAAAGCCTCAAACCATTTGGGATTGATCTATGGAAAATATAGATCTGCAAGTTTTAATGATGTGATTATGTAAGCCCATTTTGTGATAAAACATTTTTTTAAACCCCCCCCCCCCCCGCCCCCCTAAAATCAAAAAATATATAGCAAACCCCCCCCCCCGCCCCCCTAAAATCAAAAATATATAGCAAAAAATAAATAAATAAAGAAAAAACCTCAAAGCATTAGGCATTGATCTATGGGAAACATGTATCGAAAATTTACAATGCATTTTCAAGTGGTTCATAAAAAAGAGAGTGAAAGAAGGAAAAAGAAGCGGCTGCTACAACAAAATAGCAGCCATTGCGAGCCGTCATGCATGCGACTGTAACTGTTTTCAAAGTAACATAGTGGTCTCAACCAGTACAGCCAATTACGTAGTGGTTGCTATTTTGAACCATAGATATTGCTAAAGAGGTGTTAGAGCTGCCTTTGATGCTTAATGTTTCCTTCAATCATTTCTTGCATGGTGCCAATGCAGAGGCGGACTCTGCCAAGGAGGTGTAAGGCAATTGGGTCTGGTTATCAAACATGGCTCTTTGTAGTGGCTTTGGTTGTTTCTTGTTCTTGCTTTTTCTCAGGTTTTTCTTGTTTTCTTCTCTTTTCTTTTTCCTTATTTGAATGGTTTTGATGTTGTTGCTTTCCATTATTTGTCTCTTATGCTGGCTTAAGATTTGGGTTGCCAATTGCCATTAACTTAAAAAAAATAAAATAAAAAGGAAAAGAAGATTTTTTCTTGGTTGCCGGTGGTGAAAATTCTTGTGAGTCATGACTTGTGAGTTGTGACTAGTTTTTGTTGTAAAGGTAGCGTGACAAAATTGGAAAATATGTCTTTCTGATGTTGTATATGCATTTTATTTTTAATAACTTTGTCATTTATCATTAAAGCTAAGCTATCTCCTTTAACGCAGCCAACTCCTTGGGAACAACAACGGGGCCTTTTAATCTTACTCTATTTATCATCTTATTATCCTCGTCTCCAGATTGAGGAATGTTATCATCCGAAAAAATATTTATATGCTTAACTCTTCATCCTTTCCAGATTGGACTAATTTAAAGGCATAATACTTAACTCTGCATCCTCTCTAGATTTGACTAATTTAAAGGCATTCATAGTTCTACCTTCACAATGTAGAAGGTGAATATAAAATTTCAATGTGTGACTTTATTTCGGTCTTAATGTGCATTTTTGTCACAAGTTTACTGATTTTTGTGATGGCGCAGTGATTTGGCTTATGGTATTGTATGCACTATTGTAAATGCAAACCTTTCTAGTGTAGTGCTCATTATGCTTGCCTGATCAAATGCGCAGTTGATGGACTAGCTTTATCTTTGAACAATTTAGTGAAATTCTCATTTGTTCCTATTTTTGAGTCTTCTTTTTTATTCTAATCAGATTATGAATATTCATTGTGGGGACTTCCAGAAGGAAGTGCTGAAAGGTCAAAAGCCAAACATGAAGTTCACACTCGATCAGCACGTAGGTTGCAAGAACTATGTTTTCAGAATGGGGGAATTTATATCAAACTCGGTCAACACATTGGTCAGCTGGTATGCTTGAATTTGGGTTTCTTTTTTCTTTTTTGATTTTTCACTGGTAAAAAAATTTCATTGAAAAAAAAAAAAAAAACAACCCTGAAAGAGCTATACATTATGTGAGGTGTATATTGTACTAAGCAAAAAAAGTAGAAAGAGAAAAGAGGAAGAAAAGGCCAATCAGTCAACAAACATCACACACCTTGTTTAGCTAGTTTGTTTGCTGCCTTGTTAGTGCATCAAATTAAGTACGCAAATTTGCAGGTCAGCTAAGAGGGCCAGTAAATCAATTAAAAATTGTTTTGATTATGGTACAAATGTTTAGAGTAACTAATAATTTAAAATGGGAGGTGCTCCTATGAGAGCATCTCTCACCTTATTATGAGAGATAAGGTGGGGGCCCACACATCCATATCCAATGCCAACAACTTAAATGTGAGGGCCCCCATCCTATCTCTCATAATAAGGTGAGAGATGCTCTCATAGGAGGATCTCCCATTTAAAATATGTATATCTATTTTAGAATATCTAAATAAACTTCATGTGGATTCTAATTGACAATTTGCGTTTTAATTTAAGTAAAATTATTCTATTGTTTACAAGCTTTACAAGGGTTTAGGCTAAGTCGATGCAAAACGGAATATATGGAATGCAAGTTTAGTCAAAGTAGGACACCTGGTAACATATAAGTAAGTTTGGGCACACAAAATATTGTAGAGAAAGAAAACTTTAGGTACCTTGGATCTATGGTGCAACAGGATGGAGGGATTGATACTGATGTAAGTCACAGGATTCAGGCCGGGTGGACCAAATGGAGGAGTGCTTCGGGGGTCTTGTGTGATCGGAAAGTCTCCCTCAAGGTTAAAGGGAAGTATTATAAGGTGGCGGTACGACCAGCGTTGTTATATGGATCAGAGTGTTGGACAGTAAAACATAATCATATCAAGAAGATGGAAGTTGCGGAGATGAGAATGCTAAGATGGATGTGCGGAATCACAAGGAGAGATAGGATTAGGAATGAGGAGATTAGGGGCAAAGTAGGAATAGCACCGATTGGAGATAAAATGAGAGAAAATCGACTGAGATGGTTTGGCCATGTTAGAAGGCGTCCAACGGAGGCACCTATTAAAATGTGTGAAAGCATGGAGATTGCCAGGAGTAGGAGAGGGAAAGGGAGACCCAAGAGAAGTTGGAAAGAAACTATTAAACATGACCTTGCCTACATGGATCTAGCGGAGGACATGGCCCTAAACAGATTTGATTGGCGTCGTCAAATCCATATAGCTGACCCCACCTAGTAGGAAAATGCTTGATTTGGTTTGGTTTGGTTTGGTTTGGTTTACAAGCTTTTCATTTGTTTCTTAATATGTAAGAATAAGATGCTTTAAGACGACCCAACCATCTCAGTCAGCCTTGACAAGTCATATTGAGTAAACCAGAAGCAGGCATGGATCATTGCTCGTCCAAATTGAGTTCAACCTGACCCAGTCACCCAATATGTGATTTGAATGAGCTTCAATTATCATAGAAGTTCAGCGCTTTGCACATTGATCAGAGCCCAGCCCAACTGCTTGCTAAGGTCCAAGTCATTGCAAGAGCCAACGAGCCTGCTAATACGGTGGGCCAAATTCAGAGTAGGTCAATTTGAATATGCTTGAATAAGGTACAAGATAAGGCAAGAGTGATCAGCCTAATCTTCTCCATTAGATGGCAAGATTACGTCAGAGTTAGTTAGCACAATCTTCTTTCTTATTTAGTGATACTTTATCCCTGATTATAGTAGTCAACTTGGATTTGTTTCTATCCATGTAATCAGCTTTGGATATTTAGTAGAGAAGAATTAATGAGAAAGTACCAGAAATTATCCCCAAAATTTGTGCTTGCACAAGGAGGCTGTCCAACCTCGAATTGGATGATCTAGGAGGCTGTCCAACCGAACCACGACCGATATCGTATCGGTTTTTGGGGTTGGCCGATACTTCAATTTTAAACCATGGTCCCATGACCAGTGGGGTCTCACTGTGGGTCCCACTAGGCAGTCCTTATTGGACCGGTTCCCTACACACATACACACTCACATCCCAACCATCCCTTTCAAGGGGAAAAAAAAAAAAACAACAACAGTCGCCTTGCCCAACCTTAGTCTGACTGTGACACCGTTCGATAAAAAATCCCAACCCTCAAAGATCATAGAACTCTTCCACATTAGAGATCGGTCGCTACGCACATTGACTATCATACAACCTCTTTCAAAGGACGCCACTCATCAGGCAAAGCAGTGGTTGGTGATTGTGTATTTCACCTGGGTTTGGAAGAAGAAAGAACACAGAGAAACGGAAGAGAAAGAAGAAACACTCTTGTATAAAAGGTATCCTCATCCTCTTTCTTCCAATTCTTTTTCTCCAAAACAAAAGGGGCGAAACGTTTACTTTAATTACCATACTGCTGTGTAAAAGAAGGAAGAGACTCACACGAGTGACTTGCCATCCGTGTGGAAAAAAAAAAGGTGTTAGTGAGAAAGGGTAGAAAGTTTCATCAATTCACAATTTTTCCATTTAGCTTTTCAAATAGGGCAAAAGATTCAAGATATTTACACCACTGCCACAAATTTATTTATTTATTTTGCTTCTGGAAGAAGAGGGCAAGAGTTGCAATTGTTACATTATTGCCACCAGTAAAAGCTAGGAAAAGAAAAAAGAGAAGAGAAAGAAAGTATCATAGCACCGTTCTTGGCTTATCCAGCATGACTAATAATACCAGAACTGAAGTGCTAACAACAAAGGTTGACAAGCTTGATGAAGAAGTCAAACAATGCATGGGATCGTTACTGGACATCAAGGTTACCTTGGCAGCTATGGGTGCCAACTATAACCACATTCTCTTGCTTCTTCCTAGTAAGGCAGCATAGGAAGGTTCCAACATTAACAATGCCACAGATCACAATCGACAACTTCAACCTCGTCTTGCGAGATTGAACTTTCCAAAGTTCTTGGGTGGGGAATCAACCTCATGGATATATAGGGCAAATCAATTTTTCCAATATCAAAAGACTGCATAAGACCAAAAAGTTCTCTTGGCTTCCTTTCATTTAGATGGGGAAGCAAGTGGTTCCAGTGGTATGAGAAGACCCAAAAAGAGTTGACATGGGAGATGTTGCAAAAGGCCATTTATGTCCATTTTGGGTCAACTGAATATGAGAACTTCGATGAAGCACTCTCTCGAATTCGATAAACAGGCACAGTTCGAGAATATCAAGCTCAATTTGAATGCTTGGCAAATCAGGTAGTGGGATGGCCCGAAAAGGCATTAGTTGGTTGCTTCATTGGGGGACTCAAGGATGAAATTGCAGCAGAGATCAAGATGTTCAAACCCGCAAATATTTCGGCGGTGATTGGGCTAAAGAAAAAGTTGCATCGCATATGCAGAATGGAACGAGCACCGCCTCAACTGCCATAGCTTTCACCAATTGGCCCACGGGGAAGCGGGTTACACCGCCTATTGGAGGGCTCACTTGGCCTGAGACACAATCTCAGAGAGAGAAAGGCCTTTGTTATAACTACGATGAAAAGTTAGGGCTTGGCCACAAATTCAAAAATCAACAATTGTTTATTCTAGAGGCTGAAGAAGCAATGGATGATCCATTACTCATACGTCAATGTTTTTCGGATTTTGACCTTGAGGGCAAGGTAAGTTTTGTAGGGGGGAGGAATGATAAGAGCCCAGCCCAACTGCTCGATAAGGGCTAAGTCATTGCAAGAGTGATCAGCCTAATCTCGTCCATTAGGTGGCAAGATTGTGTAGGAGTTAGTTAGCACAATCTTCTTTCTTATTTAGTGATACTTTATCCTTGATTATAGTAGTCAGCTTGGATTTGTTTCTATCTATGTAATCAGCTTTGGCTATTTAGTAGAGAAGACTTAATGAGAAAGGTTTCGGAAATTATCCCCAAAATTTGTGCTTGCACAAGGAGGCTGTCCAACCTCGAATTGGACGATCTAGGAGGCTATCCAACCTCGAAGTGGACGATCTATCCCTATTTTATCTTTTGGTTCCTATCACACATCCCCACCGAAGCTACAGTTTATATATTCTGTCTTTGTAAGACTAATTTTAGAGCTCTCAGTTCTAAAGTCTCTCCATTTTTGCGTTCACACCATCTCTCGATTCATCCATCAACACTATATTATTTGAAAATAACATACACCATGGTACTTCCTCTTGAATATAGCACCATCCACAATCAGTAGCTTAAATTTGACTCTTGATGTAAACCTATGGTCATTGGAAATTCACCTATCTCTCCATAGACAGCTCTCACACTTGTTACTGCTCCCTCATACATCTTTTAAATGATGCCAATTTAACCTATTGGGACACTCCTTATATCTAAAACCCACGAATCAAATCTCTAGGTACTTCTAGGCTTCTTATAGATTGATGAAGACTACTTTATGAAGATCTTTTTTCACCTCTTTGTATTTTTGCTTCCATAGTTGACCTCCATAACTGAAGCCAAATTGTATTTT
This sequence comes from Litsea cubeba, assembly GCA_012931725.1. NCBI lineage: Eukaryota > Viridiplantae > Streptophyta > Magnoliopsida > Laurales > Lauraceae > Litsea > Litsea cubeba. Next base: position 7,472,179 of record CM022951.1, read on the forward strand.
AGATATTTTGGTCTTTGTCTAATTCTTTTCTTTATTACTCTCACCCATAATTTTATATTGTGACTCATGAGTTTAATCCCACAATAATTGGTGCAACTTTGTATTTCTCCTTTATTTTTGTATGTAGGAACTACAATACTTTCCCATTCATCCAACATTTTTTTAGTTCATAGTATCTTATTGAAGAGACTAGTTAACCAGACTTATCTAATTGCTCTTAAGCATTTCTAAGTCTATGTCGTAAATGTCATCTGGCCCCATATCCTTTTCATCTTCATTATTGCCAATGCTTTCTTCACTTCAGCGACCCAAATTCTGTAGTAAAAGTTGTCTTGCTAGTGGAGTAACCTTTCTCAATCTGAAGCCTCCTATAGAGTTTTGATCTAGAAGTTTGTTAAAATATCCGCTCCTCTAATTTTTTTTTTTTTTTAATATCATTGTCCTTAACCACACCCTTTTGGTCATCACTCTTTATACATCTAAACACGTTCTAAATTTCTACTTTTCCTCTACCTTTTTCTACAAGCTTGAAAATATTATTCTTTCCTTCTCTAGTTCCCAGCTTATAATAAATATATATATATATATATGTGTATGTACGTATTTGTATGTATGTATGTATATATATGTATGTACACATACATACACATACATACATACATATATGTATATGTATGTATGTACAAATGTATATATAGCTTTACTGTAAATATAATTGCATTATTTAAGATTAGTCATTCTGCAATGTATTTATGGCACCCACATGTGAAAAATAGCCGTTAAATCTGTTTGTAGTTTGTGATTTGCATATTTGATTTGATATACTTTGATTGGAACAGCACATGATGGGCTGAGTATATGATCAATGATCTGCTTTTATTAATCTATTATTCTATTTACCACTCAGCCATCTTCTGCAATAGTATCCCTGTGGTTAATATGAATGTTGCTTTAACAGCTGTTCTCCCTTCTAGGAATACTTGGTTCCACAGGAGTATGTGCAGACAATGAGGGCTTCAATGCTGAAACGGTGTCCGGTTTCTTCTTATGATCAAATATGTGAAGTGTTCATGAAAGAGCTTGGGAGGATGCCTCATGAAGTATGTTCTCTTCATTTTCATCTGTTCCACAAAATCTTACAGTTATGAATTCAAGAAAAATTGATGGGCAGTAAAACTGTCTCTCTAAAATGCACATCACACATTCACTTTCTATTATTATTATTAGGGTTTTTTAACGAAAGAAGCCTCAAATATCCTTATTCCTCCAAAAGCATCCTCAAATACATGTAATGCCCAAAAGCATCTTATACCTTAGACTTCATTTCTTTCTAGACCAAATTGCCCTTCACTTGCTCTTACAGTATACTGGCACTTCGGACTCCAGATGTCGCGGTTCGACATAACAATTTTGCCTGATTAGTGTCTATGGCAACATGAGCGGCCTTGCGCGAAGTTGCTCCTTTGGACTCGACACGTAAACAGCCTCTGCAAAATTGTAAGCCGTACGGATTTAGTTTGTGCTGATATATGTGGCCAACATTATTCATGAGCTTGGATTTTCTTCTTCTGTTCAATTCCATTCATCAACACCTCCAAGCATTCATTAAGCTTCTCTATCATATTAGATTGATTTATATTTTTATAAACTCTAATAATGTCCTCATTTTGAATATACTCATACTACAATTAATAGAAAATTAGCTTAAATCTATAGGAATTCAACATAGCCTCACCTGAAACTTTCAAAGGGACATGACTCTCATGTCAAGCTCAAGGATCTTTGAATTTAGGGTTTTATAATTCCAGTGTGACTTTGTTTAACCGATTTTGTATTCATTCTGACCTTACTTTTAGTACAATCTGTGGAGAAATTGCTCCAAAGTCTAGAATGCTCTCCCCCACTTTCCTCACTTTCGAGTACGAAATTGAACATTAACAGAATTAAGTTACGATGCCCAGAATCAACTCTCGATGTCGAGAATAGACTCGCGAGTTCAGTCGTTCAAGTTTTCTAAAATAGGATACATTCTGGTGCATTAGGTTTGTCTGACAATTCTGAAGTTGAAGAAATATTTCTATGAATGTATGAGTTGAACCATTTCTTTTTGAGTTTGTTCAATAGTGAATGTACTCACTGCGACCCTTCTCTTAGTACGATCTGTGGAAATTCTGCTTCAAATATATATATATATATAAATCATTTCAATTTTAGGAAAAGAAAAACACAAAAAATTATGCTCCTCTCCATTCCTAGTTCGTAACCCTACTTTTACTACATGTCTATGGAGGATTAGCTACCAAAGCTAGGGATGTTTTCCACCATGTTTCTCGTTTTAGAGTGTGAATTTAAAATAAACATTAATTACTCACAATGTCCATAATAAACTAGTGAATTCAAGAGTTGAATAAAAAATAACGAGTCTTGAACTACTTAAATGCGTGAATGCGTTCGAGTCTCGATATCACAAGAAATAAAGTGAAGGGCAATTTGGTCTATAGAAAAAAATGAAGTCTACGGTATAAGATGCTTTTGGGCATTACATCCATTTGAGAATGCTTTTGGAAGTATAGAGATATTTGAGGCTTCTTTTGTAAAAACCCCTTATTATTATTATTATTCCATTTTCTGATCTAACATTATGGTGAAAGTTGAGGAGTCTCATTGAGTCCGTTTATCTTCTCTCTTTTTTTTTTTTTCCTTTTTTTTTTTTCTTTGTTGGGAATAGGTCATATTTGTTTTATACCCAACAGTAATGCAATAATTGTCAGCTAAGCATCATAAAAAACTCATTATCAAAAAAAAAAAAAAGCATCATAAAAAACTGTTGATTTGCTTGAACCAATATTCTTTGGCCAGATTTTTATTGAATTTGATAGAGTTCCACTAGCAAGTGCTTCCCTTGCACAAGTTCATGCTGCTCGCGCGCAGAATGGCGAAAAGGTTGCTGTAAAGGTTGCCTATCTCTCTCTCACTCAATTTCTTTTATTTTTTGCATTTCCAAGACATTTAATTTAGCTACCTGATGGAGGAATGTAAGTTTCTTGTGAGCTATCTCATGGTCCATAACAATCTTGATATCCAGGTTCAGCACACTCATTTGACAGACACCGCAGCTGCCGATTATGCCACTGTAAATTTGATCGTGAATGTCCTACACTGGTGTTTTCCTTCATTTGATTATAGGTAATGTTTCAGAGGATTTCTTTCTTTCTTTCTTGTTTTTTTAATATGTTAATTCGGAGGATTTTTATGTGTTGTGATTTTATATTTTATATCCCTGTAGGATATTGTAAAGAACTTAAGTGGTGTCTATACATGTTTCACATCTCCCCATACGCCGATCCCTGGATTGATGGGATGATGGATGATGATGGTATCGTGTATCTGGTTTTGGCGTGGAGACTCATTGAGTGACATTGATAATTTTCGGGTTCAACCTGGTTGCATGTGATCCTTTGGTGGCCTACCTCATCATCATCATCAAAGCCTTTTACCAACTTTGTTGGGGTTGGCTACATGAATTCTATTTCTCTATTCCAATCTATCTTAAGCAAAATCCTCAGATGGTTGCACTTATTCAAATTAAAATATGATTATATCGATGTTCACTGATGGTTTTGGCCTACCTCATCATCACCATCTTCAAAGCCTTGTCCCAACTTTGTTGGGGTTGGCTACATGAATTCTATATCTCCATTATGATCTATCTTGAGCCAAATTTGGTTGCACTTACTTCAAATTACACTGGTTATATCGATTATCACTGATAGATTTTATCACCACATTCCATTTAAAAAAAAAAGAGATTGAATCACCACATTAAATTGGTATTCTTAGACAAGTCAATAAATGATTTAAAAAAAATCAGCTGATATCTATTTGAATTTGATAAAGAGAAGTGTATCCCACCTATATTTCCAATACGACTGATACTTATCAATTATATGGCCCTATATCAACTATTACTTCTTTTATATATATATATATATATTTTGGTTTGAAAAGAAAATTTTCTGATATGACCCATATGTATGAGCTTATTGCTTGCCTAACAGTAGCCATCCAGTGCGCACATCGGATGGACCACCAGGTGGGCCCCACATAGGGTGCACTGGATAACTTTGAGCTTGCCTAATATGGGACCTGATATCAAAATTTGAATGCAACTAGGTGACTTCTGTTACTTATCTATCCCATCCCTAATCTATGATTTGACCTTCCTATGGCCTCAGAAAGAAAATAATAAAAAAAAAAACTTCACAGTTTTGATGTTAAGTATGATCTTAATCGAAATTGAGCTGTATTGGCCGAGTTGCCATGGATTAAAATTATGGCCAACTGCATATAACGGCCCCAGTTTGAAACGGGTCAAAATACCGCAAAAAAGGAAAAAAAGAGAGGCTGATATGACCATTTTTTGAAGATAACGGTCAAACCGTTATAACTGCCGTTATTTTCAAAAAACGTCCATTATAACGGTAGACAGGAATTGTTTTTTTTTTTTTTTTTTGAAAACCCTATTCCCTTCTTCTCTTTCATTTCTTTCTCCTCCACTACGTGTCTGGTAGGGATGTCAAATGTGTCGGGCAACGGGCCGTGGCACGGCACGGCCCACATGGCACGACCCGTGACGTGGGCCGTGCTTGGCCGAGGGGCGTTGGCCCATTTGGCCTGGCCCGCCAGGCACGTGGGCTGGCCCCTGCGACCTGCCAGGATCGGCCCACCAGGCCCGACAGGCATGGCCCACTAGGCACGGCCCGCCTGCCCGCCCAAAAATGACTAATTTTTTAAAAAAATTGTCCATTTCCACCCCCCCCCCCCAAACAGCATTAAATGGTCATATAAGGGGTATTTTGTATCCTTTTCAATTTTATAAAGTCTATAAATACTCTAACCCTCCCATTCTTCTCAGTGGAGTAGGTCAAGTTTGACTGAACCACTTAAATGGTAGGACAAGACCATCAAATATATTGGATTGAAAGTTTGAAGGCAACTTACCAATCCCACGCCCTAAGCATTTTGTTCATTTAGTTTTGAACCGTTCTTGTGAATTTAAACAACTAGATCAAATATCAACTCCACCAAACTTAATACGAGAAAAATTAGACAACATCTGAAAATGAAATGGGTACATTAAATGTTTTTTTAATGATTTAAAAACTTTAAAAATGAAATTTGAAATGATTTTAAACAATTTGCATTCCTTTGAACCAAGTCTTAAAGGGGCTCCAATTTCGAAATTAACTATTTAATGCAACTTTTCATGTATTGGTTAATCTAATAGTGTACATTAATTAGTTGAAACTTGGAATACTATCTATTCAATGGAAAGTGTGCAATTGTATCAATAAAAAGTAGGCCACATATAAGTGAAAATCATCTTGATGAAAAGTCTCATGCATCACATGTGATCAGTTCTCTTACAAATTTAGATCAGATAAGATTTATAAATATGATAATAAATATCCAGATATGATTTATTATTTTTTTATACTGAGAATCAACTTGATAGTGGAAATAACCTAGGTTGAGTTGTAACCTAGGGATATCCCATAAATAGTTTCCCCCTCTTCTTCAGTTCTACATTGTTAGTGTGGATTTGTCTTTATTCAATAATGTTGTTATTTTTTATAAATTATAATAACTTATTATTTTTATTAATCAATTACGTATATTATATATTCATTTGAGTTTAATTTTATTGCATAATGATTATCATAAAAACAAAAGCTTGACCACCATGCTTAAAGTACAACACATAAGTGCAAAAAAATAATAATTACAGTGTCTATAGTATGAAAATATAGTTACTTTTATAAATACCTCATGGCTAAAGTCTAACTACTTTAGGTTCCCTCATCTAAAGTGGTTAGGTTCTCATCCTAATCTAACTAGTAGTTTAATACTCTAAAGTGGTTAGGTTTTCATCCTCATCTAACTAGTTTTAGTATTGTTTGCATAAATATTTGTATACAATAGTTAGTTGGTCCAGTGGTTATGTTTATCTCTCAAATCCCAATGGTTGTGAGATGGAGTTCACCTAGCACACACATTTTACTTTTTTTAAAAATACATACAAGTTACGCAGCTCAGGCCATCCCAACCCGACCCATCTCCAGACTCCAAGCATCGGATTGCCTGGCCCCGGCACGGCCCACTCTAGCCCGCAATGGGGCGGGCCGTACCAAGGGTTTTCCCTAGTGGGCCGTGCCGTGCCGGCCCGCCCGGCCCGTGGCATGGGCGGGCCGAGCTTGGAGCGGCCGGCACGGCCTGTTTGACATGCTTAGTGTCTGGGGCCTGGAAACACACTGTTACCGCACCCAAGCTACTAAAACACAAGATGTTGGCTCGTTATGGGTAGGTTTCTCGTGGGGATAGCTAAGAATCTCAAGGGTACCTCTTTGGTAAGTTTTTTTTTTTGGAGTTCTTTTCAAGATTAAACCTCAAAATGACTTAGAGATGTTTGAGTTATGCTAGATCTACACTTTTGGAGACAAAAATTGTGAATTTTAGCGCTTTCTGTAATATTTTTTATTTTTTCCTTATTTAAATCCGAATTGGAGCACCTTTTCATTCATTTACACTAAAGTCAGAAATTGGCTGACGATGTAAAAGCTGAATAAAATGGTATATATCCATTACAACATTAAGCTCCAACATAGACAAAGAAGAAGGAGAGAGTTTGAGGACGAGGTTGATTACTTTTGTCCATGTCAATTTGGACTATATTTTTTTAGAGGATGATGATATGCCAGCACAGTGAATAGAGGAGGTAGAAGAGCCAGTGCTAGATCATGATGGAGAGATTGTTAATGCGGTTCAGGATTTGAATGGGGAAAGGCCAGAGCCAATGAGGGCCACCAAACGCCTATGCGAGATAAATCTTACACATCAATGAAGGCGTGGGGCCGACCCTTATGAGATGCGAGACAAGATTGATCATCTTCGGATGTGCCTCATGATTCTGATGGGGATGGCGGTGGTGATGGTGGAGATGATGGTGCCTATGGTGAGGTACCAACCCACATGATGGAGACGGTAGAACATTTTCCTTTTGCTGGTAATATAGACCCGAGCCGTGGGTACTAAAGATTTGTCCCACCAATCGAATCATCACAAGCAGGGGCTAGTGGTAGCGGATATGGCGGGGGAGAGGGTACTTCTGGTGGTGATGTTGGCCACCAACAAGCCATTTATGGTCCCTATGGAGGGCTATGGGCAACAACCTTCTTGGCCGCAACACAATCGCCACTAGTTTCTCTAGTAGAGTTGCGGGGTTTGTATGAGTATGGCTACAGTCGGGATGAACCACCTCGTACCGTTCCCCACGAATTTTATCACCAATATCAAGACTACCCTCACTCATCTCAGTCTACTGATGACTCGGCCTCATTTGAAGGAATCTTCGCTCCTCCACCACCTCCACAGGAACAACCACCTTATGGGCACTATGGGAGTGCATCACAACAATTTAGTGCCTATTTCTATCCTTCAAGAAATAGGGTCTTAGAGTGGAATCTCAGCATAATTCAATTCCAACTTGGAACTCAAGTTCATACTCGTTATTACCTCGTCATACATATCTTCTATGATTTTGTATAACCAAGGGTTTCTTTTTTTTTTTTTCAATGTCTGCGAAATTGTTAGATGCAACATGCTATCTCATGAATTCTACATTGATAAGCATCTGTTAATTTTTCTCTCTCCCTCTAAATTTTTTTGTACGTTGTCTGGATAGGAAAATGATTTTTGTAGTTAATCTACCGGGCATAACCCCTGACTGGTTTCTGAAACATTTTGATTCTTGCTGTGGGCATCTCCTGAAGTTTCCATCACATTTTATTATTTTATAGCCTGGTCAACTTTGAACATCTCCTTTCATTCATATGAAGACAACCGTATTGAGGATAGAAAAATCGATGTGAGATGAGGACCACATCATATTCGTATGCAACTAATATTTATTTTCTGCTGATTATGTTATTCCTCAAACTAGTCAGTTCTCTATTGAGGGATCATTAACATCACTATTATTGTGACCTCATTCTATGTACTTAGCATTGCCTTCTGTGAGTTTTGCTCTTCAATGCAGTGCATTTAACCCTATATTCTAACATGTCTTTCCTCACTAGTTACTTGAACTTGTAAACCTTCAATTTGTTGTACGAGGCTGGTGATGTTATCCTCAAACTAGTCAGTTCTCTATTAAGGGTTCGTTAACGTCACTGTTATTGGGGCCTTATTCTATCACTTACCTTACCATTGCCTTTTGTCAGTCTTGCTCTTTAATTGCACTGCCTTTAACCCTACATTCCAACATGTCTTTCCTCACTAGTTATATAACAATTAAATCTTTAGGGCCTTCGAATAGATGGTAAGATCATCCAACCAGGGTGATTTTCGGCTCACCCCTAATCCACAGTATAATCTTCTAATGTCGCCCTCGCCCTACGCATGTGCATGCAGTCAAGTTGGCCCATTAAATGGTTCTTAGGTTTGTAATTTGAGACCATCAATTTTTTTTTTTATTGTGCTTGTATCTTGTAAACATTATCATCCATCAAATATATAGACTCGACTCACATTCACATTCACATTCACATTCACATTCACATTCGTGCACACATATTCATGATCAGATGCACTCCATTTTCAGCTTTGGTGCACACCTTCCTTTTTGGCTCGCCTGCGGTTGACCCAACCGCTCTCTCCTCCCTAACCCCAACCCCAACAAAAAAAAAAAAAAACCCACGTAAATTGCCACTATAAATTTACACCAGGGTTTGGATAATGTAATTGTGCTAATTTTTTAGCCAACCTTAATTCACAGTAGACCTTTCATTCCTACTAACCTCCCAACTACTGCCTTTAATTCAGGCGGGTCCCACAAGGGAGGTGCGCACCTTACACATTCTTTTATCTCCATTTGATAATTAATCTTCCTTCAATTTTAAATGCAGATGGTTGGTTGATGAAATGCGCGAAAGTGTACCAAAGGCAAGTTTGCTGAGTACCTTTTTATTGCTTTTAACTACTGCAGTGTAATTTACGATATTATGCATGGTTTTTTTTCCCTTTGAAAATGACAGTTTCTTGTGTACATTTTTATTATTTTTGTATTGTTCCTTTTATTAATTTTTTTATTGTTCCTTTAATTACTCTCTCTCTCTCTCTCTCTCTCTCTCTCTCTCTCTCTCTCTCTCTCTCTTGGAGATGGCAATTGAAGATTCATTGATAAAAGCTGCCTCAAACATGAACTAAAATTACACTGTCCCAATTGCTCAAAAAGCAGATGCCAATGAATCATATTGTATCATCATCATCAAAGCGTTGTCCCAATCACGCTGGGGGTGAATCATATTGTATATATCCATAAATAAAATCTTGGATGCCCCTTTGATCTGCCCATATACTTGTACCCTGCATTTCTAGAGTAAAATGAATGCAATATAGATGTATCTAGGGTCTTGAGAAATGATACCATAAGGGTGGTGCGGTTGGTTGGGGGGTGGGGAGGGGAGGGGATTGTCATTGGCCTTGAGTGTGTTCTCTTTTTATGTATTTGTTTGAGAAGATGTGAAGTTTGTATTTAAACTTCGAACTCATATTTAGTATGTACACCAATGGATCTTGGATCTTCCTAAAGTTGGAGTCTGAATTACTTGATAGCAACTTTTTGTTATTAAACATGTTATTTCTTTTACATGTCTTCACATTTTTATTTTCTTCATGGAGTTCATTTTCCATACAGGAGTCGTCCAAAGTTTTTATGACTTAACCAGTTATGATTTTGGATGTTAGGAATTAGATTTCTTGTCTGAAGCCAGGAATAGTGAGAAGTGTTTGGATAACTTTAAGAGGTTATCTCCTCATCTTGCGGACTATGTATATGCCCCAAAGATTCATTGGAATTTGAGTACCTCAAAACTGTTGACTATGGAATTTATGGATGCACCAGAAGTAACTGATGTGGATGCAATTCGAAGACTTGGAATCCATCCGAAGGAAGTTGCAAAGTTGGTGAGCTTTATGCTGAACAATAAAGATTTGACTCTATTTTGCATTGTAGAGAGAAGCATACTTGCACACCAGTTATGCTGAGTTTTCCCCTAAAATTACGCAGGTAAGCCAAACTTTTGCAGAGATGATGTTTAAACATGGATTTGTGCATTGTGACCCTCATTCTGCCAACTTGCTGATTCGGCCTATGCCATCTGGGAAAAGGAACATTTTAGGTGAGATGTTCATTTTGTTAGGTTGTTTGACTTTATGCATGTTACTGTTTACGTTATTTCTGAATGGTTGCATCAGAAACTTTCTGAAGTTTGTGGATCTTTAACATACTGATGTAGTCCCAATTATGAATTGGACTTGTCATGTGATGCCCAGCCTCACAAAAACAGAATTTAAAGAAATTTAGAAGATAAGGAACTGCAAATTAAAATACTTCATAACCCAAAATTGGATTAGATAAAGCCCTTCTCCATCCAAAGGAGATTTCAATCGGTTCTAAGGAGAGGAAAATATGACTTGTATTGAAAGTTGCCAAAAAACTGAAGAAACTCAGTACATGGTGATCTAGGATGAAAATAGTGGTAGCGACGGGCGTAGCGGCCCGCCGCCAACCGCTACGAAGTAGGTGATACGAAGCGTATCGGGGATATGTAGCGGCGTAGCAGTGCGATTTGATAAAATCACCACAAATTTTGAAAAAAATCCAGAAAATTCAGAAAATTGTAAAATGAAAGAATATGTGGTTCTTTTGCAAAAGTAAGTAAGAAAAGTGGGCGTAGCGGTAGTAAGAAAAGTGCGCGTAGCGGTGCCCTCAATATATGAAGTCCTGTATTGCTGTATAAATAGAAAATAGAGGAATTTGCCCCACAGGACCCCCTAGGACGTCATACCACTGTGGAGGAGCTGAAAACACCGTATGTATGGATAAGGCCCTCAAGGTCCGTTTTTATTTTTTATTTTATCGTTTAGCGAATGGTCGATATCGACCACTTTTATGGTCGATATCGACCATTCTGCGGGAACTCAAAATAAAATGGGTTTTTCAGGATAGAGAAGAGGGGAGGAGGGGGGATTTCTCACCGTCTTTGTAATGGCAATGGCGGCTCCTCGATCTCGTATCGACGACGCTCTTTCTCACTGTCTTTGTATTCCTCCTTCTCGTTTTCACCCCGCTTGGTGACTCGTTGGCGGCGTCCGGTCGCAAGTCCTTGGCTCTCTCCAACACCGTCGATCCGCGCCAGAGGGAGAGGCTGCCGACGGTCGTTGATTCGGCTGGGCATCTGGCGGTGGAGGTGGAGGCGTGCATGGCGGACGCCTCCGATCACATGTCGTGTGAGGATCCGAGGAGGAAAATGCGGTTTAACAGGGATATGAATTACGACCGAGATCACCACTGCCCGGCGCCGGGGGATTAAGGCAAGAAGGAAAATGATTTAGTTGGTGTTCTTGCAAAATGGGTCCTTTTTGCAAGGACTAGAGCCCCTAGCTCTGGCCCTGGGGATTTGAGTGCTTCTGTTGCAGAGAACATCAATGGCACGAGATGGTTCGACTCTTCGGCCACATGACTTCTGCAGCGGTCGAAATGCCCAACAACTTCACCGTGCGTCGGGCAAGGCGATTCATGGGCTCGTGAAGAAGTTGGAGAGAATTGATTTGGATATGTTTGTGGGTCAGCTCTTGTTGAATTGTATGGGAAATGCGGGGAAATGGGTGATGCACTGTGGGTGCATCTCTTGTTGAATTGTATGGGAAATGCGGGAAAATGGGTGATGCACGTAAAGTGTTTGATGAATTTCCTCAACCATATGTTACTATGTAGACTTCGGTGGTTACTGCTCTGGTTGACATGTACATGAAGTGTTCTTGTTTTGAGGATGCAATGGATCTCTTCCGCTCTTTTGCCGAATGCCCAAGAAAGATGTTGTCTCTTGGGCTACTTTGATAAGCGGTTGTGCTCATAATGGGTGGTTTGGATCCTGATCCCGTGATGCTTGTTAGTGCGGTTTCGGCCAGCGCGCAATGTGGGGATCTTGGGTCTGGAAGGTGTTGTCATGGGTTTGTGGTTAGGAGAGGATTTGAACATGACCTGTCTCTTGCTAATTCTCTCTTGAATTTTTATGCCAAAGTGGGTCACATGGATAACGCGAGGAATCTGTTTGATAGAATGTCGAAGAAAGATGTGGTTTCTTGGAGCTCTTTGATTGCTGGATATTTGCAAAATGGGAATGAAGTTGAAGCTCTTGGTCTTTTTAGTGAGATGATTGAGAAGGGAATTGCCCCGAATTCGATCACTGTTGTTAGTGCTCTGCAAGCATGTGTAGTAGCTTGTGATTTAAATGAAGGCAGGAGGATACATAAGTTGGCTGCTAGAAAAGGATTTGAATTAGATATGGCTGTGTCTACTGCTCTGGTTGACATGTACATGAAGTGTTCTTGTTTTGAGGATGCAATGGATCTCTTTCGCCGAATGCCCAAGAAAGATGTTGTCTCTTGGGCTGCTTTGATAAGTGGTTGTGCTCATAATGGTTTTGCCAATGAGTCGATGGGGGCATTTCGTACAATGTTGTCTGATGGGATGATCCCTGATGCAGTCATAATGGTGAAGGTCCTTTAACGTCAAGCCTTTCTGGGCACCAATTTAAGCTGAATTTTTTTGCTAGTAGAATTGAAATGGAAGTCTATTATTGGCCGTTGGGGCAGAGTGAGGGGATGGAGAGAGGTGCATTGGGTTGATTTGCCAACATGAGAAGAGAAATGATGATGCCAGTTATAGTTGCATATGAAAGTGGATTGCTTATTGTAAATTGTGTAATGGCTTCACATTAGACATACTCTTTACTTTTGATGAGTCAATACTCCTCTTTCTCAGTTACATGATGCTGACAAAGGGAAGAAGACATTGACCGTTGCAACATTGGTAAATAATTTATGACCACAAAAGGCATCATCAATCATTCAGAACATGGCAGTTGAAGACCGAAATCATTTTCTTCTTTCTTATGTTATTCTTGCTTTTTTGTTGTAATTGTTAAGTTTGGATTAAGATGTAGCTGCGAATGAGCGATGATAAATATACAGATTGCAATATGTTTGAGACTTAAAACACTCCTTGTAATAGTGTAGAGTTATTTCTGTTGTTACGGAGCATGTTAATTTACAGGTTTTGTATCTCCAAACGGAGCACTGCTATGGACAGTCATCATTTTTTTCTTCTATTTTATTATGGTCGATATCGACAATAAAAGTGGTCGACACTGACAATGACTGTAAATTAATGTTTCAGTTATGTGGTCGATATCGACAATAAAAGTGGTCGACACTGACAATGACTGTAAATTATGTCTTTCAGTTATATGGTCGATATCGATAACTTTTATAGTCGATATCGACCACTTTTGTGCTTACTATACTTAATTGTGAGAAATTTTTCTCCACCATCATTTGGGTATAATCTGGATCACAAGAACCTTGGTTTTTAACATAGACATATTACATATATTCTTTGAAGTTTCCTGTCATTTTCTTTATATCTGGTATGAGTACTTTCCTGCCCCAACTTGTAAGTAATGTATCATCAATTAATTTCAATAGTGATTCGGGGTGGATTTGGAGTGGGTGGGGGAAACCCACATCCCACACAATGTAATACAAATGTTCCATGTGAAAATCCCCATATGCTTGGAGACACATGTAACCATCCCCACTGCTTGAACACCCAATCTTCCAGTGATCTAAAAAACACCATACCACCGGATCCCCACAAAATCTCAATAACAAATAAAACCAAACCATCCCAGAAATTAAAAGAAGGGGAGCATAATTTCAACTAAAGCATTTGATTTAGAGATAATGAGACAATAATCAAGATTCAACAGAGTCACCAAACCCAACAGTTAAAAGGTTTATTATTGGAATGAAAAAACAAAAACCCCCATATCTTATCATTGTGTTCCAACAAACGACATCTCTACAACTCACTTTCTCAAACACCAGTCGAGCTTCGTCCATTCTCATGCTCTGCACATACCCAAAAATCATAGTGGTTTGAGCTGCAACATTTTTATAAGGCATTTGCTCAAGTAACTCCCTTGCTTCATCAAGCTTCCCGACACGAACAAACCCATTAATTGTAGTCGTCCACGACACAGAACTCCTCTCGGGCATTTCAGTAAAAAGCCTATAAGCCTCTTCTATCTGACCATTCTGCACATAACCTGTGATCATAGCATTCCAAGCAACCACATTCCTCTCAGGCATCTGATTGAAAAGGCTCTTTGCCTCAACAATTCAACCACTCCGAGCATATGCACTTAACATAGTCACTTAGAAAACCACATTGGGAGAAGGTACTCTCTGCAAGAACTTCCATGCCGAATCCAAATCATAGACCTGAACATATTCACCAATCATTAAATTCCAAGAAACCACATCTTTCAACAGCATCTCATCGAAAAATTCCAAACCCAGACGCATCTCGCCATTTTGGGTATAACCGGCTAGCATCGAATTCCATGAAACCAAGTCCTTCACCGGCATCTCATCGAATAATCTACGGGCTTCTCCAAACCGCCTGTTCTTAGCATAACCCGAAATCAACGTGTTCCAACAAACAGGGTCATTCCTCTCAGGAAGCTGATCAAAAAGGCCCCTTGCCTTTTCCAACAATCCATTACGGGTATAGCAGGTCATCATCAAAGTCCACGAAAAGACATCTCTTTGGGGCATTTTATCAAACAGCTCAGCAGCATCTTTAACTCGATCATTGTGAGAGTAGCCAACAATCATTGAATTCCATGAAACCAAGTTCTTGAATGCATATGAACAGTGTGTGGCCCACTCCTGGTAGAGATCTTCTACCCTTTCTAGATGCATATTTGCAAAGATATCCATTATTGGGAGATCCAACACCTGTACTTTCTGCAATCAATCTGATTTTGGGTTGAGGACGTAGTCGATATCGACCATTCGTTAAACGACAAAAAAAAAAAAAAAAAAAAAAAAACGGACATGTAGAGCCTTATCCGTGTCCATGGTAAATACAACACCTCTGAAGTGGTATAGGATCCTACATGGCTCTATCAGGTAAATTCTTTTAGAAAATAATAGTAATGATTAGTTTTTTCACATGTATTTATGTTTCTTAGTCATAGTAATTTAGAAAGTAATGGAAAGCTCATAAAAAAAAATAGAGCATGAAATAAAGGCATAAGACTTTAGGTCATTACTCATTAGTGAACAATTGAACATTGAACAATCAAATATCAGTACTTCAATATTCAAGGTTCAAATTCAATCAAGTGAATGAACTATGAAGTGATCAACAATCAACATTCAACACCAATTTAGAAATGACAGAGAGGAGAATTACTGAAGGAAATAGGATTATGAATACCTTAATCACCACCAAAAGGAATGTCTACCGAGATTCAACGCGCCATGGTTATCCTCATCCTCATCAGTGTTTTCATTTCTATTGGCACCATATCGAATTTGATATTGATGAGCATTGGCATCCACAAATCCAAAGAAGGCAGCCGGATCATCATAGGAAATTGGAGGAGGTGGAGGTGGATATCTACCATATTGCGTTTCACCATAGTCACCATATGAGTAGGACCCTGAAGCTGAAGACTGTTCTTGTTCTTGTACTTGACCATATGGAAAATAATGTGAGGGTCCTTGTCCACTGTAACTAGGGTTCCACGAATCAGTCCATGATGCCGCTTGTTGTCCTCCAACATCTCCACCCATATTTCCTTGCCCATTACCACCTCCAACCCCAGGTGGTGAGTCTCTTCGGCGCCGTTAATAACCATGGCTTGGATCAAATCTTCCAGATGGTAACTCTTGTACTTCCTCTACAGGAACGACATCATCTTCATCATGTTGGTAGATTCACTAGTACCACCTGTCCCACTGTCTCCTCCTACATCTCCTCCACCATGGCTATTCGAAGAGATGGTGGTGGAACTAGCTTTCTCAGAAGATTCAATATTAGCAGGTTCGTTCCCACTCCTAGTCCTACTGGACCTGGTACTAGTACCTTCTCCTTGAGGTGGCTGGCCTTCTGCAGGTGCCTCACCCATATCCTCATCTATCAACTCTTGAATCGTTCCTTGAAACCCCGGATCTGAATCTAGCAGTGGATCCTTTATCTCGGCTAGCCATGGGAGTAAGGGATCGTCATCTCTGAATATGTTATCCAAATTAGTAGGACAATAAGCAGGATCATCCCTTACTTTTCTCTCCCTAGTTCTGTTTCTCAACTTCAAATTGTAATGACAGTATACAAGCTTGTTGAGTTTCTGCATAGTAAGCCGATTCCTAGCCTTCGTGTGGATCAAAGTGAAAGTGCTCCAATTTCTCACAGTTGGAAGATGTTGTAGTTTGACTAAGGATGCGAACAACCGCTCTCCTTAGATGTGGAGCACTCTCTCCATAATTCATCCACCAATCAGCTGAAATGCAAAATATAAATAAAAAATTAGATATTTGTAACCCTCAAGTCCTTCTAATCAATTAAGATAAATAGATCAAGACTATAGGGTGGGGGTCTTTTTTTGTTCATAGTCATACCGGGTGGCATCCTTCCAATCAATCGTATCACAAGAGGGTCAGCAAAGGTATGCACTGTGAGCAAACAATATAATAAATACATTAGTTAGGAAAACAAAAGAGTATCAAAGATATATATTAATTACCTGCAGCATGCAATGGATGGTGCAACTGATCGTTCCAACGGGCATCAATAATGTCTATATATTTCTGGTGATATCTATCATTTTCCATAATGGCTCGCTTTGCCCGATCCATTGCTTCATATATAAAGCCAATTGTCGGCTTGTCATCACCATATACAAGACGCAACACTTTAACTAAAGGCTCAAAAACCTTTAATACTTTCTTCACTTTCTTCCAAAATTTATTGTCCCTCATCAGGTTTGGGACTTCAAACTTTGGACCTTGAGTTGCATTGCCCCATTTCGAATGAAGCCATTCTTCCGATGCAAACATCTGAATCAGCTCTGTTCTAAACCTTACAAGGCTTTCCATAGCCAAAAAATGGGTTGCAAACCTAGTTAATCCTGGACGCAGCAAGGCATGGTTATTTGTGTATGTTTTCATCAAGTTTAACACCCATGAATGATCATATATGAATCTTGTAATTCCTCTACATGCCTTGATCAATGAAGCTACCGTTGTCTTCCTTCCAATCTCTTCTAAGATGAGATCTACGCAGTGTGCTGCACATGTGGTCCAGAATAAATGTTCCCTCTTATCCATCAACATCTTACCAGTTGCCTTGAAATTGGCACCATTATCTGTAACAATTTGTACAACATGCTCCTCTCCCACTCTCTACAATTTTATCCATAAAAGTATATATATGCGGCTGTCTGTCTATGTTCAGTTGCATCAACGGACTTCACAAAGACTGTCCCAGCGACTGAATATACCAAAAAGTTTATTAATTGTGTTTGAGTGCCGCTGGTCCACCCTTCACACATGATAGTAACACCATTCTGTTGTCACATGGGCCTAAACTTTTCCACCCATTCTTTTATTTCTCTATATTCTTCTTCAAGGTATTTAGTGCCCACATCATATATGGAGGGCGCATGTATACCCCGCCCAGCTTCGGCGGCAACATCAAGAATAGTCTGAAAATATGGGGAATCTAATGTTGTAGGTGGTATGTTCTTGTGAATTAGCCATTTTGCAGTAGCTTTGGCTAACCTATCTATTGCAGCCTTCATTACCCCCTTCACAACACTCGATATTTTTGGTTGTTTAGCACCCTCTTTTCTATGTGCTAGAGGATCAAGAGGGGGAGGAACTACTCTTTTAGCAGAGATAACTTCTACATCGACATTCCGTTTCCGGGTGCTAAATGCCCTACACATAGCCCCCCCCCCCCAAAAGCCCTTGACCCTGCTTGGCACAGCAGATGATGAGCCCCTGCATCATAAAATTTGCTTCCAGCAAATGCACGACGTTCATGTTCTTGTTGTTGACTCATGATGGACTCTCGGCGTGCAACCTCCATCTGTGCATCTTCCTCCTCATCAAAGTATTCATCCCCAAATACTTCATAACGGGCAGCATCAACTTCTTGCCGCCTCTTTTTTTTTCTCTCTACTTTTCTAGCTTTGTTTTGGCCAAGCAAAGCTTTCATTTGTTCCGTGACTTCGCTTGGTACTTCGGTATAACAAGCAACATTGCCAGAAATGTGGCCCAAGTGGTTTTTGAATCTTGTAATGCCCCCATGTGTCACTTTCCCACAACTTGCATTTGATTTTCAACCTGTTATTCTCAACTGCCTCACCAAAGCTCCATGTGGGATCAATATCACGAGGCATTTTAACTTATCAATAGAAGACTGAATACTTGGCTATAAATAATTAAATATGAACAAATAGTACGTTAAAAATTAAAAAAACAAAGAAACATGTTAGAGGAAGCATATATCGAACGCTTAGGAATCATTATCTTGACATTTAATTGGTATTTCATTACTTAAAGTATAACTTTTTTTCAAAAATTTAAAAAATCCGAAAATAAATTAGAATTAGGAAAAGACAAAGATATGTTCGATTGATCTATGCCAAACATAGATATAACATTTAGGAGCATTTTTCAATACATTTGATTGGCATTCCATTATTAAAAATAATTTTTTTTTCAAAAAATAACAAAAATCCGAAATTTAAAAATAAAAAAAGTAAAAACAAAAGCAATATATGTTGGACTGATCTATGGAAAACATAAATATCAAATCTAGGAACCATTTTCAAGACATTTGATCGGTATTCAAATTTTAAAAATATTTTTTTTCAAAAAATAAATAAATCCGAAAAAAAAATAGAGAAAAATAAAAAAAAATTCAAAATGTGATGGATTGATCTATGGGAAACATAGATCTATCATTTAGAATGCATTTCCAAGTGGTTTTATGGGTTGTCCATGAGTATTCACATTTTTTTTAAAAAAAATAAATAAATCCGAAAATAAAAAATAGAGAAATAAAAAAACATTCAAAATGTGATGGATTGATCTATGGGAAACATAGATCTATCATTTAGAATGCATTTCCAAGTGGTTTCATGGGTTGTCCATGAGTATTCACATTTTTTTTTCAAAAAATAAATAAATCCGAAAATAAAAAATAGAAAAAAAATGTGTACATCATCAAAGGAAAACATAGATCTAACAATATTACAAGGTTTCACAAGCATTTATAGTAGCTAGAGGGAGATTCAATTGATGATCTCAAAAGTCAACTACAAAATATCTAAAAGAAAAAAACCTATTTTACCTTGAACCTTGGAAGCTTGGATCTTGTAGTTATTTGTCCCTTGCTTTGATGTTTGTAAGTTTGTTGTAGTGGATCTTGTTGACTTTTTGTGGTAAAATCTTGATTTAAACTTTAGAGCACTTACGAGGTTTTTCACAAGCTCATAGTCATAGTAGAAAGATGAGTGAAAGAGAGAGGTGAGTGAAAAGTAAAAGGAATGGAGCAAATGGGTCGGCTTTAAACCCCCCGCTACGTATCGGCCGATACGAAGCGTAGCGGCATGTATCTGCCGATACGATCGATACGGTGCGATACGCGATAATTTCAATTTATTGTGTCGGTGCGTATCGGCCGATATTTTTATCTATGATGGTGACAATTGACCATCCCCACATTTATATATTATAAAATTTTAGAAATCCATCGAGGCTACTACAAATCCTTGTCAAAATTGGTAAGCACTACTTTCCCTAAACATAAAATTTGCCAATTAAAATACTTCATAACCCAAAATTGGATTAGATAAAGTCCTTCTCCATCCAAAGGAGATTTCAATCGGTTCAAAGGAGAGGAAAATATGACTTGTATTGAAAGTTTCCAAAAAACTGAAGAAACTCAGTACATGGTGACAATTGAGCATCCCCACATTTATATATTATAAAATTTTAGAAATCCCTCGAGGCTACTACAAATCCTTGTCAAATTTGGTAAGCACTACTTCCCCTAAACATAAAACTTGCCAATTCGGTTTGAACTCAGAATCTTGAAGAAAAAGAAATCAAAGAGAATAAATAGCAAAGTTACTTGGCTGGAACATCCAGGACTGTTGGACGAATGTCTGTGGGTCCCACGTGGTCCACATTTTGGGAAAGTGAGTCCTAATATCTGGAAGGGAACCCTTAGGCAACCTCTTTTGTGCAGGTTTCCCCTGGATTCAGGCTGGGTTCGGCCCATTTATATTGGGCACAAAAAATACCCACTTTCCTTGTTTTGCGCGCTTTTTGCAGAAAACCCCTCTGTTTTAATTGTTTTGACAAAACAGTCCCTGACATTGATTTTTCATTGGAATTGTTAGGATGTTTGGGGCTCATTCTCAGATGTGACACAGTCAATGCTCGATACATGACCAAAATTTCTAGTTCATGGAGATCTGCATCACATACCTTTGTGATTCTTAGGTTACCACCACCATTCATTCCTGTAGCTCTCCCTTGTGGGGATGCTCCACATAATTTGGAAGGCTGCGATGCAGAATGGATAGGCCCACGTGTGGGACCACTGCACATAGTTTAGGAATATTTTTATTTCTGTTTTGTTTTTCCTAAGCCCTAACCCTTGTGCATGCATCAATATGGTATTAGAGCAAACGATCTCGTTGATCAATTTGATCAGGTAACCACTTGTAATTGAGCGACTTACGAACGTCATTCTTACCATAGTTGATGGGCCTCATTCTCATGGAAACTTATCTAATTAGTACTTGAATACCATAAATATGAACTCTGGCTATATCAGGTCTTATTTTCCAGATCAAGGACATAAGTGGAATAACTAGACCTATGCAAATGAGTTCTGTCTGTGTTTTGTACAGATGAGTTTGTACTAAAGTCTCAGCTATGTGAAAAAAAGTACAGATCAGTTCCTTTGTTGTGTGTTTGCGTATGTGTATGTGTGTGTGTGTGTGTGTGTTTGTTTGTTTCTATTTTGAATTTGTGAAACAACAAAAGGTGTCATATTATAGAACAGAAAAATGTCTACGGTGAGATCTATATTTTGATCTCCAATGTACAGGCAAAAGAAGACCACAGTTGATACTGCTCGACCATGGTCTGTACAAGAGTCTTGATTTCTCAACAAGAACCAACTATGCTGCACTTTGGAAGGTATTTTAGACCTTATGTTTCTATTTCTTTTTTCTTTCCTTTTCATGCTTGCAACTCATATTCTCATATTTCGATTACTTTCATCTTTTGATTTTTGTCATAGGCTCTAGTTTTTGCCGATGTTAATGCAATAAAGGAGAATAGTGTGAAACTGGGTGCAGGAGAAGATCTTTATGCACTATTCGCAGGGATTCTTACAATGAGGCCATGGAATAGGGTCATTGATCCAGCGGTTGATCATCTGGTGATAAAGGGCGATGAAAGTGATCGTTCGGAACTCCAGGTGAATTTTTAATTTAGATATCTTCTGTCAAATGGTAATTATCATTTTTTTCATATTAAGCCTATTTCAGAGATCCATTCTCTTTTTCATGGATTGTAATATAACAGTGCTTGGATGATTATTTTGTTTTATTTCATTTTTTTTTTAAAATTCGCATCCTTGCTTCTCTTATAACATCAATCTGATATCTGGATGAGTTGAGATTCTTTTATCCTCATAAAAGCTGCCAATTCTCTTCCATAACTTCTTAAGAATCTTTCCCATCATTGTAATGCTAGATCACAAAGTAGTTACCAAAGGGGGAAAAAGTTAAGGCATTTAGGTCCCTTATGGTATGGGTAGCACCAATGTGCCATCAATGTTGACGAGGGAGAGAATTGCCCACGGTGATCATTATTGCAAACTTGAGACTGTGGGCTCAAGTGATCTTACCAATTAAAAAACAAATGATAAGAAAGATCTATTTGCCTCTTTTTGGGGGCCACCCTAAAGGGATTTGAATAAGGTTAGGTGTTTGGTGATGAGGAAGGGGCCTAAAACTATTCAAGATTCAAGAACCTTTGTAGGAGTCCCATTATTAGGGGTGGAGGTTCATGAACTGCAATTATTATGGGATGTGGGAAAAACTATGGTGCTCTAAATTCTATAAGGATATGAATATGAAGGATACAGGGAGCACCATACTGCAATTATTATGGGATGTGGGAAAAACTATGGTGCTCTATAAGGATATGAATATGAAGGATACAGGGAGCACCATATTAACATTGTTTTATTTTTATTTGATACGCCACTTTTTGATGCAATCCAAGATGATCCAAACATGGAGGACCCCTTATTGTGTCCGTAGTTATCAAAATTTGTTTGGATTGGCTTAACAGGCCAAACTGAGGTCCAAACTTAACCAGTCCCCTGCAAAACTTTGGTCCACATTTTGGACCATTTGAGTAGAAGTCTAGAAATTCAGATGAAATTTCCAAATTTCACCCTTAATGGCTGAGATCCTAGATTTCATCCGAAATTTTCTTCTTTTTCTTTATAAAGGAAAAAAAGGGAAACACCCTAGTAGGAGGGAGGGAGATGGAAGGATCTTCTACTTTCCTCTTTCTTTTTTCCTCCCTTTTTCTTTCTTTTTTGTTTTCCCTGCAAGGACACATGGAGGACAAATACTTTACATTGTGACAACACTGTTGTGTTCTACACTTGTCAAAAATCCCTTGTAATCATAATCAGACATAGCATAGGGCTCACCCGGTGCACAAAGTGCTCCCCGGCTAAGCGGGGGTAGGGGGAGGGTGGGCGCATGTGTACGCAGCCTTACCCTTGTATTTTTGCAAAGAGGCTGTTTCCACGCCTCGAACCCGTGACCTCGAGGTCACCAAAGGAGCAACTCTACCGTTGCGCCAAGGCTCGCCCTCATAATCAGACATAGCATAATGAGGTTAATTTCCATTTCATTACAGAGAAGGGAAGGTCGTGAAGAAAGAAATAAAGTTTGCATGTGTTAGCACAGACGGTCAAATTGTAGACTTCCTTACAGAGGAGTGACTAAAAGACAATTGGGTGCTGTTGTTTTGTCTTAGTTGGGCATATTAAATATATATATATATATATATGCAAATGCAGGGTTACTTTTATTTATTTATTTATGGGAGATGCTCCTATGAGAGATAGGGTGGGGGCCCTCACATCAATATCCGGATGTGAGGGCCCCTACCCTATCTCTCATAGTAAGGTGAAAGGGGGGTGGGTTATTTCCAGTGCAGCTCTTTTCACACTTGTATCCCTTCATGATTTGGCACCATGCCCAATTTTATGCTCCTCAAACCTTTATTCACCGTTACATTGAATCTCAACCAAAAAAAAGAAAAGAAGATAGACGAGTAAAAGACTATTAAGCTTTAAGGTTGTTGGATCAAGAGCTTGGATAATCTAATGGGGTTAATGTTTTTGCATGATCCTTATTAAACTTTAAAGTGCAAAATGTCTTTGCATTAGCCTTTGCATATCTGTTGGAATTTATTTGATATGAATTTGATTAGGTGCTTCAATCACCCAATAGACTGCTGGATTGGGCGGCCCATCACCTATATGAGCATCGAGTGTCACTGCCGCTTAAGCCCACATCAGTGCTCAGCCTACCTCATCATGTTAATTGGATTGTCTTTAACTTGAGATACCTTCTTTTTTTTGGCAGATGTATGCATCTCAGTACTTTTCTCAGATCTCGGAGCTGCTTAGGAGACTCCCACGCGTAATTCTCTTATTGCTGAAGACAAATGACTGCTTACGAGCAGTCAATAATTCTCTGGTATGTCATTTCTTTGCTTTGTTGATATTCAGAAGGGGATTGAAATGTAATTCATATTGACTGCATGGACCTTTTCTGCGATTGTATGTCAGTTCAGGTTTTCTTCTTTTTTTTTTTCCGTAAATAGTAGTTTTTTCATTAAAACAAAGACGTAGGGCTGATCTCCCAGCAATAAGTGGAAATTGATACTGCATCGCTTGGGAAGCCATTCAACATTCATGGAACAACCTGTTGGATATAAAACCATGCAATCGCAAAATTAACTTGCTTTATTACTTCCTTTGGTTGCCATTCCTGAAAGGTTGGCCTCTGTTGACAGTTACAGGGATCCTCTCTTGACACATTCTTGATCGTTGGGCGTGTTTCATCCGAGGCAATTGTTCAGATGAAGATGTCACAGAAGAAATCTGTTTTGTCAGCTCTATGCATATGGTTGGAGGAGATATTGCTGGAAGCTCGATTTCTTGGGATGCAGATTGCCTTGTGGCTTCTGGAGCTCAGGAAAGCTTTGGCTGGCTGAAATCTTGGAGCTGGAAAATCCATGCATTATCCCCCTTTGAATTTTTGTTAGCCCCATTCTTGGCCCATGATGTGCAATAAGGCTAAAGGTAGCTTATGATTCTTGTAATATTAGCTAAAAGTGTTATTGTTTTTCTTCATGGGCAATGAATAATTCCAAATTGTATCTTATTTCTTTGTTAATTTTCGAGAAACGTGTTAGCCTGGGCCTTTTGTTACTAGATGTAATACCTGTTTAGAACCCTACAGGCGGAGGTAAAGTTGGGAAAAGGTTGAGTTTTCCTTTGAGGATGATGGATCTAAATGAAATTGCATTTCAGATGAAACTGTTCATCTTTTTCATATGTTTCTGGAGATTGCCTTTGAGGTTAATGGATCTAAATGAAATTGCATTTCAGATGAAACTGTTCATCTTTTTCATATATTTCTCTCGATTTGTTCTAATTCTAGTTGTGAATTCAAGCCGGGTGTGTGAACGAGTGTACAAGCCTGCATGGTTTCAACATCATAAGATTATTTGTTTCTGCAAGGTTTTAGGGCACATTTTGGAGATGCCCAGAGATTCTTCAGAAACATTCTATCATTAACATTTTGATTGTGGATGCTATCATGGAATCTGCAATATTTGTTTGATGAAGCAATCAAGACTATTCAAGAGGATACTATTTATGTGTTCTGCCTCTCCAATGAAAAGGATTTTGAAAAATGTGAAATTTTGGTCTGCAGTTTTCTAGACCTGTGAAAATTTTGCACCAAGCTGATCTACAAACAGAAATAAAAAATTCACAGAAAATGTGGTCGTACCATTGGTGCTCAAATGTGTATTTTGCCAATAAACCCTCAAGAAACTAATTGCCACTTTTCGGGATGTTGTCTCGCCATTGTATTGTTTACAATACGTGCATTTATGCTTGCTGACCAAAGTTCTTCCACAAGAAATGACTTTAAGAAATTAAGGCATTCACAGGAGCCTAGGCTTGAGAATTTCTCTAAACTTGTTGAGGCAATGGCCATGATGGTATGGTGCTTTACCCAGTAAGTCGGAAGAAGAGGCACTCATTTGGCACATTTGGTGTTTTCTTCATGCGTAATGAGTCTAATGACCCCTAGTCAAAATGCGACCTGTAGCCCTTTAACACCACTGTCCATCTGGCTGGTATCAATTGGGAAGAGTTAACAGTCACTATCAAAGAGTCAATATCAAAGAGTGTTCATGATCTTGAAGCTCCATAAAAGTTAGTATTGATGTTCCTAATACACAAATTCATTTGGGAAGAGTTAACAGTTTGATACATGAATGATGCTGGGTATCAGTTGGGAAATCAAAATATTGTTTTTCGACTCTTGGAAAGACTTTTACATCAAGATTCTGTAGATTTACTGGTTGTTAGCCCGAATTAGTTTCCTGTAGAGGGCTAATACAGTATACACGAGATCCAAGGTGCTCAGCACTCAGACCAGCATCCTCGCACCCACTGAAGAACAGCGTCTCTTCCTCTTTGCCAATCCTCCGCCGCCAACTCATCAAGAATGCAGGCCATGGCAGCCCCATATCCTTTCCTGCAACAATCGTATAAGAAACCTCATTCCATGACAAATCAGATTGCTACACTTCCTCCGGTAACACTATTTGAAGCAACAACTTTTGTTCCAGTAGAAATAGCCACAAATTCTATTACAAGAAATAATTAAAAGATACAGCAGTGACCACTTTTTATTGTTCAAGCGAGTCTTGAATTACCATAGCCATGCCAAACTAGATGGGATATGGCTTTGATGATGGTGATGATGGTCATGGTTACACAGGAAAATAAGAGATGTCAATGAAGAAGTTTTGAATAATTGTTACTCTCATTTTCTCAGACGTGTCACAGATGATAGAAAATCCATAGCCAAAATTACGTGAATAGATATTCCATTTCCTTTCCTAGATAGTTCTTTTCATTAAATGGTTATGATTGCCAGACAGGAGTGATTTACATTACAGACCAACCAAGGTATGGATTGCTAGGATCTCGTAAGTGTCACAAGTTTAAAGTCACTGATAGCTCAAGGCATTATGAGAAATAAAATACCATTATCTTTCCCTAAAAAAAATGACACATCAAAGGCAAGAAAAACATACCTGATAATGTAACAGATTTCTTAGCTTGAAAACTTTCTGGACATGCTCTCTCATCCCTCTGCTTGTATGATTTGAGAAGAAAGGAAAGTGTTCTTATCAAGTTTGGATACTGTTTCACATCTACATGAAGCATTAAGTGAACAAATTAAAATTGGGAAAGAGCCAAGTGCAAGTTCCAGAACACAACAAAATCACAAAAATTAAAAAAAGGCTTCAAAGCTTTCTAAAGCTTGATGATGATTCAACAAGGATCCGGTCATATCAACCAAAAATTATAAGTATCAGATTCAGTTTAGAAAGCACTATAGCCTGAATAAAGTGTGAGGCATTATATTAATCTTTTTCAGGATACAGTTGTTGCCTTCGACAACCATACACAGAATTATCAAGTTGAATTACTGCACACAATGATCTTGCCCATCGCTTTGACTTGTTCACGTTTTGTTTAGGATCCAATAGTAGCCAATACCATCTAGTATAATGGTACCAACTTTACAAACCCATGGAGAGGTGCACTTTGGGAACGGATATGGACCTTCAAACCAGCAGACCACCTCTCAAAGAAGCAATACTTTAAGAGCACTTTTTTTTCCCTTGATACCGAGCATTACTAAAAGCACGTTCGGTAACAGGAGAGAAATCCGCAGATATGAGGAATCATCTATGCCCCTGGAATGGGGATTCCTTGCTAAAGATTTCACATTAATATCGGTGTGTATCGATACAAATAGTTTAGAAAAAAAAAATCATTTCAGTGTGCAATCCACAAAAGTGAGGATTTCGGCGGATATGAAAGTCCTCAAAAAATGAGGATTTCCATTGCTCCAAATTCCCAGGGATTTACAATTTCCAAACGAGGATTTTCCACAACTTGGTTGAAAGCGGAAATCTTTTCCCCAAGGATTTGGTTGTCAAACGTGACCTAAAAGCATTGCAACTGTTATCCATCAAATAAGTTTTAGATATGCAAATACAAAATGAGAGATCAGCTCGGAGAAATAAGCATAGGTAGAAATGTCAAATCCCAAAATTATTTGTTATTGGTCCATCCATGAGGTGGCTTATCAGTTGGTCATCAAGAATTTTCCATCCAAGAGGGTCAATACTATACAATTTTTTCTTTCATTAACTATTACCATTATAAAATGGCATTCAACAAGAACTATATCTTTCTTCTTTATGTCTTAGATACTGATGCAAGAAAAGGCAACAAACCTTACATAATAGGATGTCACTTGCAATGACCAAATCCCAGTCTGGCTCAGTGGTTGGAAAAGTATCGCCCCAGGAATCTGAGGGAAGAAACATGGGACAAGTTAAAATACAGCACTTGGAAACAAAAGTAACAACCCATGAATCTAGCTCACTGACAGACAACTTCGCAAAAGCAGAAAACATTTAAGATCAGAGGCATCTGCAAAATCACGAAATTCTTGGAACAACCAAGGTTAAAGGATCTTACAATTACAAATCAAACTAAAAGGCCCAGAAGCAAGTATCTAGGGTATGACGAGTGGATGCATCAAACAAATGGAAATTATACTTTTTCATCAAAGGAAGAGAACATACGTCGAATGTGTGGCAACACAGGCAGTCCATTTACCCTACAGTTATAAGCTATGTTTTCTTCAACTTCCTCATCATCGAAATCTGAAGTCGTGATGTCAATTCCAAATGACTTTTGCAGGAAAATGGCCAAAGCTCCGGTGCCACTGCATGGAATAGAAAGATCTCTCTTTCAAATTTCAACATACTAATGATCAATAAAAGTTACATGATGATTATATTGTCGTCAACAAGACTTGAACCTTCAATCTCATAGTTGTGACAATCAGCACCTTCTAACTAGCATAGCTATTAATGGAACATAAATGTCTTCAAACCTACAAACTCTTTTCGGAAGCTAGAATGTTTTTAATCACAATTTTTTTTTTTTTGTGATGTATAATATAAATTCAGAGGTCTTTAATGAAAAAACGGTGAATTTACATTAAAAACTGAAACATGCTAAAAATATATGGCAGTATAATGCACATTTCACTAGCTTACTCTTCAGGCTTATGGTCAAGATCATACTATTTTGTCTGGCACATCAAAGGGACAAATCATAAAGATAGAGTACAAAATACTAAAAGAAACCCTTGAATGACTAAATATAAAATTTGGCGATGCTTTGATGCTTTCTTTCTCCTGTCCAATTGGGGTGTGGTATTTCAATGAAGCTGAGATTTGGGCCATCCATAGGGGTGAAAGAAAGTGGGTCAGTGTTGGTTTGAGTCCATGTTGATGTTACTTTGAACTGAATTATTTAGCTATCACAGTTTTACTTCAACTTTCCACCAAGATTACTAGTAGTAGAAACCAAATGAACATAAAACTACTTACTTAACAGTAATTATATTACATTCTATTTTTCATTTCTTACATTATAATTTAAAAACTAATATATTTTATCCCAAATTTTGCCACTAGCAGCATCCCCCAAGATAACCCCCAAATCCCCAATTCTCTTCCAAGACAATAGTAACCCCAAGAACCCTTTTTTTCTTTTTTGGGACACACTGCTTTAACACACAACAACAACAACATTATTTAACAAGATTCCATGAAAGATAGGGTTTTTAGTGGAGAAAAGGACCTGCCCAGTTCTAAGATGCGCCGGCCTTGGAATAAGCTCTTGTTTTGAACCAACCATTCAGCAAAAGCAAAAGTCCCCGGCCACAGCAGATTAGCATTCAGTTCATGAAATGAGAATTCCCGAATCACCAATTCCTGCATCAACATCATATATAGATAGAAAATAATCAGACCCCACGACCCCATTCAATTGAAAGGGGAGAAAAATGGTAGAAGAGAGACTTGGGTAATGAAAACAGACTTGGGTCTTCCTGATTTTGGTGGGGATTTCTCGATTTCAAATTGTAATGGTTGAGAGAACATACCATTCCAGGAAAAGCATGGGTTCTCTGCTCTGTATTGCAGCTGTTTTCGTCTTCATTGTCGCTGTCGTTGAAGAGGGAAGATGGAGAGAAGAGAGCAGTGTCCATGTGTTCGATGAAATGCCGCTGTGAGACTTGACTCCCCTTTGTAATTTATGCTCTCTAGCTGTGTTGGGCCATGTTGATTGAAAAGGATGACATTTAAGCATCCACATGGACGGTTGGGATCTTCAGCCCAGGACACACGGCTGGTTTATGTCCTACTGATGTCATAACCACCCAATTAAAGGGGTATGAAATGGATGGTCCACATATGAAGCTAGGGGTGTGCATAGTTTGGTTAAAACCGATTAACCGAACCGGACCGACCGACCGTTAACCGAATTTACCGGTTATTCTTAACCGATCGGGCGGTTCGGTTAAAGATGTTTGAATATTTCGGTTTTCGGTTAACGGTTCGGTTAATAGAAAAAATTAACCAAATTAACCGAACCGAACCGAAATTATAGTATACTATATAAATATATAATATATATAATAAAATGTGTACATGTATATAATATGAAAATCTATTAATACTTATATAAAAAATTCAAAATAAATATAACATACATCAATTAATAAGTATTAATTCATGTTACTAAGTACCAACTTAGTAACTTACCAAGTTACCATGTAATGTAACACCTTTAATATATTATATATTTATATTTATCAAGATTGCAGAACTAATGGTTGGACCATTGTAGAACTAATGTTTTCAATTCCTTTACAATTAATGGTTGCAAGATTGCTGCAGGTTGCATGTGTATAGAGTGGCATTTGGGCTTTGGCCCAAAATAATGAAAATATAAGGCTTTTGTGAACTTAGCTTTTGGGCTTTGACTTTGGCCCAAAATAATTGGAATTAACCGAACCGACCGAAATCCAAACCGATATTTTAGGTTAACTGAACCGATGGTTAATCCGCTAAAAATTTTTGGTTTGGTTAAATGGTTGAAATTAACCGAAAAGTTTTGGTTATGTTAAAAATATGTCAATAACCGAACCGACTGACCGATGCACACCCCTATATGAAGCTAAAGGGGCGTAAATGGGTCTGTTTTGGGGCACCCTGAACCCTAACCAACTGCTTTTCTAAATGTTTATTTATAACTCGAAATTTGTTTTGATGGTTTCAGATAAAACGATCTCGATATATCGATTTGAGAATTGAGATCTAGTTTTAAAATTGATCTCGACTTTATTTTTCAATATTTTGTTTAAAATAAGGATATCATTTGACTTATAATAGTTCATCAAGTATACTACCTCCAATATTAAACATAAAAATGACCGACTAAAGTTGATTTTGAACTATAATTTATAACAACAAAGACTTATATGTTGGGTCCTAAGTCCACAGGTTAGAACCTATATAAAATACGGAAATAGACCCACATATCAATTGAAACCTAAATTGAAATGGGAACAAAGAAAAAAAATTAAACCATAACATTTGAACCACAACAAAAAAAAGTTGAAATGGGAAGACTCAAGTGATGGTGCAGAGAAGAACAAGAAGATGATGTTGCACAGTAGTGGCACATGCCTGGCACAATTTGTAACCAAAATCAACTAAAAGCCTTGTACAAAACTGCAAATCTATTTCAAACGGATTATAGAATTGGAGAAAAGCTTAGAAATTTAGTGAAGATTCAACTGCCTGTAAGATCTGATATGGTTTGCAATATAAATCAAACCTATGGATCTTGATCTATGCATTAACAATGGATAATCTAATAATACTAAAAGCGTACCTTGCGCCATGATCTTGATGATGAGCGGATCTCCTTTTGCGAATAGGGTTTTCTCGTATCTCCCTTGTCACCCACTCCAATATGCGTGAAGTTAATGGGTACTTTTCAGATCTAGTAGGTTAAGAGAGAGGACCGGAAAACCATATATATAAATAAGCCCTAGAGAGATTTCTTCCCATCAAAGAAATCTAATAAAGATAAGTTTCCTTAATTCCCTCAAATTAGTAAACAAGAGTCCTATATGATTGGGCTTACTAAAATTTAATCCAAGATAAACTTAGTAAAACTAAAAACTAAAAAAAGGGAAAGTAACTAAAAATTAGTAGGCTTAAACCGTGGGTCCCAATAATGTTGCACATGTGGTCATGAGGACCACTCATGTCTAACAATCTCCCACTTGGTCTAAATGACCACACATATGTGATCTCCCACTTGGTCAAGACGACCATATAAAAGCAATCCACCTTTTATGATATAATTTTGAAAAATAACTAGTTGAAAAAAAAATATTGTTTTGACTCAACTTGGATTCAACTAAATTTAAAAATTCTGAGGAGTGGCCACTCAATTGTGAAAACAGCCCAATCAATTTTGTTTATGCTAATTCTTGTATACTGTAACTAAATGAAACCAATAATGTGAATCATGGCGGCCAAACATCAATGTTGCGACACAATTCCTTCCACGTACCACAACATTAGTAATTCCATTTAGTCAAGTCATAAATCGAGGAAAATAATAGGAGTGGACTAAAATTCCTATTTATTGGTCCAGCTGAAATTTATCTTGCTTTTCAATAATGAAGTAATTGTGCACAACAAAAAATAAGCAAGAGAACATAATCATTATTAATAAATATTGATCAACAAAAAATGTCTAATTAAATAGCATAAATCCATTCAACTACATACATTAAGGTAACACAATGAGACCCATTTCTCTAACATGATCATTATAGGCCTCAGCCGGTAATGCTTTGGTCATAGGATCTGCAATCATGAGCTTTGTACTGATTTGCTCTATAGACACTAAACCATCTCGAACCTTCTCTTTAACGGCAAGATATTTTATCTGAAAGTGTTTTGCAGCGCTAGAACTCTTGTCGTTGTTAGAGAAGCGAACAGATGAGGTATTATCACAATAAATTTCAGCGGCTTAGAAATGGAATCCATGATCTGAAGCCTGAAATAAAATTTCACAGCCATATAGCTTGATTAGCGGCCTCAAAGCATGCCACAAATTCTGCTTGAAATGTGGAAGAAGCAGTTGTAGTCTATTTAACACTTTTCCACGAAACAGCCCCACCAACAAGGAGAAAATTATATCCTGATGTAGATCTCCTCGTGTCGAGGCACCTAGCAAAATCTGAGTCTGAATATCCAATCACTTCCAAGTGATCAGATTTTTTATAAGTGAGCATATGTTCTTTAGTCCCTTGTAAATATCGCATGACCTTCTTTGCTGCTTTCCAATGTACCATGCCAGGGTTAGACTGATACCTTCCTAACATGCTAACTGCAAAGCTGATGTCTGGACGGGTACAAGTCTGAGCATATAAAAGACTTCCTACAACGGAAGCATAAGGAATATCTTGGATCTGTTTTCTCTCGATGTCATTTCTTGGACATTGATCTTTGGAGAATATATCACCTCTTGATATAGGTGCTTTTCCTCCTGAACAATTCTGCATATTGAATCTTTCAAGAACTCTATTGATATAGGCTTTCTGTGAAAGTCCTAGTAATTCTCGAGATCTGTTTCTAATAATGTCGATTCCAAGTACAAAGGATGCTTCACCCATATCTTTCATTTCAAAATTCTCTGTGAGGTATTCTTTTGTTTCATGCAGTAGGCCAAGATCACTACTAGCAAGTAGGATGTCATCTACATATAGGACTAAAATAATGAACTTGCTCCCACTGATATTCAGGTATATACATTGATTAACAATGTTTTCCTTAAACCCGAAGGAGGTGATGGTATCATGGAACTTAATATACCATTGCCTTGAAGCTTGTTTAAGCCCATATATAGATTTCTTTAATCTACAAACTAGATTCTTTGCCTTTTTCCTTAAATCCTTCTAGTTGTTTCATATATACCTCTTCAGATAAATTCCCATTTAAGAACGCTGTTTTCACATCCATTTGATGTAACTCTAAATTAAAATGAGCTACTAATGCCATTATGATTCGAAAAGAGTCTTTCGAAGAAACTGGTGAAAATGTCTCTTTATAATCAATATTTTGCCTTTGAGTAAATCCCTTAGCTACAAGTTTGGCCTTAAATCGTTCGATTTTTCCCTTTGAGTCTCGCTTGGTCTTAAAGATCCATTTACATCCTATAGCAGCAGACCCTCGAGGCAATTCAACGAGATCCCAGACTTTCTTTATTGACATGGATTTTAACTCTTCTTGCATGGCATCAATCCATTTATTCAAATCATCTCCTTTAATGGCTTGTGAAAATGTTACCGGATCTTCTTTAACACCTATATCAAAATCAGATTCTTGAAGATAAACAATATAGTCATCCGATATAGCAGACCTCTTAGATCTGTGAGATCTTCTTAAAGCTTCTGGTTCCGCTAAATTTTGATTCGGATGAATAATATCTTCAATCATATCATTATGAGTGACATTCTCATCTAGTGGTGCATCTGGTATGATAGGTTGTATTTCCATCGTATCGTTATGAACGAAGTCATTTGGAATACCAACTCTAACTGTTTCAATCGGTACTTGAATAGGTATCCGATATTCTTCAAATACCACATTTCGTGGTGCATTGCTCCCACTAATGTCATCATTTTCTATGAATCTGGCATTTTCGGTTTCAACAATTTTAGTGGTATGAGTAGGACAGTAAAATCTAAAACCTTTGGACCTTTCAGGATATCCAATAAAAAACCCACTGATAGTCTTAGGGTCCAATTTTCTCTCTTGTGGGTTATAAATTCTAGCTTCCGCTGGACAACCTCAAACATGCAGATGTCCTAAACTTGGCTTCTTACTTGTCCATAACTCGTAAGGAGTTTTAGGAACTGCCTTAGTGGGTACACGGTTTAGGATATATGCAGCTGTTTTGTCATGTAATTTAGAATTACTTAACATACTCCGTACCATTTCCATAAGAGTTCTATTACGTCTTTCAGTCAAACCATTTTGATGTGGGGAGCCAGGCAATGTATATTCAGCACGAATGCCATGGCTTTCCAGGAATTTAGCAAATGGGCCATGATTTTGACCCGATTCATCATACCTCCCATAATACTCTTCACTTCTATCAGATCTCACAACCTTTATTTTTCCGTCTAATTGTTTTTCAACTTCAGCCTTATAGATTTCAAAGGCTTTCAAAGATTCTGATTTCTCATATAACAGGTAGACATATCCATATCTAGTGAAATCATCAATAAAGGTGATAAAGTATTTTTGACCACTATAACATGGCTTAGGAAAATAACCACAAATATCTGTATGGATTAATTGAAGTGGTTCAAAACGTCTTGTGGCTTTATTTTTATTAACATGTTTTGTCTGCTTGCCTTTTATGCAGTCTATACAGACACCAAAATCAGTAAAATCTAGGGCTCGTAATGCCCCATCATTTACTAATCTTTTTAATCTCTCTTGAGAGATGTGTCTAGTCTTTTATGCCACAAAATCGAGGAATTCTCATTCAATATTCTTCTCTTAACACCAACCTTCATAACATTATTCTCATGAAAGGTAAGTAAGGAACTAGCAAAACATGGATCCAGATTCAATTTATAAAGACCATCACATAAAATACACCACCAATTAAAACTTTATTCTTATAAATACTCAAAGTACTTTGTCCAAAAGAGAAGGTATAACCTTCCAAATCAAGTCTAGATAAAGAAATTAAATTTCTACTTATTGTAGGAACATAAAAAGTGGTATTTAGGTCCAACTGGAATCCGGAATCTAGAATCAGTCTGCAAGTCCCCACAGCTTTCACATCAGCCTCCAGCCGGTTGCCCATCAAAATTTTTCTTTGTTCATTACTTGGACTCCGGCTTGAGTGAAAGCCCTGCATGGAATTTGCCACATGAACAGTGGCACCAGAATCAATCCACCAAGTATTTGAAGGCACATCTAAAAGATTTATTTCATAACAAACAAAAGAACTATATATACCTCTAGATTCAAATAATTTCTGTCTCTTCAAGCAATCTTTCTTCAGATGTCCCTTTTTGCGGCAGAAGAAGCACCTTGGTTCACTACCGTTCTTCCCGACTTGATCAGTAGAAGCAGATTTCTTGCCTTTCTTTTTCAGGCTTTTCTTACCCTTGGGATATGGCTTCTTGTTCGAAGGGGTGTTGGATATGAAATTTACTTTGTGTAACTGCCCTTCCTGCCTAAGTCGGCCTTCTTCTTGGACACATATTGAGACCAACTCATTCGTAGTCCATTTCTCCTTATGAGTATTATACGAAATTTTGAAAGGCCCAAATTGAGGGGGCAAGGAGTTTAAAATAAATTGGACTATATAATTCTCAGAAATTGTCATTTCTAGAGAGTTGAGTTGGGCCGCTATATCCCTCATCTCCATGATATGTTCCCTGATACCGCTGGATCCATCATATTTCATTGAAGATAATTTGGCAATCAAAGTAGCTGCCAAAGCCTTATCAGATGCTTGAAATTGCTGCTCCACAGATTCGAGATAGGCCTTTGCATTTTCATTATCCGGGATAGAACCACGGATATTTTTAGCTATAGATCTTTTTATCATCATGAGACTAAGACGATTGGCCTTGATCCATTTTTCATAAAATGCTCTCGCAGTTTGAGAGCTATTTTCAGTAAGATCAGCAGGTTTGGGTTCCATAATTGCAGTGTCCAAGCAGTTTAAGCAGCCCAAGGTTAATAAAAGTTCATCTTTCCAATCTGTAAAATTCGAGCCATTCAACATTGGTATACTCGAGAGATGTCCATTCAAGGCAACGGGAGTCAATGCTGGAATATAAAGGGAAAAAAAAAACTCAATTACTTTAATGCTTTGAGTTCACGCTAAAAACACTAATCCAGAATGATTCGTTGCATAAATGAAGCATATCTGGTGAGTGATTCAGTTCATCATCGTAGTCCCTCCTTTTGGTCGAGACTACAACATGTAATAGGATCGCTCATGGAGGAATCCTATCCATCCATAGGGCAAATGAGATAGTATGAACACAATTCGATAGGCTTTATACCTTTGTGTATAGGAACCAATTCCAATTAGGTACATATATCAAATTATCCTATTCCGGTCTTATAATTATTTGAGTGGCAATCGTACCTTTGGGCCGATCCTCACTTTCATAATTTAGGATCGCAAGTCTAATGCTATTATCCTTACACAAGAAATAGTGTTAAGGGTCTTAAATTTCAATTGATACCTATAAGTTTATCATAAGTGGGCCACTTTGGTGACTACCACACTACTTAAGCCTATGAGTTTCAATTGAATTAATAGCACTCATAAAAAAAAAAGGTCTAATTAAGATTGGTTACTATGTCATTAGTGATGAAAATAAGATATTGGGCCATTATATGTCCAAAATCGATCCATGTATTTAATAGGTCCATGAAATAAACATATAATGATTGAATATTTATTTAATATGTTATGGATCCAAATATTCATGGACTAATTTCATGTATTTAAATAAAATGGCTCAAAGAATGTAAAACCCAATAAATGTGACAAATTAAAACCAATCTAATTAATAAATAATAAATCCCACAAAAAATTGTAATAATAAAAGCACAGTAAAAAAAAAAAAACATACAAATTTAATAATCACATTTTGAAAGGGCAATGTAAGTGAATTAACAGAACTCTAAGTTCTGTATCAAAAGTGAGTTCCACACTTTCCATACACCCTTAGGCCACCACTTCCACATCTCTCTTCTTATTGACGCAAGTTCTGTAACAGAACTTCTCCAAAGAAAAAACATGAGCTTCTCGCCTGGGCTGACAATTGCTAACATCGTCGGCCCCAATGATCAAGACCCAGATCAGTACCCACCATACAGTTCGCCCAACTTTGTATGGCCATCGGAGCGGACCAGATTTGTGATTAATCACTCAGTGGGCCCCGAAACAGCCTGATGATAAAAAATAAAACCCCCTTAAGTGATGGACGCCTAAGCTGTGTAAACTCTTAGATGTGGGGCCAGATGGGACCCAATCCCCACGGGTCTACCACCATCAGATTCGCCCATGGGTCCTTTATCAGATGTAGGGACCCGATCTACAATCGGTGGCCTACCTGGGCCCCACATTCCCAAAACAGGAAACAAATCTAGAATTGGTACAATTCCTGGTCTTCCAGGGGCTTGGGTAAATCGAGTTACAAGGGTATTAAAGAAACGGTTTTAAACCGAAACATAAGGGGCTGCCATGACTACTATCAGATCCATGGTCTCGATCTATCATCAAGTGGGCCATGGGGTCCCACAACCCAGTCA
Source organism: Litsea cubeba (assembly GCA_012931725.1). Classification (NCBI taxonomy): domain Eukaryota; kingdom Viridiplantae; phylum Streptophyta; class Magnoliopsida; order Laurales; family Lauraceae; genus Litsea; species Litsea cubeba. Next base: position 7,509,835 of record CM022951.1, read on the forward strand.
GCCCAAATTGGTTTCTGTCCAGTAACTAAAATTTTCTAAATTCTGCGCTTCATCTCCAAGTGATTTGATCAACTTAGCAATACAACAAGGTCCACAATCATCATCATCAAAAGAGCCTCATCCTATCAATCTGATGAGGCAGGGAGGCCCATCATATCGGCAGTTTAGAATTTATCATCCATCCAGCCATTAAAACATGATCAAATTCTCAACTAACACATTTTAGGGTCAACAGGGTACTGTGCTAGGGTACTGTAGTACAGAATCACTTAAGAAGAAAATCGAGGGATAAAAGTAAACAGACTCCACACTTTCACCAATCTAGCTGTAATTTTCACCACGTTAACCCCTCTCCATCATTAATCTAATCGAATGCATAAATCACAACCCTATGGCTCTGATACCAATTATAAGATCTGATATGGTTTGCAATATAAATCAAACCTATGGATCTTGATCTATGCATTAACAATGGATAATCTAATAATACTAAAAGCGTACCTTGCGCCATGATCTTGATGATGAGCGGATCTCCTTTTGCGAATAGGGTTTTCTCCTATCTCCCTTATCACCCACTCCAATATGCGTGAAGTTAATGGGTACTTTTCAGATCTCGTAAGTTAAGAGAGAGGACCGGAAAACCAATAAGCCCTAGAGAGATTTCTTCCCATCAAAGAAATCTAATAAAGATAAGTTTCCTTAATTCCCTCAAATTAGTAAACAAGAGTCCTATATGATTGGGCTTACTAAAATTTAATCCAAGATAAACTTAGTAAAACTAAAAACTAAAAAAGGGGAAAGTAACTAAATATTAGTAGGCTTAAACCGTGGGTCCCAACAATGTTGCACATGTGGTCATGAGGACCACTCATGTCTAACACCGTCTTCATACTAGATCGACTATCTCATTTTTTTTTATCTCCTCGAGACTGATCGATAGACTTGTCTGCCATCTTTGCCTACATAGAAGAATCGATTGTGGAGATGAAAATCTCTAAAAATACCAAAATCCATTGATATTACGAAGGATCCTCAGTAGTGGTTATCATATTTGATGGGATTTTTTTGGTAAATGCCCCTTAAAAAAAAGAGAAATTACTTGAAAAATCACCTTAAATGGCAACTAATAATAATAATACTAATAGTAATAATAATAATAATAATAATAAACAGTATTTTCTATGAAACAAAAGTGGTCTTCCCGCCAAAGATTTCTTCTTTTTCAGCCTTTTTTCAATCAGCGAAGACATCGTCGCTCGTTTTCTATACATAACTCATCGTATTTGCCTTTTCTCCTACTTTTTTCCCTTTGTGATTTATGGTTTTGTGCACGTCTTCCAACCAGACCTTTTCCCAAACATCGAATACCTCTTGTAGAGGTTGTTGAACTCCATTAAAGAGGTACGCATAGCACGCATGGACTAATAAGAAGCATGGACTCTCCACTTGATTAGAAAAAGTCATGGTTAGAATTAGTTCAATCAGTGTGATGTTTTAGCCTATAAAAAATCTCATTTGAAATCCATGTTTTTTTGGTGGGCGAAATGCTTTTGATGTCAAGATTCCCTAGGCTAGATAGGGGTTGCTGGAACTCTCTGTTGAAAAATGCTGCTAAGAACTGCTAGTTCTGGAATATAATTTTGAGATAAAATCTTGGTGTTGGGACACAACAATATGGAGTTTAATATTCATCTTTATATGGCCATCCTGTGGATTATTTGGCAAAATCCTTTCAAGGTTTTGATTTCCACCTCCTTGGCATCGCCACCAATTGTGTGGGGACAAAGGCAAAGGTTTTTCATTAGGTAGCCATGTGAAACAAGTTTTTATGCTACATGATCTTCTAAGAAGAAAAAGAGTTTTTAGGATTTGTTTTATGTGTTGGCTGCTTTTGATGTGTGACTTTTTCTTCTTATAATTAATTAGGTTGTTTTGAGCGAGAATTCATTTCGTATTCTTATGTGACAAGAAATGAGCACCCATTAATTCATATTGAGTTTGATACGTGTGGTGCTGAGAGGGGGAGATGATCAGGTTTTCTTTTAAAGAAAAGGGCGATATTCTTGAGTTTTCATAAACTTCTTCATATACCGTGCAGAAGTCGTCCATTCTCACCATCAATAAGATTTCATAATAAACTGTTGGGCGATGAACGACAGTTAAAGGGAAATTTAAATCTGTTGGAAAAGATATCATCACCTAACATTAATATTTTACAATATACTTTCTCCTTATTTCATGACTTCCTTCCCATTCTAAAGATTTTCTTCTCATCCACCAAACTACTACTAAAGTTTTATGGGGACCAAAACTTATACACTTATTTTTGGTTTTGAATCGGAAAGTCACATGGTGCCATGGGATTTTAGTTTCTGAATTGGGAAGTCACATGGTGCAGTGAACTTGAAAAAAGAGAAAAAGGTGTCTTTGACTGCCAAGTGGTGAGTGAGAAAAAAAAAAATCCTGCTTGGTTCGCTTGTTGGACTGTTGCACAGACAAATAGAGAGAAGATTAAAAAAAAAATCTGCTCCGGTTGGTTTCTAAAAACCGAAAAAGAGAATCAGACCTGCTACATGGACGTAATAAAGGGGTCGGTCCAAGATATATATCTCACCTGCTACATGGACGTAATAAAGGGGTAGGTCCAAGATATATATCTCCCGATATATATCTTGGACCGACCCCTTTATTACGTTCATGTGGACTTGTCTCTTTTCTGCCGCCCACTCGACTCGGGTCCTATACACCACCTGTTTCCCTCGGCAAACGTGATAAGAAAGAGAAATCCATACCTCGGTGTCATATGAACCGTCGGAGCCTTTTTTTTTCCTTTTTACTATCAAAAGTGAGTTTAACCGCCTCAATAATTTGAGAATTTAAAAGATTGTGCAAGGACCATTACCCAAATTTCTTATATATCTCTGAAGCTAAATTAAGTAAAGACGAGATTAATAGGCTTACTTGAAAACTTAAGTTTAATAATGTCGAGGTGGTAGTGGTACCTGCTAGCTCTTTTTTTGGGGGTTGATACTCTAAACATCTCAATCATCGAAAAAAGCAGATGGCTTATGCATTGTGTTATCAGAGATTTTAACCAGAAGTGGTTTATCACTCTCTTTCCTTTCAAGGCCCCCCTATCCAATTGAGAAATCTAAGTTTTAGGATAAAATGACTGAACTAGGGTATGATATCAAGGGCCCATGGATGGTTGTTGGCGACTTCAAACAAGTCTTGGAAAAGCAGGAGAAATGGGGGGGGGGGGGGGGGGGGGGGGGGGGGGGGCAAAAAAACAAAATTTGCTTTGGGATTTATGGATAAATTAAAAATGTTCGCCAAGATTTACGTGGACCAATAAGAGGAAAGGGATCGCCCATATCAAAGAAAGGCTAGACAAGGCAATTGGTAACATTGAGTGGCAAACCTGTTTACCAAAACCGATCTTCTCAGTTTTAAGTGTCGGAGGTTCGGACCATTCTCCAATCCTATTTATTAAAATGCCAAAAAACCCCCAAACTTCCTAGGCCCTTTGGATTTTATAGCATGTGGTTAGGAGTTAAAGAATGCGAAGATGTCATTTTAAAAAGATTGCATAAATCATATGTGAAAAATAAAGATAATATTAATAAAACCCTTAAACTCCTAGGAAAAGACCTCATCAAATGGAACAAAACTAGGTAATTTTGGTAAAGTAGAAAACAAATATTATTAATAACACTAAGCTAGCTCTTGAACAAATTAGGGAAATTGAGCCTAACTCTATTATCATTAATAAGGAAATAGAACTAAACAACAAGCTCGATGAGTACCTTGAGAGAGAGGAAGAACTGTGGAGGCAAAAGTTCAGGGAATTGTGGTTGAAGGAGGGAGATAAAAATACTAAGTTCTTCCATGCTAGTACCATTTGTAGAAGAAAGAACAGTAAAATAGTACAAATTAAAGACAAAGAGGGAAGATGGATAGAAGATAGAATCAAGATTGGTGAAGCTTTCTATGAAAACCTAAGTAATATCATGACTACTAATAGTAAGAGAGATTTTAGTAAGAACCTAATGAACCCCGCGATTAATTCAAAACCCTATTGTCAATCCCTTTGGATATAGAAATTAAAGAGGCGTCATTTCAAATAGGACCTCTCAAATCCCCTAGTCCAGATGGGTATCTAGCAAAATTCTTCCAACACATGTGTAACTCTATTGGGCCTGATATTATAGCCGTAGTACAAGACTTCTTTAGAAGTAAGGCCTCGTTGAAAAAATTAATAAAAATTTTATTCTATATATCCCTAAAAAAGGAAACCCCCAAAAACTGAATGATTTTATACGTATTAGTCTCTCTAATGTGATTTACGAAATTATTGAGAAGGTTGTTGCTAACAAACTTAAGAAGGTCCTAGATAGAGTTACAGGCTCTTCTCAAAGGGCCTTTATTGAAGGCAGATCTATTACAAATAGCTACATTGTGGCCCATGAAACTGTTGAAAATAGGGTGGGCCTCTAGGATAGGTTTCAAAAACTTTTGACCCACTTGATGCAGTGATCAATTATCCAAAAGGCTCTAAAACCCAATCCAGGAACCATGACCTCAATCTCAGCAATCATGATCAGTAAAACAATCTATCTAGAAGATAGAAACAACAACTAATAAGCTACAAATAAATCTACAACAAGCAAGGAAGTAGATTACACCTTTGGAGCTCGGTTGTGCTCTAATGGAGAATTTGCGGTTTTTTTTTATGATGAAACGCTTTCACTAATCAAATATTAATTTCCAAGACCTCTTGATCTTTCACGCAATGACCCGTATCAGATTTTCTTTTTCTCAAGTCGATGGTGGGATCTCCAAGAGAAAACTACTAGGAACTCTAGGGAGGAACTAGAAAAAGAACTAGAAGAGGGAGAGGAGAAAGACCATGTGCAACTCTTGCACAAAGGTGTGAGACGTTCAACTCTTAGACTTGAAGACCCCTGGGCGTGAATTCCAATGATGGAAAAGTAGCATCTGATGTGCAACACCTCCTCTCCTCCTTTTATAGCTTTTGCAAGCCCTACTTACTAATTTCTATTAGAAGTCTCACTTCATAAGAATTAGTAAGTTTCTCTTCTTGACCAATTAAAATAGAAGTCTCACTTCAATTAAGAATTGGCAACTTACTAAATCACAATTAGAAGTCTCACTTCAAATATGATTAGTAATTTTCTAATTAAAATAAAAGTCTCACTTCTACTAAAATTAGTAAGTTTACTATTGCTACTATTAGAAGTCTCACTTCAAATAAAAATAGTAACTTTTCTTTTAGAGTTCAACTAGAATTAGTATCTTAATAATTAGGCCAGCGTGGGGACCACTAGGGATTTCTTAGAAAGCTGCTCCGGCCAACTGGGATTCGCGACCCCACATCTCATGTGCAATCTGGGCCCACAGTTAATTGCAAATAACTCCACTATATAAATGCAATTGAACTCCAGTCTTAGGAATATTACATAGAAGACCCTAAACTTCCACATTACTACAAGTAGGCCCCTCTATCAATATCCATATCGATTGGACTTGTCTTCCAAACTTAGATCCATATCTTATTATCCTTGAGCCCCAATTAATTATAATGATCATAGGTACCTTTTCAATTAACTCTTAATCGGAATGAGTGCCTACTTACCAATGATAAATCCATTAATTGGCACAAGGGGATATTAGAGATAGATTTCATCTTGACCATTGAATGTTCTCACAGCTCTACTACCACGTACCTAAATCACCGAGGTGTTGACCTACAGTTGGCCTCACTCATTGGTGACTCAAAGCAAATGAATAGATAGAAACTTGAGTTCATTAATGTCTCAGGATTGAGAGCTTAATGTTAGGAAATTATGAGAGCGGACCTTAAAGTAAAGACAGTGTTTATAAGGTGCTTCTCATGGTCTTTCAATACATCAAATGTACCAGCACTCTGAACCAGAATCTTACATTCTGATGATCGAGACAAATCACACTATCTCATAGTGATCAAAGTGCTGCAACCTTATCAGTATGAGATGTCCAATCTCATCACTGGTTGTGAAGAATTTAAGTATAAAATATGCCACACATGTCTCCCGTATGTGGATCTCATCCATACACATGTGTTACATCTAATATATTTGTGGACTCCGGTTCATCTCATGAACCATCATGTCATTCGTATTGGTTATGTGTAAGTATATAATAAATCACAATTCATCTCATGAAAGGAAAAGCATGAATATATATTGATAAATAAAGAAATTAATCAATTTATTATATCATCTACTGGATTGAGTCCATTAGCAAAATTCTTCCAACACATGTGTAACTCTATTGGGCACGATATTATAGCCTTAGTACAAGACTTCTTTAGAAGTAGGGCCTCGTTGAAAAAATTAATAAAAATTTTATTCTATATATCCCCAAAAAAGGAAACCCCCAAAATCTGAATAATTTTAGACGTATTAGTCTCTCTAATGTGATTTACGAAATTATTGCTAAGGTTGTTGTTAACAAACTTAAGAAGGTCCTAGATAGAATTATAGGCTCTTCTCAAAGGGCCTTTGTTGAAGGCAGATTTATTACATATAGCTACATTGTGTCCCATGAAACAGTACCCTTCACTCTTTTAAAAAGAAGAAAAAAAAAACAAAAACAAAATATATGGGGCTCAAATTGGATATGGCTAAGGCATATGACCACATGGAATGGAATTTCCTAATTGTGGTTATGGAACCTTTTGGCTTTCATAGTGACTTCATTCAAATTATCTATAAATGTATCTCCTCGGTCTCTTTCTCAATTCTTCTTAATGGACCCCCCCCCCCCCCCCCCCCCCCCCCCCCCCCTTTGGAAATGTTATATCCAACAAAGGCTTAAGACAATGAGACCCCCTCTCCCCATACCTCTTTATTTTAGGAGCAAAGGTTCTATCTCACATGCTTATCAAAGTAGAGGAAGGACGGATAATCCACGGGGCTAGAGTAGCGCGAGAAGCTCCTACCATATCCCATTTAGTTTTTGCAGACGATAGCCTTCTTTTCTGTAGAAGTATTTTTAGTGAAGTTAGAGCCATTAAAGATATTCTTGAAGATTACTATTTTATGTCAAGACAAGCAGTGAATTTTGAAGAATCTGCAGCATATTTTACCAAGGGCATTTGTCGGCTGCAGAGTAGAGTGCTCACTAGAATTCTTGGAGTCAGACTCATGAATGACGATGAAAAACATCTGGAAAACCCTCTTCGCATAAAAAAAGTAAAAATAAAAAAAATAGCTTTTAACCCCTTATATTAAAGATTAAAGGGAGAATTTTGAATTGGCAGATTCTCCTTTTATCTCAAGCAGGTAGAAGTCCACTTATAAAACCAGTTGCCTCTGCTATTCCAACTTATAAAATGTCAGTCCTCCAAATCCCCTCTAAAACTATAGGAGCCATTGAAAAGATGTTTAGAAAGTTTTTCTGGGGAGACACTGAGGTTAAGAAGAAACTCCATACTATTAAATAGAGTCAAGTTTGTAAATCTATTGAGGAAGGAGGACTAGGGATACAAGTCTTAAGAAAAAAATAATTTAGCCCTCTTGGCAAAGACTTGATGGAGATGCTTGTCTAACCAAGAACTTCTAAGTTCTAAAATCCTAAAAGCGTATTACCCGAATAAAACTCTTTGGGAAGCTAAATTTAGGAAGGGCAACTCATGGTTCTGGAGAGGTTTTATGGAAGCAACTGATTTTGTTAATGATTAAAGTATGATGGATTCTACGCAATGGGAAAAAGATTTTGGTGTGGGGATGTAATTAGATTCCTACTGAGGCAGGATTAAGAAAGCCAGTTTCCAAAGTACCTAACCCTAATTTAGTTGTAAAAGATGTCCTAAATAGTGAATGACAATGGAACAAACCTCTACTAAGGAGAATATTGAATAACAATGCGGATGTCAATAATATATTAAAAATCTACATTCCTTGGCAAGGAAGGGATGACAATAGGATTTGGCATTTAACCAAGAACAACATTGCTAATAATACGCCGCCTATCAAATGGAAGTGCATATGGAAAATCTCTCTCCCCGAAAGAGTGCTCCTCTTCGGCTAGAAATGCCTCATTAAGGCCATTAAGGTTCGTAAATTACTTCATGTCAAAAATCTTAGTCAAAGTGATCTATGCCCGATTTGCAGGTTGAGTGAAGAGTATATTGAACATGCGTTATTCCAATGTGACCATGCTAGGGCCATGTTGTTTGGCTCCATTCTTGGTCTCTTATCCCATTCCTTTTCTTCTTTTAATATCCAAGACTGGTGGAGGACCTTTTGTGAAGCGGGGGACTCTAATACTTCTTTTTCTAATCCCCAATCCAAAGCTTGGCTGTTAGCTCTTTGGTGGGCAATCTGGAAAAATAGAAACGATTTCATTTTTTGGGGTCAAGAAATTTGACCCGCTAATTCCTTATGTATGGCAAGAAAAGTCATTGAGTTTTACTCTTCTTCGTGTGGTAAGTCTAAACCCTTGATTAAAAGGGGCAATGATAGCTTTAACTTGAGAATGGAATAGGGCACGACCCACATCTTTTTAGATGCTGCCTTCAGAGCCTTTGATGGAAATACAGAATTTTGTTATGCAATATGGTTTAATGGTTCTATTTTATTTGCAGGGTCGTCGGATAGTCAAAATGCCCATTCCTCTAAAGAAGCGGATGATGGATCTGGATCTGGAGACTCTGACACGTGGCCATATATCTATGTACGTTTTGGTGATCGGGAAACTCCGCAGATCTTTTCGCATCTGTCTAACCTATAGGAATGGAGAGCATCCAACCCTAGGGCTCCCTTATTTTATATAGACAAGTCCCAAAGAATCACGCCAGATCAAGTTTTACATTAAGCGGGATTGTGTTCTATGAAGGTCTTTGCCCTGCTTGATGTGACGTGGGACTCGTGGCATGCAGGTCATACGATTTCCTATGGTAGAGGCGAGGGCTATCCTTTTCATGATGAGGGAAGTCACGAAGCAAGGTTTATCCAAACTTGTCTTTTTATCTGATGATTTGGAAGGAATTTAGGCGATTAATGAAAGTTGCGATTGGTCGATTGACAACATTTTTACAGGACATTAAAGGGATCCTCAAATATTTTGACTCCTTACCCTTTTGTCACATTCCAAGATCTCTCAACTTCTGCTAAGAAGGTTTTTAGAGATAGTCCTAGTGTTGTTTGACCATGAAACTGAAATTCGTGATTGGTCCCAAAGTTGAAATTTCACCCAAATTGAAAGCTCCAAAAGAACAAGCGCAATTTGTCATGTCTAAATTAATGCTCATTGGGAGCTTTTCAGTCCTAGTAGTACAATTCTAACGACAAATTTCACAGTTTGATGAAAAGTAATGTCATCTACAAACTAGGGTTCACATTGAGGCCCAAGTATTGGAAATTCGAGTTGCTAACAATCAATGCCTTCCCAAACTTTAACTCAATTAGAGTTTGCTATAAAAAAAAAAAACTCAATTAGAGTTGATCCAAATGTTTGAGAGAAAAATGATTAATGATTATCTATAAAATCATATTAATTATATTTTCAATCAAATATAATTTTATTGTAAGACCAACTCCTATTGAATAAAATTTAGGAATTCGCCGCACCATACATTAAGAGGACATTTAATTCAAAAGCTTATGTTTTTAATAGGCGATCCCATTAGGAAGTTCCACTCCAACTTAGGTTAAGTGGAAGAGATAAAGGATAGGTACTCATATTTAAAGCCCTCAAGCAAGGATAGTTGAATGTCAAATAAAAGGGCTCGTTACACATGATTGACCTCAGGTGGGACCTACTAGATACAAAATGGGGGCGAATACAAGGAAATTAAAGGCAGACAAGCAACTGTACAGCCAACCTGACCATAATTGCATGTGGTTGAACTTGAATTGGAAACCAGCTCAAATGATTTCTAATTAACGCCCAAATCATTGTTATTAAGGCCTTGTCCTAACTATATTGGATCAACTACATGAATTCTATTCCTCACATTTGAGGGTGATGAGGCTTAATTCCGGCCATGCCATACATTTAATTTGGGTTATAGGTCAGTTTGATACTTGAATCTTTTACTATACTTTCTAAAGGATATAAAACTGATTAAACTTGTATACTTCTTAAATATATTACTAGCAATGACATCTACAATGACGCATAAACATGAAAAAAATAAAAATAAAATAATAGTAAGGGTAGTACAACACTTAAAAAATATTGTTACTTTTCTGAATATATGGTAAATAAAGTCTAATTGAAGTCAATGTTCGAAACAAGTTCAGAAAGTCTACCTGGACGTACTATAGGGGTCGGTCTCCCGGATATCATGGGCCGACCCCAGAGTACGTCTAGGTAGCAGGACTCAAACAAGTTATTTGGCAACATATGTCTAGAGTCCTCTCTCTATGCAACCACTTTTGACATTGTTTTAATAAATTCTTATCTAAAAGTGTTTTATAGTGTAGTGGTTAGGGCAAGTATTTTAAAAGGAAAGTGATCATGGGATTAAACATTACAAATTATATACTTCAAGCTTTTACCAATGCCCCATAAACAAAAGTCGAAATTGAATGAATTTGGTGAGAATTGAATCAAGAACACTTGACTTTAATATATATAATAATCCAGCTGAAGCCAATTTTCCTTTTAGCTGGGTCGGTTCATGTGGTACACATTTAACTGTTTGGTGTCTGCTACCCAGCCCCCACCTGCTGACTAATCCCATTTAAAAATTGTTATCTAACCCTCCCTAGGCTTTCTTTTGAGAATTTTGCAATCCGCATTCAATCTGCTTGAATTATATACTCCATAAGCCTGTTTGGTTGAGATCATTTTTAAGGGGAATTTCCCTAGTCAGGGATTTTTTACAATACTGCAGTTGCTATTTTTAAGAAATCTGAATTCCTTATTTGATTGGGTTTGAATGGTGAATATAATTAGCTAAGCTGATCACGTGAAATGTCATTTTTGCTTAGCACAATTATCAGAATTTTGAATGTTTGAATGTTAGTTTATAAGAAATCCTCAATTACTTGCAACCAAATAGACCCTAAAATTAAAATGAAACAGTGTATTGAACCAAACCCAAACCAGAGTGTATTGAACCAAACCCAAAACCAGTATTAGCTTTGTTTTACCAGAGAGGGAAAAAAAAAAAACCTTCATGTGGTCCTCCGTTTTTAGTCTTGCCGTCTTTGGTTACTCACATGCATATCAGACTTGTTATGGTTCAAGTACCTCTTTCAAATTCAAAGCCCAGGCAGGGGTCTTCTGCTGGTCTTTTTGTCTTGTAGATGAGGACAAAGTAACAAAATCAAAGACTTTTTAGGAAAAAACCAAAAAAAAAAAAAACAGAATCAAAGACTTTCAAAACATTAAAAAAATCTTCTTACGTATCCAAACCGCTTTGTGTATTCAATGCCCTGTAGAAACTGGCATTTCTATTTTCTGCTGTCACTCAAACCAAAGGCATTGGCCTACCATGGAAGCCTTCAATTTCTTCCATTTTGGTCAATCTATCATTTACAGAAATTGAATTCATGGAGTGAACAAGAAAGCAACAGGTCATAAATATACATCTACCATGATGCAAATTCGAGATTTCCAAGAGAGTTTCCTGTAAGAATACAAATGAATTAATGACTCAACTAGCAAATGTATTAATTATTCAACTAACTATTCAGAAAACGGATTAATTATTCAACAAACTTTTCAGATAAGATATCTGACAATGTTCTTCAAATACGATGGCCCCAAGAGCTATGTTCATTCATCAGAGATGGAAACAACAATCAAGTCATGGTTCTCCCTCTCTGTTCTTCTGCCTCTCCTCTTCTTCTCCAAGACCCATGTCTCCACTGCTGCTGAAACCATCTCTCTAGGACAAGCTCTCTCTGGAAACCAGACCATATCCTCCAAAGGTGGCATCTTTGAGTTGGGTTTCTTCACCCCAGGTAATTCTAAGAACTACTACATAGGCATATGGTACAAACAATTCCCAGAATATGTGGTTTGGGTTGCAAACAGAGAAACACCACTCTCAAACAAGACCTCCTCTGTGCTAAGAATCAATCAAGATGGCAATCTAGTCCTTTTGAATCAGTTGAATAGGACGGTATGGTCCACCAATATAACCTCAATTGCCTCAAATTCCACCACTGCAGAGCTTCTTGACACTGGAGATCTTGTTTTGAGAGATGGGTCAAATTCATCTGATGTTATTTGGCAGAGCTTTGATTATCCAACCGATACGTGGCTACCAAAAGGACGGGTTGGGAGGAACAAAATCACTGGAGAAAGACAGCGGATGACTTCATGGAAAAATTCAGAAGATCCGGCTCCTGGGGTGTTTTCACTTGAGATGGATCCTTCTGGACTTAATCAGTTTGTTTTGATGTGGAATAGATCTAAGATTTATTGGCAAAGTGGAGTTTGGACTGGGCAGTATTTCAGCTCAATTCCTGGAATGGCTGCAGATCAGCCCTACAAAATGACTCTTGTGGAGACCGAAAACAGAACCTATGCCACCTATGAGTTTTTGGATAATACTTCTATGACAAGAAGTGTTATGGACCCATTGGGGCAAGTCCAGCAATGCACACTCTTGTTGTCTTCCCAAACATGGAGTTGTTTTTGGTCTATGCCTACATCTCGATGTGAGATTTATTCCTACTGCAGCTCTTTCGGCATATGCACCCAGCCACAATCTACCCTGGCCTCTTGTTCCTGTTTGCATGGTTTCGAACCAGGATCTCAGAAAGATTGGAGTTCAAGCATTTGGTCAGGCGGATGCAAGAGGAGAACCCCCTTGCAGTGTGGTGGGAACACCTCTGTTGATGCAGAAAAAGACGGGTTCTTTGTGATGCGCAACGTGAAGCTGCCAGTGAATCAGCAGTCATTGACGACAGTCGGGAGCGCAAAAGATTGCGAATTGTATTGCTTGAACAATTGTTCCTGTACTGCTTATGCATATGATAGTAGTTGCACTGTATGGGATGGTGACTTGATCAATCTGAAACAGCTGGCAGTTGGCGATGTTGGAGGACAAGATCTTTATCTTCGCCTCGCAGCAATTGATCTGCAGGATTCAGGCAAAAAAAAGACATGGGTTCGTTGGGTTATTGTAGGTGTGGCGGTTGGGTGTGTGTCTGTATTTAGTCTTGTTATATTGTTCATTTGGATATACCGAAGGAGACAACGAGCAGAGTCTATGAAGAAGGTTCAAGGCTCTTTGGTGTCATTTAGCTACAGAGAATTACAGACCATTACCAAGAATTTCTCGGAGAAGTTAGGGAGAGGAAGTTTTGGTTCTGTTTTTAAAGGGAGTCTGCCTGATTCAACTCCCGTAGCTGTGAAGAAACTAGAAGGCTTTAGACAAGGAGAGAAGCAGTTCCGAGCAGAAGTGAGCACAATTGGAGCAATTCAGCATGTTAATCTCATTCGCCTTTGTGGGTTCTGCTCTCAAGGTAATAATAGAATGCTAGTTTACGATTATATGCCAAATGGTTCTTTAGATTCCCAACTGTTTCATAAGAAATCTGAGACTTTAGATTGGAATACAAGATACCAAATTGCTCTTGGAATTGCTAGAGGATTAGCCTATCTTCACGAAAAATGCAGAGAACGGATCATACATTGTGATATCAAGCCGGAAAACGTTCTTTTGGATTCTTCATTTTTGCCTAAGGTGGCAGACTTTGGTATGGCAAAGCTCGTCGGGCGGGAATTCAGCCGGGTTTTGACATCTATGAGAGGAACCATTGGCTATCTTGCTCCAGAGTGGATTTCGGGCGTTGCTATCACACCGAAAGCTGATGTTTATAGCTATGGAATGATGCTTTTTGAAATCATCTCAGGGAAGAGAAATTCAGAGCATTCGGGGGATGGGGGACCAACATTTTTTCCTACTTGGGCTGCAGGAAAAATTATTGATGGCGAATTTCATGCCCTGTTAGATGACCAATTGAAAGGTAATGCCGACATAGAAGAACTTAGTAGAGCTTCTAGAGTTGCTTGTTGGTGTATCCAAGACAATGAAGATGATAGGCCATCGATGGGGCTGGTCGTTCAGATTCTGGAGGGTGTAACAGAGGTAAACATCCCTCCAATCCCAAGAGCTCTGAAAATTTTCGCAGAGAATTAAATCAGAGTATTCTCCTGGTACTGTTACTTGAATCGCTGTCCACTTGAAGTCTCAGCAGGCTCAAAGCTCGCTGTTGGCCTGCTTCAAGAAGCGAGCTCGAAGGTGATATATATACCTACTGTTTGCATTAAATCAGCTTAGTTTCTATATTAGTTGCTTGTTAACTAAGTGAGTCTATTTGATCTTCATGTTTTAGGATCACAAATCCATACCCATGACTGGTAATATTGGTTCTAGCATTTGAATATCTTGTTTTTAACTTCTTTAGCTAGTTACTGTATGTGATCTTAATGTTTTAGAAGCCCAATTCTATCAAGGAATGGAAATGAGTGGTTGTGTTGGTTCTAGGCTTGTAGCGTTCAATCATTTTGTTTTAGTTTCTTTCATCGAAGCATAGAACTATGCCAGAATATCTGTATCTGTGAGTTTATTATTCTGTATCTTACATCATTGTTGAGCATATGTACCCTGTAGATGGATCGAGATCTTCTGATAGATTTTCAAATAACCAGAAATGTAAAACATCTTGTTTTCTTTGGTAAGAAAGAAGGCCAACACCGACCACTAGAACCAAATGATACTTGTCTTAAAAGGTGAAAGACAAACTGTTATCAGTCTTATAAAACCAAAATCTTGGGACTGTAATTTGAGGTTTGATGTCTTGTCCGATCTTCTTAGACAGAATTCTAGTGCCTATTTGGCATCATTCTGGCAATGTTTTATTTTAAGAACGAATAAATAAAAACTCATTCATTCACATCTATAAAATCTCTTCCTCTCCATCTCCCTCTTCTATATTTCTGGACTTTTTGTCAGAAAATGTCAGTCAAACAAGTTTTTCTTCGTTCATCCTCAGAATGATGCTAAACGGGCTCCTATATTATGCGATTTGACTGTATGAGTGTCATTTGTGGATTAGTAACAACAGTTCTGGAGGCCACTTGTAATTAGAAAAAAAACTGCTTTAGTTATTTATGTAGGCATAATGGTCGTGTGATTCTGTCCCATATGTTTGTATATCTGATTATAGAGAGTTACACCTGATCAAATCAAACCATTCCTTTTCTACACTTGCAGTATACATATAGATCTAACTAATATTCTTGTTTAGAGACGATGCACACAACTTCGATGATGCATTTTTCTCCAAACATATTGTTGATAGAATGCTCAATAGTATGTGATGATGCCAAAATTGGGTTTCGGACACCACCGGTCAAGTAATAAATGCTAGGTGAAAATGTAGTAAATAAATGAGAGAGAGAGGGAATTTATAGTGGTTCGGTCTGTATGACCTACGTCCACTTTAGAATATGGTGATCTTTGATTGATAAGGTGGATTACAAGCGAGAGAGAGAGAGAGTAAGATGTTCATCCCCTCAGTGATAAGAGGGCTCCTCTATTTATAGTCCTCCCCTAACAGATGGGGACGACTTCTCTTTGGAGCCTCAGAGCTGTCCTCGAGGGACGGGCCAGGTGGAGGCAGGTGAGATATTCTCCGCAGGAATTGGTAGAAGCGGGACTGCTTCCAAAGCGACGTAGATGCCTGCCTTGACTTGGTCACTCCGTGGATCTGGACCTGGGCTTCCCTGGTGGATTTGGATCTGGCTCATCATATTCTAGGCCACTTGGGCCTGACTCATCATTTGCCCCCAATGCCCTGCGCACAAAGAAGCTTTGAAAGGGGGGCATTTTGAGAAGAAGGAGATGAGCCTAAAACTTGCTAAAAAGAATGCCCCAGACCCAAAGTTGGAGCAGAGGACGAGGTACCAAGCGGCCGATCTGCAGTTTGCTGTGCAGGCGGAGAGGAGGTGGTTGCGCCAACAGACGAAGCAGGCAGCAGGAGGCTGGGCGCCCGGAAGAGGCCTGGGCGGTCGACAGGCAGTCTGGGCGCCAGGAGCAAAGGTGCCAGGGAGCTGGGCGCCAGGGTGCTAGAGTGCTGGGCGCCAAGGTGCTAGGGTGCTGGGCGCCAGCAGGGAGCTGGGATGCCAGGAGGATCTTTAGTATCCAGGAGCGGTTGAGGCCCGATTGTTGACATTCAATCTGGAAAGAGAGGCAGACTTCTTGCCTGCTTGAGAGCAGTGCAGAGACGAAGCGTTTTTTGCAACCCGCGAGAGGGCCGCTAAGCTGGATATATAGACTGCCTGTTTAAGAACAATGCAGAGGCCAAGCTTTTTGGCGACCCGCGAGAGAGCCGCTAAGCTGGAGATAGGCTGCCTGTTTAAAAATAGTGCAGAGGCGAAGCTTTTTGGCGACCCGCGAGAGAGCCGCTAAGCTGGAGATAGGCTGCCTGTTTAAAAACAGTGCAGAGGCCAAGCTTTTTTGGCGACCCGCGAGAGAGCCGCTAAGCTGGAGATAGGCTGCCTGTTTAAAAACAGTGCAGAGGCCAAGCTTTTTGGCGACCCGCGAGAGAGCCGCTAAGCTGGAGATAGGCTGCCTGTTTAAAAACAGTGCAGAGGCCAAGCTTTTTGGCGACCCGCGAGAGAGCCACTAAGCTGGAGATAGGCTGCCTGTTTAAAAACAGTGCAGAGGCCAAGCTTTTTTGGCGACCCGCGAGAGAGCCGCTAAGCTGGAGATAGGCTGCCTGTTTAAAAACAGTGCAGAAGCCAAGCTTTTTTGGCGACCCGTGAGAGAGCCGCTAAGCCGGATGTATAGGCTGCCTGTTTGAGAACAGTACAGAGGCAGGTCACCACGTAGGGCGATCCGCGAGATGATTCATCCAAATGGAACATCCAAGAGAGAGAAAATCATCCCAAGAGAATGAGAAGAGTGTGCAAGTAGCTGTAATGATGGGTGCAGTAGAGAAAAAAACAAACGAAGACCAGAGTTGAGCGGACTGCAGCAATCGCGCAAGGGGCACTAGGCGAGGTTGAAGGAGAGGATGGCGTGACTGATGGCGCTGGCGGGCGGAGCCCGGGCTTCCAGCCCGTGGGCGTCGTGGCGGAGGGAGGCGCCCAGCCCCTGGGCGTCGCGGCAGAGGCAGCAGCGGCGGCGCTGGGCGCCGCAAGGGGCGCCCAGCCCGTGGGCGTCGCGGCAGAGGGAGGCGCCCAGCCCCTGGGCGTCGCGGGCAGAGGCAGCAGCGGCGGCGCTGGGCGCTGCAAGGGGCGCCCAGCCCGCGGGCGTCGCGGCAGAGAGAGGCGCCCAGCCCCTGGGCGTCGCGGCAGAGGGCAGCAGCAGGCGGCGGCGCCCAGCCGCGGGCGTCGCGGCAGAGGGAGGCGCCCAGCCCCTGGGCGTCGCGGCAGAGGCAGCAGCGCGCGGCGCTGGGCGCTGCAAGGGGCGCCCAGCCCGCAGGCGTCGCGGCAGAGGAGGCGCCCAGCCCCTGGGCGTCGCGGCAGAGGGAGGCGCCCAGCCCCTGGGCGTCGCGGCAGAGGCAAGCAGCGGCGACGCTGGGCGCTGCAAAGGGCGCCCAGCCCGCGGGCGTTTCGCGGCAGAGGGAGGCGCGGGCGAGGGAGGAGCTGGCCCCGCGGGCGGCGCGCTGGCAGCGCTGGGCGAGGGAGGCTCGGGCGAGGGAGGAGCGGGCCCCGCGGGCGGCGCGCTGGCAGCGCTGGGCGAGGACGAGGGGCCCCCCTGGGCGAGCAGCAGCGGCGAGGGAGGCGCGGTGATGCCCCCTTGGGCGAGCAGCCCACGCAGTGAGGCCAGGTTGGGCGAGATCCCCCCTTGGGCGAGGAGAGAAGGACTTGGGCGCCCGGGGGAGTCCGGGGCGCCCGAGGGATGCTTTGGGCGCCGAGGGACTTGGGCGCCCGGGGAGTCTGATCCCGTGGCGGACGTGTATTCCTTTTTTTTTTTTTTTTTTTTTTTTTTTTTCGGGGGCGCTGCCCCCTGGGCCCCCGCGAGCTGACCGGTCAGCTCGACCCCCGCCGGGGGACACCCCCGGACCCCCTCTGCGTAGGGCAACTTGGTAGGCTCACTTTCCTGTCTGCAGAGAGGACAGATGGCGGGTGCTTGGATCTCTTCTGGGCGCCCGGGGTTTCTGCGCCATAGGGTTGGGCGCTTAGGTGAGGTGCTCCCGACGTGGAGCAGTTGGATATCCTAGATGCGGTACTTCAGGCAGTACTCCTCTGAGCTGTGTTCCTCATTGCCCTGTGAGCAGGAGTTGTAAGCTGTTATATGGTCTCCAACATTTGTTGAGGAGTGGGAGCATTTGGGGGAGGATTAGTCGGTGGAGATCATCCTCGCCCTCTGCTCGCCTAGTTGATCTCGTCGTGATCACCATAACTTGAGAAGACGGATGAGAACTTTAATACGTTCCCACAGACGGCGCCAAACTGATGATGCCAAAATTGGGTTTCGGACACCACCGGTCAAGTAATAAATGCTAGGTGAAAATGTAGTAAATAAATGAGAGAGAGAGGGAATTTATAGTGGTTCGGTCTGTATGACCTACGTCCACTTTAGAATATGGTGATATTTGATTGATAAGGTGGATTACAAGCGAGAGAGAGAAAGTAAGATGTTCATCCCCTCAGTGATAAGAGGGCTCCTCTATTTATAGTCCTCCCCTAACAGATGGGGACGACTTCTCTTTGGAGCCTCAGAGCTGTCCTCGAGGGACGGGCCAGGTGGAGGCAGGTGAGATATTCTCCGCAGGAATTGGTAGAAGCGGGACTGCTTCCAAAGCGACGTAGATGCCTGCCTTGACTTGGTCACTCCGTGGATCTGGACCTGGGCTTCCCTGGTGGATTTGGATCTGGCTCATCATATTCTAGGCCACTTGGGCCTGACTCATCAGTATGTACATTTTAGCATTTTCAAAGAACATATTAACAATAGGTCCAACACCTTAGGCAACCTGATGGGCCATTCATATTGAGGCCTGATCAAGGAACCAAAGTGTTGTATACTCAAATAATCACAATGCACAAATAAGCAACCAAAACAAGAGGACCAACAAGGTTAATTTATGTGGTTTGCTAGTGTACTCACTTCCATCCCGCAAAGAGAGCAAATTTTTCCACTGTATCTGAGAAAGTAGGGTTTAGCTAGGGCGGAAATATCTGTATAACCCGACCCACAATATATACGGATATATCGCGAGTCAAGAAACCTGACTCACAATTAAATGGGTTTGGTTAACGTCAACTTGTATACCTGCATGCCTAACTTGAATGTGTCGGGGTTACGGTTAATCCGCATATCTAAATCTATTTAAAAAATATGGTAGTATAATATTTTGGTGCATACAATAGTCTATTTTATATAAAATGAGCCAATGGGTTGGAGTTATTTTTTCTTTTTTTGAAGCTTAACTGAAATATAGTCTTAATATTTGAAATGGATTGGGTTTGGGCCAAGATTCTATAAGTTGGGTCAAATTAAATAGGTTGACCCATATTAAATAAGGGTTATGCGGGTCCGGTTGACCCGCTTTAGGTATGAGTTTAACTTACTTGACCTTTTTTAAAGATGGATCGGATATGAGTTTAACTTTAACCTATAGATACCCTTTTGTCAACCAGGCAAATTTTGACCCGACCGAACCTTTTTGCTACCCCTGCTTCCAGCCTCTCAAATAAACTTTTTTTTTTTAATCATAAAAGTTCGCAGAAAGAATACTTACATATAGTTTGAGTTAGTGAAATAACCTTACTAGTGTAGGGTAGGACTCAAAAGATCTATTACCATAGAATTCAAGGAATTTTTAATAGAGTTTTTTTTTTTTTTTTTTTTTTATATACCCCCTAAGGTTTGTATGATTTGCAAATAGGCCCCCGCGGTTTTTGTATTTGTAAATAGGCCCCTACTCTTTCATTTCAATATCTTTCATGTCCCCAAAATCAATATTCCTAATGAGAATGGATGATCGCTATGAGATTTGTGTTGAACTTTTATGAAAATGACAGCTTTTTCCTTACATCCATTAAACAAAAATGAGTATATTGTTATTTATAAAAATACCATTATTTTATCCCAAGTCCCTACTGTCTCTCCTAATAACTTTTTAATGCAAATGGAGCCTAATCATGTATTTTCAAACTTTCATCAATCTAGGAATCGATCATGCAAGGATTGCATCAATTATAACCAACTATAAGCACATGGTTTCATTGTCATTATGATTGATTTGAGTCTAATGAAATAGGCCCTATACTGATAAAAATAGATTTATGTGCGGCTATTCTCTCCCACTAAATGTAATTATTAATGTTACAAGTTTAAAAAAAAATAAGTCCAAGCTTTTAAATCTATGCGTATAGCTAGGGATAAAGAGATGGGCAAAAGTGTCACTTCATTCTAAAAACCTTGGTGGCTGGAAGGCTACTGATTTTGGGGGCACGAAAGGTAATAAATTGAAAAAGCAGGAGCCTATTTACAAATACTAAAATCATAGGGGCCTATTTACAAATCCTATAAACCTTAGGGGGTATATGCAAAAAGATCTTTTTAATATCCCTAGTTACACTCAACTTTCCTTATAATCTTATAACCGTAGTTAGAAAAAAAGGGAAAAAGAAAAAACATAAGATCCAAGAGATCCAGCACTATTCCCCATTTGAATAGAATTTCAAAACATAGGCAAATCTTATTGGGAGAATTCCTTTGTCTTACTGTGACAAGTTTTATAGAGCACACGTTAGGATCCATCCGAGTTGTTCACACACAAAGGACCCCGTGATAGTTGTTGGATGCTGGGGTTTGCATCCATCGAATGGACTGGACCCCATGCAGACCTCACCTATGTGAAGCCACCTCCCTATGCATCATTAGGGCCTACGAAGATCTTGCCATCACCATTGTCCCATTTAGACCCAACCCCGGGTGTGGTGGTTTTTCTAAGGAACTGGTTGGGGCCTATCCGTGTATAAAATATGGATCTCACCTTATAATCGTAGCCTTGAGAAATGACCTACAAATTCTCACCCCTTAAAATATTGTGCACAGTCAATCCAATCGTCTAGTCTATCTGGATGAGTGTAAAAAACTGGGATTACTGTAATTCAAGGGGATTTCTTTAGGTGTAGTCCATTCAAATGGGTGATCAAGTGGGTGAGGTGCACATGAAAGTCCCCATGTTCGTCGTGTGCACTAGATATATTTTGACACACCCATGCATGAGCTGAGCATGGAGATTAAGTGCACCTCACAGTGGGGACAACTTGGAGACGCACATGGAGATGGGGCTATTTGATTGAAAGGACTGGTTAGGGCCTACTCATGTAAAACAAAAAAGGACCTCACATGATCATCCGAACCCCTTGATCTACGGCCCACAAATTTTCTCTGCAAAAAGCATGTGTGCAATTGATCCAATGGTCTAGTCCATTTGGATGGATGCAAACCAATCGAGGGGGGTCTAGTCGCTATTAGTGGTGTCCCTGTGTGTGGTGTATTCAGATGAACCATCAAGTGGACCTCAATCGGGGGCCTCACGTTGGCTTAGGATTGAGTGGATTTCAAGATCTGGATGGGCTCATTTGATCATCCTACCATCATTATCTGGGCCCAACAAGTTTAACGACTTCACAGTCAAATCGGATCCGTGTATAGTCGATCTATGGGCCTAGTCCAATTAGATGAGTGTTAAACCCATGGTACCATTGTAGTTTGAGGGGTCCCGATTTTTGGTCCATTTGGATGGACAAACATTCGGCATACAACTAGGAGTGCAACTAAAATCTTAAATATATATATATATATATATGATAGAGTAGTTAATTCATAAGAATTACTGTTACAGAGCATTCTAATCTGTTGTGATTGATTATTCATAAGAATTGATATAATCTCCACATTCTAATCTGTTATTTATAATTAATGTTGCATATTATTTACCTATAATGAAACCACTATGTAAAGGGCTAAAACCAAAATTATAGATAGGTTAGATTTTTTTAAGACAACGCGTGGACACCATAAAGTGAATCATCCGAGCATCGCAGTAGATTTTTAGTAATTTCAGTAATTTTTAATTAATAATTAATTTAAATAAATACTTAAATTAACTAATTAATTTCAATAAATTAATCCATGCGATGAATTTAATGCTAGTAGAAATAATGCATTTCTGATATGGACCCCAGAGCAAATTCAACCCAGAGTTAGAGGCAAAAGGAAATTACTGAAAATATGCAGGTTTTCCTCCGCTTCAAGTGGAGGAAAAGTTGCAAGTGAAGCTTTACAGCGGCGTAAAATGGCGGAAAAGCTGCAAGTGCAGTTTTTCCTCCTCTCAAAGGGGAGGAAAACTTGCAAGTGTCTAAGTGGCCGTAAAGCTGCGGTTTGATCCCACCTCGTTCCATCGCTATCTTCCATTTTTTTCTTTTACTTATGGGGACGTGGGGCACAAAACCCTTTTCATTTTCTTTTTCCACACCATGCATACATCATCATAGTGGGACCAAGCTAATGGCTCAACTGAATGGACTACACATAGAGGACGCTGGGGAATCAGGTTGATCCCATATTTTACTCCAATTAACGGGAATAATTTCTATTGGAGTGAATTTGGGGATAGTCCGTGAAATTGTAGGACGTTCGATTTAATGAGTTCGATTTTTTCTCTACGAAATAAGAAATGACATCGGTCCAATAGATGGGCCCCATTGTGCATTTAGATAGGAATCATGTATTGATAATCGTGCATTTTTTATATGGTTTGTACTGCAGACCCAATCCGGATCTGGGTGGTTGAAAGAATTAGAAAACCCGCAGGCTTTCTACTGTTAAAGCAGTGGTAAAGTAGCACATGCAACATTTGCGCTGTTTATAGCGGTGGTAAAGATGCGGTTGGGATTGACACTATTTTTACGTCTTTTTTTTTGTCTTTGGGGACATATTTACATTCATCTTCTCTAATTGCATGTAATTTTACTCTAAAATAGGTCAAGCCGGCAAAAGCTCAACCAGAACTTTACCAACATCATATTGGGATTGGCCTTTACTTTTAGGATCATGGGCAAAAACAGAGCCTGACTTAATTTTTAGCCTGGCTAGAATATGTGGTAGGAGTAAAAGTACATATGATTTTCAATTGAGATCGACCTCTGCATTAATTTTAGGGCCATGGCTAAGTGTGGTCCTAAACTTTGGGCTCATAACGAAATGGTCCCCGTCATACCTTCATCCAAATTAGCAGTTGTTCCATATTGTCAATTGGTTATTCTTCTTGTCAGAAAAACGTCTTTATAAGAAGCACCCATTCTTGCTCTCCAACCCTTACGGTTGAGAAAAATAATTTGATTCTGTCTCCTCCTTGAGACACGTCATACCTTCATCCAAAGTAGCAATTGTTGCATATTGTCAATGGGTTCTTCTTCTTGTCAGAAGAACATCTCTTAAAGAAGCACCCATTCTTGCTCCCCAACCCGTATGGTAGAAACGTTTCATTCTCATCTCCCCATCACTGCAAATGCCAAACATACCTTATTATCTCTCTCAATTGACAGATGTCTCTGCTTGATAACGATGCCATTCATCGCCATCATAGAAGCTCTCTTGTCTTTGCCTTTCTTGATTGCGTTGGTCGCGGACTGCAAAAATGCCATTGGGAGTTTTGGGAGATCCAAATCCAAGCCCTCACCAAGTACTCCCCGTGTCTGATTTTTGCCCTGATTTAATGCCTTTTTTTAAATTTCTTAGTTTTAATAATGTATGGCATTTACCTTTTCAACTTTTTTTTCCAAAGAAATGGATTGATTTATATATAACCCCATCCCCATTTATCTAATAGAACCTGAAAACTAGAAAAGGAAGGGGCTGAATGTATCTTACGAAATGTGACTGATACCATGTTAGTTAATCTCTTTCTTCCTTTGTTATTAATCTTCTATCGTTCTCATTGAGTTTTAAAGATCCCAAGGTGCTAGAGTAGATAATTGATAAGAATTGATGGTATAGAGCATTCTAATATGGGGAGATTGATTATTCATAAGAATTAATATAATCTCCACATTCTAATATGTTATTTAAAATTAATGTTGCATATTATTTACCTATAATGAAACCACTGTGTAAAGGGCTGAGACCAAAATTATAGATAGGTTATATTTTTTTTAAGACAATGCGTGGACACCATATATAAAGTGAATCATCACATAATACACAATTCAAAATAAATATGTGTTTCTAAGAAAACACATCAATTATTTAAAGGCAGAAAAACACGCAACATTTACCACTCATGCACATTTATGACTAATATATAGAAATTACCAGCCAAGAATAAACAAACTATCATATAGCAATAAAGAACTGTGAAAGGTAATGAATAATACCCTGCAGGTTTAAGATTTAATTCTCTCAATCCATATACCTTTTTCTTTAATTAATAATTAATCCGAAAATGAGTACAAAGCGACCCTATATAATATTTATGGAGTTGGCAAGATAATCGATGAGAATTAGGAATTGATAATGACAAATAACAGTGAAAGTTCTCTAACGACAACGACGAGAATAAATAAAGAATTTTCAACTTTAAGATTTCATTCACTCAGTCCTTTGCTTTCCCTTTGAAAACACATAAAACTTATACTTAAATATTGGTCTTTAGTTTAGTTGTTTGTTTTTCTGGACAAATTCTCATCCTCCATTTATGCAGATATGGGAGGACGGAGATGTAGATTTTATGCAACGGTTTCTAGTTTCACAAATAATAAAAATATTACGAAAACTATTATTAGGAAAATGTTCTAACCATATTTTCAAAATGCTGGTGAGATTCAAATGACATAAAAAATTGTGATTCAAAATATTAGAATTACATATAAACTTATATTTAATAGCAATTTCTATTCAATCTTTAAAAGTTAATTTCATTATGTGATTATATTTATAGTCAATTCTGGAAGAATTGCGTTGAAAAGAGGTAAAGTCTGTTTTATTATCTTTATCCCCCTTGCAATGATGTTAAATGCCGACAATTCATTTAATAATTTTAGTAATTTTTAATTAATAATTAATTTAAATAAATACTTAAATTAACTAATTAATGTCAATAAATTAATCCGTGCATCGCACGGAGTTTAATGCTAGTAGAAATAATGCATTTCTCATATGGACCCTAGGACAGACTTAACCTAGACCTAGATGCGAAAGGAAATGAAAATATGCAGGTTTGAAAATACATGATTAGGCTCCATCTGCATTAAAGTGTTATTAGGAGAGACAGTCCGGACTTGGGATAAAATAATGGTATTTTTATAAATAAGAATATACTCATTTTTGTTTAATGGATGTAAGGAGAAAGCTATCATTTTCATAAAAGTTCAGCACAAATCTCATAGTGGTTATCCATTTTCATTAGGAATATTGATTTTGGGGACATGAAAGAGTAGGGGTCTATTTACAAATACAAAAATCGCGGGGGCCTATTTACAAATCATACAAACCTTAGAGGGGTATATAAAAAAAAAAAAAAAAAACTCTATTAAAAATGCCTTGAATTCTATGGTAATTGATCTTTTGAGTCCTACCAGCCTACACTAGTAAGGTTATTGCAGTTACTCAAACTATATGTAAGTATTCTTTCTTCAAACTTTTATGATTAAAAAAAAAAGGTTTATCTAAGAGGCTGGAAGCAGTGGTAGCAAACAGGTTGGGTCAAGTCAAAATTTGTCTGATTGACAAAGGGTATCTATAGGTTAAAGTTAAACTCAAATCCGATCCATTTTTAAAAAAGGTCAAGTAAGTTAAACTCACATCTGAAGCGGGTCAACCTATTTAATTTGACCCAACTGATAGAATCTTGTCCCAAACCCAATCCATTTCAAATATTAAGACTATATTTGAGTTAAACTTCAAAAAAAAAAAAAAATAACTCCAACACAAGATTGGCTCATTTTATATAAAATAGACTATTGTATGCACCAAAATATTATACTACCATGTTATTTAAATAGATTTAGATATGTGGATTGACCGTAACCCGACACATTCAAGTTAGGCATGCAGGTATCCAAGTTGACGTTAACTCAACCCATTTAATTGTGAGTTACTTTTCTTGACTCGCGATCTATCCATATATATTGTGGGTCGAGTTACACAGATATTTCCGCCCTAGCTAAACCCTACTTTCTCCATACAGTGGAAAATTTGCTCTCTTTGCGAGATGGAAATGAGCACACAAGCAAACCGCATAAATCTTGTTGTTCCTCTTGTTTTGGTTGCTTATTTGTGCATTGTGATTATTTGAGTATACAAAACTTTGGTTCCTTGATCAGGCCTCAATATGAATGGCCCATCAGGTTGCCAAAGGTGTTGGACCTATTGTTAATATGTTCTTTGAAAATGCTAAAATGTACATACTATTGAGCATTCTATCAACAATATGTTTGGAGAAAAATGCATCATCACGCGCAGTTGTGTGCATCATCTCTAAAAGATATATGTATACTGCGAGTGTAGAAAAGGAATGGTTTGATTTGATCAGGTGTAACTCTCTATAATCAGATATACAAACATATGGGACAGAATCACATCACCATTTGGCCAACATAAATAACTAAAGAAGTTTTGTTTCTAATTACAAGTGGCCTAAAGAACTGTTGTGACTAATCCACAAATGACACTCATACGGTCAAATCGCATCATATAGGGGCCCGTTTAGCATCATTGTGAGAATGAATGAAGAAAAACTTGTTTGAGTGACATTTTCTGACATAAAATCTAGAAAAATAGATGAGGGAGATAGAGAGGAAGAGATTTTATAGATGTGAATGAATGAGTTTTTCTTCATTCATTCTCAAAATAAAACATTGCCAGATGCCAAATAGGCCCTAGAATTCTGTCTAAGAAGATCGGGCAAGACATCAAACCTCAATAACAGTCCCAAGACTTTGGTTTTATAAGACTGATTAACAGTTATTTCTTTCACCCTTAAAGACAAGTATCATTTGGTTCTAGTGGTCAGTGTTGGCCTTCTTTCTTACCAAAGAAAACAAGATGTTTTACATTTCTGTTTATTTGAAAATTCATCAGAAGATTTCGACCTATCTACAGGGTACATATGCACAACAATGATTTAAGCTACAGAATAATAAACTCACAGATACAGATATGCTGGCATAGTTCTATGTTTCAATGAAAGAAACTAAAACAAAAGGATTGAACGCTAGAACCAACACAACCACTCATGTGCATTCCTTGATAGAATTGGGCTTCTAAAACATTAAGATCACATACAGTAACTAGCTAAAGAAGTTAAAAATAAGAGATTCAAATACTAGAACCAATATTACCAGTCCTGGGTATGGATTTGTGATCCTAAAACATGAAGATCAAATAGACTCACTTAGTTAACAAGCCATATGTACAATAAATATAGAAACCAAGCTGATTTAATGCAAACCGTAGGTATATATTTCCCTTCAAGTTCCCTTCTTGAAGCAGGCCAACAGTGTGCTTTAAGCCCGCTGAGACTTCCAAGTGCACCTCGGTTCGAGTAACAGTTCCAGGAGAATACTCTGATTTAATTCTCTGCGAAAATTTCGAGAGCTCTTGGGACTGGAGGGATGTTTACCTCTGTTACACCCTCCAGAATCTGAACGACCAGCCCCATCGATGGCCTATCATCTTCATTGTCTTGGATACACCAACAAGCAACTCTAGAAGCTCTACCAAGTTCTTCCATGTTGGCATTACCTTTC
This sequence comes from Litsea cubeba, assembly GCA_012931725.1. NCBI lineage: Eukaryota > Viridiplantae > Streptophyta > Magnoliopsida > Laurales > Lauraceae > Litsea > Litsea cubeba. The sequence continues at coordinate 7,537,585 of CM022951.1, forward strand.
AATTGGTTATCCAACAGGGCAAGAAATTCACCATCAATAATTTTTCCTGCAGCCCAACTAGGAAAAAATGTTGGTCCCCCATCCCCCGAATGCTCTGAATTTCTCTTCCCTGAGATGATTTCAAAAAGCATCATTCCATAGCTATAGACATCAGCTTTCGGTGTGATAGCAACGCCCGAAATCCACTCTGGAGCAAGATAGCCAATGGTTCCTCTCATAGATGTCAAAACCCGGCTGAATTCCCGCCCGACGAGCTTTGCCATACCAAAGTCTGACACCTTAGGCAAAAATGAAGAATCCAAAAGAACGTTTTCCGGCTTGATATCACAATGTATGATTCGTTCTCTGCATTTTTCGTGAAGATAGGCTAATCCTCTAGCAATTCCAAGAGCAATTTGGTATCTTGTATTCCAATCTAAAGTCTCAGATTTCTTATGAAACAGTTGGGAATCTAAAGAACCATTTGGCATATAATCGTAAACTAGCATCCTATTATTACCTTGAGAGCAGAACCCACAAAGGCGAATGAGATTAACATGCTGAATTGCTCCAATTGTGCTCACTTCTGCTCGGAACTGCTTCTCTCCTTGTCTAAAGCCTTCTAGTTTCTTCACAGCTACGGGAGTTGAATCAGGCAGACTCCCTTTAAAAACAGAACCAAAACTTCCTCTCCCTAACTTCTCCGAGAAATTCTTGGTAATGGTCTGTAATTCTCTGTAGCTAAATGACACCAAAGAGCCTTGAACCTTCTCCAAAGACTCTGCCCGTCGTCTCCTTCGGTATATCCAAATGAACAATATAACAACACTAAATACAGACACACACCCAACCCCCACTCCTACAATAACCCAACGAACCCATGTCTTTTTTTTGCCTGAATCCTGCAGATCAATTGCTGCTAGGCGAAGATAAAGATCTTGTCCTCCAACATCGCCAGCTGCCATCTGTTTCAGATTGATCAAGTCACCATTCCATACAGAGCAACTACTATCATATGCATAAGCAGTACAGGAACAATTGTTCAAGCAATACAATTCGCAATCTTTTACGCTCCCGACTGCTGTCAATGACTGCGGATTCACTGGCAGCTGCACGTTGCGCATCACAAAGAACGCATCTTGTTCTTCATCAGCAGAGGTGTTCCTACCACACTGCAAGGGGGTTCTCCTCTTGCATCCGGCTGACCAAATGCTTGAACTCCAATCTTTCTGAGATCGTGGTTCGAAACCATGCAAACAGGAACAAGAGGCCAGGGTAGATTGTGGCTGGGTGCATATGCCGAAAGAGCTGCAGTAGGAATAAATATCACATCGAGATGTAGGCATAGACCAAAAACAACTCCATGTTTGGGAAGACGCCAACAGTGTGCATTGCTGGACTTGCCCCAATGGGCCCATAACATTTCTTGTCATAGAAGTATTATCCAAAAACTCATAGGTGGCATAGGTTCTGTTTTGTGTCTCCACAAGACTCATTTTGTAGGGCTGATCCGCAGCCATTCCAGGAATTGAGCTGAAATACTGCCCAGTCCAAACTCCACTTTGCCAATAAATCTTTGTTCTATTCCACATCAAAACAAACTGATTAAGTCCAGAAGGATCCATCTCAAGCGAAAACACCCCAGGAGCTGGATCTTCGGGATTTTTCCATGAAGTCATCCGCTGTCTTTCACCAGTAATTTTGTTCCTCCCAACCCGTCCTTTTGGTAGCCACGTATCGGTTGGATAATCAAAGCTCTGCCAAATAACATAAGAGGAATTTGACCCATCTCTCAAAACAAGATTTCCAGTGTCAAGAAGCTCTGCAATGGTGGAATTTGAGGCCATTGAGGGTATATTGGTGGACCATACCGTCCTATTCAACTGATTCGAAAGGACTAGATTTCCACCTTGATTGATTCTTAGTTCATAGGAGGTCTTGTTTGAGAGTGGTGTTTCTCTGTTTGCAACCCAAACCACATATTGTGGGAATTGTTTGTACCATATGCCTACGTAGTAGTTCTTAGAATTACCTGGGGTGAAGAAACCCAACTCAAAGATGCCACCTTTGGAGGATATGGTCTGGTTTCCAGAGAGTGGTTGGCCTAGAGAGATGATTTCTGCTGCAGTGGAGAAGTGGCTCTTGGAGAAGAAGAGTAGAGGAAGCTGAACATAGAGGAAGAACCATGACCTGATATTTGTGTCCATGTCTGTTGAATGAAAATAGCACTTGGTTTCATGGAATTTGAAGAAGAACCTTGTCAGATGTCTTTCTGCAAATTTGTTGAATCATTATTTCATTTGTATTCTTCCAGGAGACTTCCTTGGAAATCTTGTATTTGCATCATATTAGCCGTATGTTTGGGACCTGTTGCTTTCCTGATCCGGATCGAATTCCGTGACCTGAAATGAATGGAAGAAATTGGTCCCCATACCTTCGTGGATTGAGTGGAAGCAGAAATGCCAGATTGTACAGGGCACTGGTCTCAGAAACCAGTTAGATACGTAAGAAGATTTTTCTGATGTTTGATAGAGATTTTTCTGATACATAAGAAGAACCCGGTCGTGATAGAGAGATTATTCTCAATTAAGACTACTAACACAGTGAATTTATCAACATGCAGTCTTTTTTTTTTTTTTTTTTTCTTTCTAACAGACGTTCTTAACCCTTTGGGCTAGACTAATCCATCCGGGCCCATAGAGAAGTTGGGTAAAACCCTTGTGACCCCAGGGTAGTAGTACTAGTAGACTCAACTTTCGATTTCCGAAGATGTGCGAATCAGGGATCGATACTAGGACCTCTAACTCTAGAAGAGAGATGAACCATGTTCCTGACCACTTGGCCAACCCTTAAGGGTAAGTGAAGCTTGCTCCAGTTATATTAATTATTTACTGGGTAAATATGTAATCCGTTCGTAAAATCTGGGCCCTTTTGTTACAAGTGTCTGGGTGACTTCGGGCTTCATATATTTTGTAAAGTGGGTTTTGAACAAGGAAGAGGATTGTTCCTCTTGTGGTGATCTCAGAAAGATAGTGAACTGGCTTGAATCTCCATGGACGTAGCCCACATCGAGTGTGTGTTTACTATGTGATTGGATTGTGTTCTTTGTCGATCCTGGAATTGCTGCGATCCATATCAACTGGTATGTATGAGAGCGAGGTTGAGATTGTCAGGTTCAGGATAGACAGACGTGATCGAGAAGAGGAGAGTTCAAGCTGCTCTCGGATCCTGTCGTAGAGTTGCAGAGGATATGGTGCTGCATATCGTCGGAAAGGTGCTGCAAAGGTAAAGAGACACTGTCCGCTCCCAGGTACTTGATAGTTCCAGCGACAAGCAGGAGAACAGTAGGGAGTTTGAGAGTGTGGTTGGGGAACGAGCACAAAAATATAACCACAAGCAAAGACTCAGGCCACTAGAAAGAGAGAGTTGTTAGAATTAATTAAAAGGAATTAGTAACGATGAAACAAACACGCCATGTGGTAAAGATTTAGGAGGAGTTTGCACTTTCGTGTCACGCGCGTGGCTGGCCCCTCGAATAAGGGCGTTGCTTCAAGGGCGTTGAGTCCTGCAAGCATCGCCTAAAGAAAATGGCAGGAGAAATTAACTCTTATTGGACTGACTATGCAGTGGTTCATAGGTCTCACATCAGAAAAAAAATTCAAGTCCTCATCTTGGGTATATAAGTGCGGCTCGGCATTAACCCCACACGAGGCCATTTAGCAAGATTGGGTTGAAATCCCATGAGCCAAAGCGGATAGCATCATATTTAGAGTGGGCCCGGGTCATTAATCTCTGTCGTGATTTTTTTTTATGTTTTTCTTCTCATATCCATTTAACGAAGGCTCAAATTTTAGTCTCTCTCTCTCTCTCTCTCTCTCTCTCTCCTTTTTTTTTGGTGAAATTCTTTTATTTTATTAGGCATTGTGTGTGTGTTGTCTATATATATATATATATTCTAAAAAACGCCCTCCCCCCTCCCCTAATGAAAAGTCATAAGTCTATGTTTGACACTTATCCAACTTTTCCTCACCGTTGAAATGAGATTCAATTTTACAATTTAGAGCTTATTTACGTATCAAGTCATTTGGTAAACCTCTAATTGTATTTTCTAATTTTAGAGCTTATTTTCAAGTTAAGAGTTTTTGCGTCTAAAGAAATAATATGGATTTTGACATATTAATCATCCTTAACTTCGGTTTTACCAATGTCATGACCAAAACTTCGCCAACTTTGATCAACATTCTTTCAAAAAAATTGTGCTCTAGATCACATGATATCATTGGATTGTCCAATGGCATCATGAGATTTATCAATTTATGTACAATACATCTTCAGCAACCAACAAACGAATTAATTTTTAATAGAATTTTGTAAAAACTAAATACACATTTGTTCACCATTTCTCAAGTTCCATCATTCGAAAAACTTCTTCCTAAGATGTTGCATAAAAGCCATGATATCATGAGACAATCTTGTGACATCATGGGATTTATTAGTTTCTTTGACATATACTATTTCATGATATCATGGGATCTACGGGGAAAAGGTTAAAAAAGAAGATTGTTGACTAGAGTCAAGCAATTTTGGTGACAATATCTGAATTTCGGTCTTGAAATTGGGAAAATTGGTTTTAAGAAGGATTAATATTTCAAAAACCTTATATAATAACCTAAGGGGCTTGCTTTTCTTAAGAGTTTTTGTAGCTAAAGCGGATGGAGCTAGACAATGAAGAATTTAAAATTTTTCCGGATAAAAATAACCTCACAAGACTTTCAAAATGATGCAAATGGTGGGTTCTACATCACCTATTACCTCATGAAATTAGAGCCCTTTTAATTATAATTTTACCAAACACAATAATTGTAACTAAATAGATCCTTTTATTTTAGACTTTAATCTAATTAGCTCTTATAGCTAGATTAGAGTATTCGAACGACCCTAAGTAGTTGACCATTACAAAACCATTCTCATCATTTTCCAAATGTAGTTTTAAGTGAAGCAGATTTTGTTTTAAATTTCTTATAATTTTTAAATATTAATATAATTTAGGAGTTTCTACAAAAAAAAAAAGCTTAAACTCTTTTTAAAAGGGTTCATAAGAAAAACAATAAAATTACACTAGAGTTGTTCATACTTTTCTTGACCACAATGCCCTCATTGATGATTTCTCAATCATTCAATGTTATGGTCAAAGACTTGCAACTCATTTTCTCCATTTTTTCTCTCTTGCAACTCATCTACTCTCATAAATTAAAGGGACAATTACCGTACGGACTACACTAAATCCGAGATTTACCCCATAATAGATGAAACAATATAATTTACCGGATAGAAGATCGTACACAAAAACCGCTCAAAAGGGGACCGAAATACCCTTTTTCCGGCGATATCCTAGATTTGTAGGATATCAAAGGATTCGATATCCCATACACTTAGGATATCGCATAGTTCAATATCCTAAGCCTACTTTTCCAGCGATGAAAAAACTTTGATACCCCGTATATTTCATCTATTCTCGCTATAGCGAGATCGGAATGTTCCACTACACCAACTGATCGATCGACGCAGCGGAAGCAGCTACATCCTTAGTCTTCTCCGTGGCCGAGCTCGCGGTGGCCGTCGGTCTCTTTTTCTGGAACACGTGCCTCCCTCCGACGGAGCTCGCGTGGAAGCTATTTGGATTATTCAGCCTTGCGGCCTTGAACAGAGCGGCGCTTCTATTCGCCCGCCACGAATGGGCCTTCTCGTTTTGCTTCGAGCTGGGATTTGTCTCCTGCCTTCAGCTAACGTTTTACACCTGGAGTGTTCTGCAATCAATAGATCCGGCGGGCTACCCGGTGAAGAAATCGGCTTCGATCGTCTGATCATGATGATGATGTGAACTTATATTTTGTGGTGGTGTTTCTTGTGTTCCCCTCCTCAATTTGTGTCTGTCTTCGTGTATTTGCTCTATTAGGGTTTAGTTTTATGTTGTTTGTTTGTGAGGTGTTTAGGGTTTCAGATTGTGGGAATAGTTTGTGGGTTGCAGACTTATGTAAGTATAAAAAGGGTTTTAATAGCTTTTTTTTACGAGAAATTAATGAAACTGTGTTCTGCTCATTCGTGGTAGTTGATAGTGTGATGTGTTTTTGGGGAAATCAGATAAATGCTCATCCCACATCCCATTGTTTGGTGGTGGTAGTCATATTATTATTTTTTATCTCTCGTCATCCTCTTCACATGTAAAGATAATATAAAAAGGTGAACTCAGAAAAGCTTTCGTGAGATCCTGTCTAAGACCACCACTAGCCTGGTCCCATAAACGAAAGCCATGGTGACAGATGTCACAGCCACCCACATGGTAATCACCAAAATCCAGGTCGTGAGAACATTCTTGAGCGGCAGGTCTCGCTTGCAGAGGCAGGTCTCGCTATAGCGAGACCTATTCAGGTATAAATCTCGCTATAGCGAGACCTATTCATCTCGGCCCCATGTGTGTACAAATACGTGCCCATTGTGTATCCAATACAATATATACTCTCCTTTTTTTCTTCCCCTTCATTCATTCATTTGCAAAGGTTCTCTCCTCTCTTACTTTTTCCAAATCTCATCACTTGTTCTCAAGATCAACCCCATTTACTTATCTCATGATCCTCTTCTCTTCATATCATCTGTATTATTATTATTTTTTTAAGTATCCACTGATTTGGTTGGTTCCTCTGGATTGTTATTTCTACCATTACCCATGTTTGCACTCACAACTTCAGTGTCGCCACCTTCATTTCCATTGGCACCCCCATTAATAAGGGCAAAAGCCACAGGTGATCGTTGCTGGTCTTGATTCATGCTAGGGCCATTCATTCATATTAGGTGGAACCACCACCTTATTAGGCCCATCAACAAGCCCATCATCATCAATGATGGCCATTCATTCATATTTTGGTGGTCTTGGATACACAGTGGAGGAGTATATTTTGTAGGATACACAATGGGCCCGTACACAGTGCATATTTGGATACACAATGCCCCCTACACAGTGGGTATTTACTGTGTATTTGGATACACATGCGCAAGATCTCTCTCGCTATAGCGAGACTTGCCCCTGGAGGCTGACGCACTCCACATCCCTCATCCCTCTCAGGTCATCAATGTCAATCCTTAAAAGGATGTTGATACCACATTTTTCACTAAAAAATCCTTGACCATTTTTTTTTATTTTTATGATTTGAATGGTTTCCTTTCGTTTTATGTGGCAAGTGTCTTTTTGCTAGTCTATAAATTTTGAAGGTTTCTTACTCTGTAGCACAATCCTCCACGTGAAAAACTTAGCCACGACAACCATGTCCCACATTCATGCCTGTTAATGAAGCACCACCTACCAAGTGATAGCACAAGCTCTAATACCTATTGATAAAGTGCAACAAAGGCAAAAAACACTAGGAGGAGAAAGATAAAACATGATGTAAGGTGATTAAAATTAGAGATGCTATTGAATGGCCAAAACTGCACTGTGAGATGCTATAAAGTGCGGATGAAAAAAAGATGGAATGGTAATATCCAATCGAAACGGAGATGGAAACAGAGGTCTTCAATGAAAAAAAGATGAAACGGACCTCCTCAGTGAAAAAACGGAGAAGATGAAACGTACCTTTTGTGGTGAAAACTGACGTGATGGGATGGGAGTAGGTGACTCTGTGATATCCTACAGGTCTAGGATATCGAACCGTGTGTAGGATATCGAACTGTGCGATATCCTAAGTCATTGGGATATCGAACTATGCGATATCCTACCCCTATAGGATATCGCACGAAAAAGGGTATTTCCGTCCCATTTTGAGCCATTTTTTTGTACGATCTTTGATCCGGTAAATTGTAATTTTTCATCTTTAATGGGGTAATTTTCGGGTCTTGTGCTGTCCGTACGGTAATTTTCCCTAAATTAAAGTCTCATCATCTTCCTCTCAACTATACACTCACCCACTTCACTAACTAGCCATTCTTCTGCCCAATCACCAACCCCTGGTTTAACCAAATTATTATTCTTCTTCCACTTTCACCTAACCCACTAAATCGCTCAGGCTCACAATCTTGTCTAACTCCCTCTCCCACCAGCGTTCGATCTCCTTTTCTCACCTAGACTATTTTCCTAACCAACTTTCCACTTATCTCTTTCAAAAACCACATTCATTAACTTCCTCTCAATCTCCATCATCTTACACTCTTATTTCCCTCGTCTTTCTCCTTACAAACTCGACCTCCCCTAGTTTTTGCTCGATTTATGGGAGTTTTAGAAATGGAAGTTGACAATATCGTTCATTGGTTAACCATATCATCAATATACCTCATAAAAGAAAGCCTAAAGCCCCTTACTTCCAAACCTTCCACTTCATCTCATGATGGGTTGGGATCTCGGGGGGGCGCGCGATAAAAGGAAATAATGAAAAGAATCATGTTTGTTTGAGAATCTTATAAAGAAAGAGAGGGATGATAATGAGAGGAGAGTTGGTAAAAGGAGATAATGAAAAGAATCATGTTTGTTTGAGAATCTTATAGAGAAAGAGAGGGATGATAATGAGAGGAGAGTTGGTGAGGAGATGAGTCCGGGTGAGAAAAGGAGATTGAATGGTGGTGAAAGAAGGTGTTGATATACATCATTCCGCCATTCACTAACAGCTCGAGCTTTTGGTATTTCCGATTATTAACAGGGTATCAGAGCTAGAGGTCATGAATTCGAAACCCCTTGTAGGCATGTTACACCTCCATCCCACTCGAGAAGCTGCCCATTAGGTGGTTAATTGGGTGAAAGTGGAAGAAGAAGAAGTTTAGTTAAGCTATGGGTAAGTGACATATGGGGAGGGGCGGGCTTGAGTTTTCAGGGGCCCTAGGCGATTTTCAAAAGTGTGGACCTACCCGTATACCAACTGATAAATGATAAAAAAAAATAAAATATAATTTGTTTTATCATTTGATCGAAATTTAAGTATAAACTCCTTACCTACTATTACCAAATCAGAATTGTGTTTCACATTACCAATTAACACCAAAATTCAATTACAAAAAATAAGCACTATTGAAAAACTACTAGTCTTCTTACATTTCTAGCTGCGAAATCACTAATTAAGTCTTCATAATCAAGCCTTTCTACCAAAGACTTTTCAATAGATAACATAGCTAATCCATTTAATCTTTCTTAGGACATGGTTGATCGAAGCTAAGATTTGATCAACTTTAGCTTTGAAAAGCTTCTTTCTGCAGATCCAATGGTAACTGGTATAGTCAGCAGAATTCTGTATACAACCCATGCATTCTAAAAAGAAAGAAAACAATAGAGAAACCAGAGAGAAGGGAGAGACCGAGAGCACTGGAGTGGAGAGGGAGACGCTGCAGCCTGCAAAGAGGGAGACGCTCAAGCTGCAAACGACGCCGACGGACTTGCTTCTTCCGGGCTGCTGGACTTCTTCCTCTTTCTTTCTTTTTTTTTTTTTTTTTATGGTTCAGCAAAAAGGATTTTCTTCCTTTTCTGCTGCTGCTTCTTTTATTCTTTCCAAGGGTTGAATGGCTGAGATAAAGGGGAGTAATTAGGGTTTTATTTATGGAAATAATATATTTTGGGGAATTGGGATATTGATTGTAACACATTTATCATCTAAACATTGATTTTTTTTTCCAAAATTAACCAAGTGCTATAGTGGCCCACTGTCAGTGGGGTGAGTGGGATAATTCTTTTTTTTAATATTATTTCAGATCTCAGTGGGGTCAATTGACCCCACTACTAACCAAGTAGCGCCCCCTCTGCTTGGGGCCCCCCATTTTGGGCTAAATTTTGGAGCCCCAGCCGGCCGCCTGTGTGGGCTGTCTCCAGGGGCCGGCCCTGCATATTGGGTGTCTGGTTACTAAAGTGGGTGAATGTTTGGTTAGGAGAAGAAGATGACAGTTCTTTGAGAGAAGATGAGTTGCAGGAGAGGAAAGATAGAGAAGATGAATTGTAGGACGGTTGATGCCATCATCGAAGCAATAATTTTTTTAATTATTTTTTTAAAAAGCACAAACAACTATCCATCATGTTATGGTTTTCTTTATACAATCATTTATTTAAGTTTTAGCCTATAGAAAATATCATATTTTTATGTTTCTTATAAAACTCATATTTTTATATAATTTTTATATTATGAATTATATTGCCCCCGTTAAGCATGAGGCATGTCTTATATAAGAGCCCTGCTACCCATCAGGCCATGTAGACTTTTTCCTTTTATAATGAAAGAGACTGATTTTTGGGATTTTAATTTTGATCGACTCAGTTAGTACTTTTGACCGCCCGATCGACTTAAATGATAGTTTCTGTTCTATACCCAAATCACCTTCGTCATGGGTTATATGATTATTGAAGCGAAAACCACCACCCTACGACTGGTGCAGGTTGAGTTAAGTTGAGTTTTCTAATTGCTGATTTGTATTCATTTTAACTTTTAAAATAAGAGATACTCATGTGGTGGATAGGAATTGAACCCATAACCTATAAAACATAGATTGCCCACTACCACCTATGCTACTAGAAATTTTTAACAAGTTTCAAACTCGACTTAGGTCAAAGTCAATAAACCCATACATGTTCCGAATATAAACCCATGTTATTTATTTTTATTGTAATTATTTTCATCTTAACATAATTCATATAGAAACCTGTACTCGCCCCCAAATAGGAAAATGTCATATTTTTAATTTAGATTTCATAGAGATTTCCCACTTCAACATAATTTATATAGAAAAATGTCATAGCTTACATTTCTCTTAAATTTCTAAATCTTGTTTTTTAATTTAGATTTCTAATGTTACCAATTGTATTGCTCTTGCTATCATTTAAAAGCATCAAATTAAGTTCAATAATCTTGAAAGAAACTTAGAGTCGTCAATCCTGCTCGGCTCATTTTTTTTTTTTCCGTAAATACCTTTTTTTATCTCATATTTATATTGGTTGGTATGCAAAATGTCCTTATGACCTGGTTCTTTAACATAGTAAACAATTGAAATTTATGATGTTGGGAATTAAAAGACATTGATGTGATATATAGTTGTCCCTTAGAATTTCTGAATGGAGTGTTTCTTGTTAGAATTCTAAATTCCAGTCATCTGAAAAGTGAGGAATAACCTTTGAAATTCTGAGAGTTCAAATTTCCCTCACATTACTCGATATTGTTTCTTAATGATTTCCTTTGGCTTTTTACCGGAGTGCAGCTGAATTAAATCTATATTTCCCACACAGCTAAGTTTATGTTGGCAGATGAGGTTCACGTGGAGAGCAGGGGCGGTCCTAAGTTTTCGGGGGCCCTAGGCGAGTTCATAAAGTGTGACCCTATCCGTATACCTACCAATAAATGATAAAAAAATAAACGATATTTTTTTTAATTATTTGATCGAAAATTAAGTCTAAACTCCTTACATACTCTTACCGAATCAGAATTGTATTTCACATTAACCAATTAACACCAAAATTCAATTACAAAAACTAAGCACTACTGAAAAGCTACTAGTCTTCGTGCAATTCTAGCCGCGAAATCACTAATTAAGTCTTCATAATCAAGCTTTTCTACCAAAGACTTTTCAATAGATAACATAACTAAAGTGATTTAAAGCCTTTGAGTATGGAAGTGGCTGATTCACAACCACCCACGAGCAAGTTCTAGAGACCCAGGAGCAGAGATGACTCTCTGTTTTTCTATTTCATCTTTTATTCAAAAGATCATCACACCCAATCATTTACATCATCATCTCTTGAATAAAAGAAGACTCTTATCCTTATCCTATTCCTATCATCTTCAGAATAGAGAAAACAGAGATGGGAATAGGAAAGAGCAGAAAGAAAGTACCTTTGACAATGGGTTCGCTGCAAGATATGTTGTAGATGATGCGAATATGGGTGATGAAGCTACACGAGCCGGAGAAAAGAAGATGATGCTAATTTGTTGATCTTTGTAGCAAGGCTGGGAGAGAAGAAGGCGTCCGGTGAAGAAAACGTCCTTTCACTGGAGACTAGAGAGTGTAGCAGTTTGAGTAAAAGGAAAGAAAGTAACCCTGCTAATAGGTTTTATATCACCAGTCCACCCAGTCCCATCTACTATCTGCATCGGTGAAAAAAACTGGCGGTTGATCATTTATTTCTTTCAAATACAAACAAGCCATAAAATCTGAATTTGGGCCATGCTTGGATCAAATTATTAGCTTGAAGATTTGTTCAAAGAAAATTGGTCCAAGACCAAGCTCGGCTCGGCTCAACCTGATTGACTAAATGGGCAAGCTCATGATTGACATGTTTTAGATTTAGGGGCCCCCATTTTGGGCCAAATTTTGGGGCCCCAGCCGGCCGCCTGTGTGGGCTGTCCCCAGGGCCACGCCTGGTGGAGAGACAGAGTGGTGAAGAGCAGGTCCTATTAATTGGCCAGGTTGACTTCATGATAATATAGAGAAAGAGGAGGCCTTTGTCTTGATGCACTTTCTTTCTGTCACATTCCGGTCCTGAATTACCCCGGCCTAGGGCAATCCCCGAGGTGAGACACACGTACTTCCGTATGATAATACCTGTCGCGAGTCAAATACAATCACACGAAGGAGATAAACCGATTCCACTCGTGAGTCTAACTCACTTGAACCAATTAAAACATTTCAAGTAAGCGGAAGCTGAAATTACAAAATGAATATCATTCCCCATTCAGTCCATTTAAACATTCAAGTTTAATACAAAAGAATTTTTACAAATATATGCATTGTTATCAAAAGAGGGTTGCAAGATACCCTACACAATAATACCAAAAGTATAATTAAATTAAAAGAAGATCCTAGTGTGACAACACAAAAAGAAGTAGTCACACTCTAGCTACCAGCTCTCAAAAGTGTGTGGCGCACTACGAAAATGTGGGATTTCTACACTTGCCCCACCTCGGGCCACTCCTCTAATCCTGGAGGAACCTCCTGGGCTTCCTCCTCTCCCGTCTGGGCCTCCTCAAGCCCGGGATCTGCATCTGTGCCTGTAACACCAAGATTAGCACCTCAAATACGACGAATTGGCAAGTATAGGCAATAAAATGAATATACATAATAATTGAAATTGAATTTACTTGACAATGATAAATAAGGTATCAGTGTAAAAGATTAACTAAACAAATGTGTTAAAATGGGCTAATTCATACTTTTGAAATCAAATGAATGAAATACATACTAAATGGGCAACTACAATAAGCTCATCCTCTCAATGAGAGCAAATCTAATTGGGATGTCACCAGCGGCCCGGCCAAAGGCTAGCTGGCTACCCGGTTCTGGAGTTCTGGAGCTCCAGACGACATACTGCAGTAGTCTCAAATCATACGAGCCAAGTTTAACCCCGTCGGATATCACAAGGTCGAAGCTAAGTAGTGCCGACTCGATCGAATCATATAAAAATCAAATTGAACAAGTTTATATTGACTTGTTTTGAAAATCGAATCAAATGATAACCATATACACATGAATACTTATTTGACTCTATATTCTAATGAATACTAATTAATTGTATAACAATCTGGAGTTACAATTTGGGATGAATAATTGAATCGTGATTGACGTTAATAATACAATATATAATTAAAGAAAATTAATCTTAATATGAAATGAAATAATTTTAGGGCATTAATACATTTACTAGTCAACATAAATATTTTTATAGCCTTCCACTGTCCAATACAAGGTAATTTAAGAGAATCAACGTATTAATACTCATTGAGTGTCACTTATTAGGAAATACGATGAATCTCCAATTAATCTTTTTGGTATAGTGTTTAGACTAATGTATGACATTAGGAAGAATTATAGAGGGTTATCATAGAGTAAGAGTGCAATTACACCCCTCTAATATGGGCCAGTTGGGCAAAAAAGCCCAAACAATTGGGTTCAGGTCTGCTCGAGCGGTTCAATATCCGCTCGAGTGGATGGTTCACAGTAGGGTGTGCGCTCGAGCGACCATTGGAGCGCTCGAGTGCCCACTCCAGGATTTTAGTCCTGAATCTGATTGTCTCTCCCCTTTTTTTTTTTTTTTTTGTTGCTGTAATCTCACATTGTCACCTGTCACCATCCAAAGGCTACCATTTCAACACATGGTTTTTTATATATAAAGCACTGGGTTCCATCATATAGAAATGTTACATGTGTCCATGTATAAAAAGTGTGGTTCCTTCCAATTACCACCACTTCAACACTACACCGTACACATGTTTCCAATATAATTAAATACTCATACACTTCTATGTTACATACTTCTCTTCACCCCTCATTCCATTTATCAAATAAAAATCATAAAGACCATAAAATCCAATTATTCATTAAGAGAGTAAAATAGAATCAAGATTGGAGCATCATGAATCAATGAAGTATATATATAAAAAATGTAAACTCAATTTAAAGTCTATACTTGCCTCAATTAGAGCTTTCCAAGTCCTTTTTACTCAAATAGATCAAAAGCCCCAAAAACCCCAAATAAATCAAACCCTAATCAAAGAAATCCATGAAAACGAATGAATATGCATGCATTGGTAAACCAAGGGTCTCATGACCCTATTATAACCCATATTAACTCAAGAATACAGCTCAAATGGAGTTTGGCTCTTACCTATAGTAAGGGATTCGAATTTGAAGAAAATGGAGATGATGAAGATGGGTGTTTGTCCACCAAAAATGGAGAGAAGAGTGAAGAAGATGAAGGTGAGTCCACTCCTTAGCTCCTAAGCACATGCAAGAAATCCTTTGGATGATTGGAGAAGAAGAGATGAAGAGGAAAGAGGAAAGGAAGTAGTAGAGAAGAAGAGAAAATGAAAGGAAATGAAAAGGATGGGTAGTTGGGTTTATAAAGGGATAGGGTTGCCCCTTTTTTGCAACTAAGTCCATTAAGCTTGGATATTTTCATTTTGATCGAGTCAATTGATAGCCCACTAATACAATGGTTGGTCAAATGTGGTTGGTTCAAACACGAAAGTTGGCGTGTTCGACAAGATACACGTGCTGGTGTCAAAATGGCGTGCAATTGATGCAAAATGCAAAAATCGTTAAATACGAAAAAGTCCTTAACTTCACTCAACCGAGTCAATCCACTTCAACTCACCTAGTCTAGGCTCAAGACTCAACTAACTAGACTCACAAGGACTAGTTAACACTAATTACTATAATTAGTAATTAAGCATAATTAATTTAGTTAAAATATGATTAATTAGCACTAAACATGCTTAATTAGGGTCGGGGTGTAACACTTTCCATTTAACCCCCCACCCCCCACCCCACCCCCTCCTCGAGAACTTATAAGTTTAAATCAAGAGCTTCAACATGTAATGACTGAAAGAATATGCCAAATAGAATGTGATCAATTACCAATTCAATGATTTTTAGAGGAGCTGTGATTGCATCCGTCACCAAAGAATGATTACTGTAATCGAGGAACCAATATATTAAGAGTAAAGACTGTAAAGCAGTTAGTTATATTGGGCTTCATATATGTGTTAACGAAGTGAAGGGAAAAGAACAGCTACTTTTGCTTGAGTGTGGTCAAGGCTAGTTTTTAAGGCTTTGAGTGTGCTTAGGCTAGGTAAGGTATCCTCATGTGCTCTCTTGCTTGTGAGGATGGGCATTGGTAGGGGATCCTTGTGTGAGGGTATAGTTGTTTCCATGGAAAAAGTATTAAGGAAGGAAATGCCACATCAATGGATAAAGTGAGGCAGAATAAAGATGTGATAAAATTTTACTCAATTAATAATTGTATTTGTTTTGTATGAAATAAAGTAACATGAGACAGAGCAGTAAAGTTCATTTGAGCGTCCAGGTCTATGCATTTGATTTGAGTCGAATTTGGGACGTATTTTTGTCCCTTTTGTATTCTTTTTTTCTCCTTTTTTTTAGACCTTTTATTATCATTATTTATAACGAAACGCGGTCAAGAGATCGCCTTTGGACCGTTGTCATGATGGTAGATCTTTATAGTATATAGGAGAATAGGTGATCAAAAGTAAAAATAAATAACCTGAGTGGTAATGAGCAATAGTTCTCACCAAGCTGTCTAGGGTTTGAACCTTGGGTATGCCACTCTTCCCATGTGTGCAGGCTTCCCTTCCCACTCATGTGGGTTTTCTTCCTGTGTGTGAGTGCTTCTTTCCCATTTGAGTAGGCTGCCTTCCCGTGTGTATACGGCTACAAAAAAAAAAGTAAAAATAAAAGAATTGTTAATGGTTGTTATATCCCATCCTAGAGGCAATGATATAAAAAGCCAGATATAGGGGGACTAACTTCTTTTTTAAGACAATAACTTTAGTGCCATTTTTTGATCTCTATTTCAGGATAAAGGAAAAAGGAAATTTCTGTAGGTTTATTTGAGTATGATTCTTATATTAAAACTTTATATGATTTTTATGTTATTTTCATTTGATTTTTATGCAAAATAAGTCATGCATGATTCTTGCGTGACTTTTTACCATAACTTATTTACGTATAGTTTGTTGAGTCTGTGGATTTATTTACTATATAAAAATACATGTTGACTTATTTGAACATGGTTTATTTGTGCATGATTCATATATGGGTTCTTACTTGCATGAGACCAATTCTGTTTAGTTATTTGTCTAATGGTTAATCTTATATTTAGATTCAATTCAAATTTTCCACACTTGGATGGGCGACAGCCTGAAAAAAAAAATCCTTATGTATGCTATAGAGGGAATTATTAGATTTTTTTTTTTTTTTTTTGCAATGTCTATTTGTTTGTTCAGTATTTAATTCATGGAACTCGGTGCAATGCATTTGATGAAGGGCCTAAAAGTTTTCTTTTTCTTGTTATTATATGTTTATGTTAAAGTCAAGTACATGAGTTGAATTTGGAAAGCCCAAATCTGAAACTGAGCCAAATTTCATGCAATCTCCAAGTACAAGCCTGTGTCTTACCCGAACCTGAACAAGCCCAACCTAAATTTCACTTTTGGGCGAGTTGGGTCAGGTGGGAACGAGTTTGGCCCAACTCAAGTTGCACCCCAAATGGTTATTTAGAAAACTGCTCAGCAGCCTCCTGTTGAAATAGTTGATCAGGAGGTCCTTTCTCCACAACTGCCACACATGCCATCAGCCTTTTCTGCACTCTCCTTCCTCCCTCTTTCTCCCCATCCAATGGAAACCTTCTTTCAATCAGTCTTCCTCAATGGGAAAACTCATAGAAACTCCCAAAATACTGGCACTAAATTAGAGATCAAAGGGAGAATTAGAGCCGCTCATTTTGGACACATTAGTAACATCATTTGGACCCGCAACCTCATTTGTGTGACACTGAGCAGTTTCCAACTGCAACAAGTACTTGTCATGGAAGTCTTTTGGGACCCAGATGAATCTCAGGCTTTATGTGGTTCACACTCGGAGTTTCCAATTCATAATCGCAGTCAAATTGCTAATGAATGTTCTTCAAATACCTTGAATGTAAGTTCTTGTTTCATTCAACAGCTATGGAAAAGAAAGCCATGCCTTGGTTCTTCCTCTCCATGCTTCTTCATTTGTTCATCTCCTTAAAGAATTCTCTATCAACCGATGTCCAGTCCATATCCATGGATCAAACTCTCTCTGGAGATCAGACCATATCTTCTAAAGGTGACATCTTTGAACTGGGCTTCTTCAAACCAGGTAAGTCACAAAACTACTACATGGGCATATGGTACAAACAATTATCAGAAAGAACAGTGGTATGGGTAGCAAACAGGGAAACACCACTCCCTAACAAGTACTCTTCACGCCTAAAAATTGATCAAGATGGCAATCTAGTCCTCTTTAATCAGTTGGAAACGCCTATCTGGTCCACAGATGTATCCACAATTGCATCAAATAGTACTGTTGCAGAGCTTCTTGATACAGGAAATTTTGTTCTGAGAGATGGGTCAGATTCCTCTGCTGTAATTTGGCAGAGCTTTGATCATCCAACTGATACATGGCTACCTAAAGGATGGCTTGGGAGGAACATGATTACTGGAGAAATAAATTCCCTGATATCATGGAAAAGTCATGAAGATCCTGCGCTCGGAATGTTTTCAGGACAGATTGATTCAAATGGAAATGATCAGGGTTCTTTACTGTGGAATAGATCCGAGGTGTATTGGAGAGGCGGAATTGGGAGTTATTTCAACAGAATTATTGAAACAAATTCGGGTCACTTTCTAAATTTCAGTTATTTTAACAAAGAAGGCCGAAACTATGTCACTTATAATCCTGTCGACAGTTTTTTCATCACACGAGTCGTTTTGGACACATCAGGGAGAGTCCAAATATGTGCATGGTTGGAGTCCTCCAGACAGTGGAAGCACTTTTGGGTGCAGCCAACCACTCAATGCGAGGTTTATTCTCTTTGTGGCAGTTTTGGAGTGTGCACAGAGAATAGCCAGCCCTGTTCATGTCTCCGTGGCTTTGAAACAAAGTCCATGGAAGGTTGGAATTTGAGCGATCGGTCTGCTGGCTGTGTGAGGAAAACCAATTTAAAATGTGGTTATAACAGTTCTTTTGAGGGAGAAAAAGATGGGTTTCTGGTGATACACAACATGCGGTTGCCTGTAAATGTGCAGTCCTTAACAGTGGGAAGCGCCAAAGAGTGTGAATTATCCTGCTTGAGCCACTGTTCTTGTACTGCTTATGCTTACAAAAATGGATGCTCTTTGTGGAATGGGGATCTCATTAACCTTCAACAGCTTTCAGATGGTGAAGGACAAGATCTTTTTGTACGCCTCGCAGCATCTGAGCTGCGAAGTTTGGGCCCAAAGAAGAGAAGAATTGTTGAGGCTACTTTAGGTGCAGTCGTGGGATGTGCATCTGTAATCGGTGTTATTACAATCGTGCTGATTTGGAGATGCCGAAGGCAGCAACAAAAAATATCTTGGATGACGGTGCATAACTCTTTGGTGTCATTTAGCTTCAGAGATTTGCAGATCATTACTAAGAATTTCTCAGAGAAGCTAGGGAGAGGAAGTTTTGGTTCGGTCTTTAAAGGGATTCTGTCTGAATCAACGCCCATAGCTGTGAAGAAACTAGAAGGCCTTGCCCAAGGAGAGAAGCAGTTCCGGGCAGAAGTGAGCACAATTGGGGCAATTCAGCACATTAATCTCATTCGCCTTCGCGGGTTCTGCTCTCAAGGTAGAAATAGACTTCTAGTTTATGATTACATGCCAAACAGTTCTTTAGATTCTCAGTTGTTCCATAAGAATTCCCAGACCATAGATTGGAAACTAAGATACCAAATAGCACTCGGGATCGCCAGAGGGTTATCCTATCTCCACGAAAAATGCAGAGACTGCATCATACACTGTGACATCAAACCAGAAAATGTGCTTTTGGATGCTGCTTTTTGCCCAAAGCTGGCGGACTTCGGTATGGCAAAGCTTGTTGGGCGGGAATTCAGTAGGGTTTTGACAAGCATGAGAGGAACTATTGGCTACCTTGCACCAGAGTGGATTTCAGGTGTTGCTATCACACCGAAAGCTGATGTTTATAGCTATGGAATGATGCTTTTTGAAATCATATCAGGGAAGAGAAATGCAGAGCAGTTGGGGGATGGGGAATCTGCCTTTTTCCCTTGTTGGGCTGCAGAAAAAATAGTTGAGGATGAAGTTCTATACCTGTTGGATTACCGATTGGATGGTATTACAAACATTGAAGAACTCAGAAGAGCTTCTAGAGTGGCTTGTTGGTGCATCCAAGACAACGAAGACAATAGGCCATCAATGGAGCTTGTGGTTCAGATTCTGGAGGGTGTAAAAGATGTAAGCATGCCTCCAATCCCATGGTCCATCAAAATACTTAAAGACAACTCCTATAGATTAAATGGGTGTGGCCCACATGACAACAAACCCATTAAGGCTCTTTGATCACACCCACTTGTCTGCACATTTAAAGAGACCTAGTTATTCTGAGCTCACTTGCCAACAAACTAATAAAGGGCTGAGATTAAAGGGTTAGGTGATAGTTGGGGGTTAATGGTTCCTTGATGGGCAGGAATCTCCTATAAAAGGACCCCTTGGGTTACTCCTTTGGTTACAAGTTTCTTGGCCTCCATCACTAAGCAAGAAAGAATAGCAAAGGCAAAGGAGTTATAAATCCCACTTGTGTTTCAAGTATCTGTCATTGCAAAGGAGCTTTTGTTACCTTCAAAAAAGAGCTATGGAGTCAGGTAAGCTCCTCCCCATTCTCAGATTATTTATGTTTACTTTACTGTGTCATTTGGATTAGACCCAAGGAGATCCTCCTGTGGATTGAGGAATCTTAAGCTAACTTGTTGTATCAGAGCCCTCTTTGGGTATAGCTAAATGATCATTTCATATTTTGTTTACATATTCTGAGATTTTGGGGCTTTCCGGGTTCTCCTCGGAAATCACACCAAATGCCCAAACGAAAGAAGTTTTGGGTATTTGATAAAAGGAATTCCATTTTATTGGAAAGAAGAGACTCACAAATTGAGTATTATGGTGCCCAGCCCAATCTGAAAAAAGATAGGAATAAAAGAGCATATTTTGTTTATTTGTATTATCTTGGTTTAAGAAATTACATAAAGTTGGAACCTCCATTAGTTTAT
Source organism: Litsea cubeba (assembly GCA_012931725.1). Classification (NCBI taxonomy): domain Eukaryota; kingdom Viridiplantae; phylum Streptophyta; class Magnoliopsida; order Laurales; family Lauraceae; genus Litsea; species Litsea cubeba. Next base: position 7,558,142 of record CM022951.1, read on the forward strand.
CACTGTTATTTATTTATTTTTGGTTCAATGTCATTTTGATAATGGGCATGAAAGGAGAAAATGATGATAAAAATTTTATTTTGTTGAAATGATTTAAAAATAATAATAATAATAATAAAAGTGATAATCAAGACGGACACTACACAGTCCGTTGCACAGTGTGATGGACTGTGCACCGCTGTCTTTGTTTGTGTCAATACACAACGTCTTCACTCTTTTGGTTGTGGAATACTGGCTGGGCCAGGCCAGACAGGTCAGGTCAACCTGACCTGTTCTAGCCCAGCCTGGCCAGCTGACAGTTGGGCCAGATCTGGTTATGGGTTGGACCTGACCCATAAAGGACCCCCTGAGCCCAGTACAGTTTTGGAAGAAAATCTTCAGAATGTTCTCCTTATTAAATGGTGGCTATTGGAATGGTTAATTAGCCCAAATGAGTTCCAGAACTGACCCAATTATTAGTATTGATCATATTGTTCAAAATGGGTGATCTAGAATTTGTTTTGATCATAACGGACTCATGGAAACTTGAAATTTCGATCCGTTTTCTCCTATGAATTTCTTTTAATGAGATCTTTAATATGAATACTTTTGATCAATTATGGAGCATCTTTAGTATTTTGGCATATTCTTTTAAATGTTAAAATAAGTCATTAAAGTTTATTTCCGCATCATCATGGATGATTTATTTTATGCAATCAAAGTATACAATAGCTTGTAACTTAGCTAATTATGTATTGTTATATCAAATTTATGTCACCTTGGATCATTAGAGAAAAAAAAAAGATTCCAATTAAGGATGTGTCATGATGGAAGTGTTGTTATTATAATTTTAATTAGAAATGAATGATTTGGATTGATTTGATAGTTGCCAAAGCAACCAAGTCATGAAGAATTGTTTGATTTCTAGATTGAACTAAGGGAACATCACCATTATTTGCGTGATTATAATAACACTAAATTGCGATTTCATAAAAGATATGAGGAGGGGCTCAAAGGTTCTATCTTCATGGAATAGAAATCGGAATAAGATATTGTTAGTAATATGATGTAGTTAAGAATGATTTATGCCCAAAGGAATAGTCCTCTTAATCGCTTCATATTATTAACGTAGTCTTATTAATTAAAGAAAAGTGATTATTATGCATGTTGTTTTTCATACCCAAAGGTAGATTTACAATGATGTACAATTACTTTTACTTTTATTGTTATTACATGATCAATAATAGATTGTAACATGTGGATATTATTGTAACTAAGTTAATGGCAGCACTTTCTACATTAGGGACCATTCCTACCTTAGATGGGTCAAATTTTCTAGAATGAATAGACATGCTAATGATAGTCATAACCTTCTTGGACTTGGATATAGTCTTTGATGAGGCTAAACCCCTAACTCCTACAAATGAAACATCTAGTGATGAAAAGATAAAATTTGAGAAATGGACCAAGGCTAACAAGGTAGCGACCAAGATTATCTTGAACTCTATTTCAAGAGGTATTAAGGGATCCCTTGGAACAATAGAAAATGCAAAGGATCTCTTAGATACTGTAAAGGAGCAGTTCAAGGTAACTGACAAGGCTGTAGGGGCATCACTAATAAGCCGCCTATCAAGCATGAAATATGATGAGACTTTGGGAGTGAGAGAACATATTTTATCAATACAAAATATTGTTTCAAAATTGGAACAATATGAGTGTATCAGAAAAGTACTTGATACAGTTCATTTTGGATTCTCTCCCTTCCTCTTTTGGCCCGTTTAAGGTTGCCTACAACCAAAGCCCAACACCTTGGACCATAACAGAATTAATTGCTAGATGTGATCAAGAAGAGAGGAGGCTTAAGGCTGAGGGGCAACTGATGATAAACTTCGTCTCTCATAACAAGTCCAAGGGAAAAGAAAGGACCAAGAAAAGGCCAAGTGTTCAAATTGCAAAACCAGAAAAGAAGGAAAAACTGGGACAGAAGAAATGCTTCTTCTGTGGAAAGAATGGTCACTTCAAAAAGGATTGCCTAAAGCGAAAAAATTGGTTTGAAAAGAGAGGGATTCCTTTCATGCAAGAAACCAAATGATGGAGAAAAGACTATTGCCATGGGGAACCGGAAGGAATCACGAGTCGAAGCAGTAGGCACTTACAGACTGGTGCTGGACACTGGATTTATTTTGGACCTCCATAATGTTTTCCTTGTTCCCGAGATTTCTAGAAACTTAATTTCTGTTTCAAAGTTGGTTCATAAAGGGTTTGAGTTTATTTTTGGACAAAATTTTATGAGAATTTCTAGAAATGAATGTTTAATTGGGAATGGTTATTTATGTGGTGGATTGTATAGATTACAGTTAAATTCTATAGATGAACAATCATTGCAGACACCACACATTAGTTGTGAACTGAGCATTGGCACTAAGAGAGGGGCAATTAAAGAGAACTCCTCTATGTTGTGGCATAAAAGGCTAGGGCATATCTCAAAAGAGAGAATGCTCAGATTAATGAAAGATGGATTATTACCTAATCTTGATTTCAATGATTATGGTGTTTGTATAGACTGTATAAAGGGAAAACAGTCAAATACAAACAAGAAAGGTGCCACAAGAAGTTCTGAACTCCTGGAAATAATCCATACAGATATATGTGGAAAAATGGATGTACCATGTTTTACAGGTGAACAATACTTTATCACCTTTATCGATGATTTTTCGCGATTTGGTTATGTTTATTTGATCAAAGAGAAATCTGATGCTTTAGATGTCTTTAAGTTATTTAAAGCAGAAGTAGAAAACCAATTAGAAAGAAAAATCAAAGTAGTGAGATCTGATAGAGGTGGTGAGTATTATGGAAGGTACACCGAATCGGGTCGTAATCCGGGCCCATTTGCTAAATTTCTAGAAAATGAGGGTATTGTGGCCCAATACACAATGCCTGGAACACCTCAGCAGAATGGTGTTGCTGAGAGAAGAAATAGGACACTTATGGATATGGTTAGGAGTATGGTAAGTAATACCAATTTACCCAAATCAATGTGGGGTGAAGCACTTAAGATGGCGATATACATATTAAATCGTGTCCCTAGTAAAGCGGCGCCAAAAACACCATTCGAATTGTGGACCGGAAGGAAACCCAGCCTAAACCATTTTCGAGTCTGGGGTTGCCAATCTGAAGTGAGAATTTATAACCCACATGAAAGAAAGTTAGACCCTAAAACTGTTAGTGGATATTTTATTGGTTATCCTGAGAGGTCTAAAGGGTATAGGTTTTACTGTCCTAATCATACCACTAGGATTGTAGAATCGGGAAATGCAAAATTTCTGGAAAATCATGAGAATAGTGGGAGTGTTCAAGGAAGAGATATACTTTATAAAGAAATCAAGGAAAATATTGAGTTACCTGATACACAAAGTGGGTCTGTTCCACTTGATATCATCAATGACCATCAAGAGATACAACAATCACAAAATGATCAAGTTGAACATAATATTGGCCAGCCCATTAATGATCCACTCCCAGAACATCATGATAATCTACTTCCTTATGATCCGGAATTAAGGAGGTCAACTCGAACAAGAAGACCTACCATTTCGGATGATTATGTTGTATATTTAGAGGAAGCCGACATTGGGATAAAAGATGATCCTAGAACATTCAAAGAAGCCATAGGAAGTATGAATTCTGATAAATGGATGGATGCTATGAAAGAAGAGTTAGAATCAATGGCCACTAATGAGGTTTGGGATATTATCGAACTACCCAAGGGTTCTAAGGCCGTAGGCTGTAAATGGGTCTTCAAGACCAAAAGGGACTCGAAAGGAAAGGTAGAACGATTTAAGGCTTGACTCGTGGCCAAAGGTTTTACTCAAAGAGAGGGAGTTGACTACAATGAGACTTACTCTCTGGTATCTAAAAAGGATTCATTTAGGATAATTATGGCTTTTGTAGCTCATTTCAATTTAGAGCTACATCAAATGGATGTTAAGACAGTGTTCCTAAATGGAAATTTAGAAGAAGAGGTATACATGGAACAACCAGAAGTATTCATAAAAGGGAATACTAATAAATTAGTTTGCAAATTAAAGAAATCGATATATGGTTTGAAACAAGCTTTCAGGCAATGGTATCTTAAATTTAACCGCATTATCACATCATTCGGTTTTTCTGAAAATCCAGTAGACCATTGCATCTATCTCAAGATTAGTGGGAGCAAGTTTCTAATATTAATACTGTATGTCGATGATATTTTGCTAGCTAGTAATGACCTTGGAATAATTCATGAAACCAAGGAATATCTTAAGAATAATTTTGATATGAAAGACATGGGAGAAGCAACCTTTGTAATAGGAATCGAGATATATCGGGATAGATCTCGAAGATTACTTGGGTTATCACAGGAATCCTATATCAAAACTATTCTTAAAAGATTCTGTATGGAAGGATGTAGGCTCCAAGATTCACCAATAATTAAGGGTGACAAATTTAGTAAAGAACAAGGTCCAAGAAATGAAATCGAAAGACATCAAATGGACCAATGTCCTTATGCTGCTACAGTAGGAAGTCTGAGGTATGCACAAACATGCACAAGACCCGATATAAGTTTTGCAGTTGGCATGTTTAGTAGATATCAAAGTGACCCAGGAATGACACATTGGGTAGGAGTTAAGAAAGTTTTGCGATATCTTAGTGGCACTAGGAATTACAGGCTCTCATATAGAAGTCCGATTAATTAGAAGTGATCGGTTACTTAGAGTCAGATTTCGCTGGATGCCTCGATACAAGAAAGTCGACTTCAGGATATATTTTCCTATTAGCTGGTGGGGCAGTATCATGGAGAAGTGCGAAACAGATCCTAGTGACTCCATCCACATTTGATGCCGAATATGTGCCATGTTTTGAAGCAACAGGTCATGCATTATGGATGCGAGATTTTATCACAGGTTTACGAATTATGGATATAATTTCTAAACCTCTTAAAATCTTTTGCGATAATGATGCAGCAAGAAGATTTGCTCAAAATGACAAAGTTTCCAGTAAATCAAAGTTTTTGGAAGTTAAGTACTTTGTATTAAAGGAAAAAGGTACGAGATCGATTGGTGTCTATTGTTGGGGCTCCAACGAGCCAAATGATAGTGGATCCGTTAACGAAGGCATTGGCGCCAAAGGCTTATAGAGAGCATGTTAGAAATATGGGCCTTATTGATTTGTCTTATTATTGAGGACATCATTACAGTAATGATTTCGTAATTCTTATTGTGTCAAATATTTACATGTATTAAGGTGAATAAAATAAGAATATTAAAGAGAATGGCATTATCGTACCCAATTAAATAGGACGGCCATTGAAAAATATCCTATTTTACCCTTATCAAGGACTTGGTTAGATTGGGGTGCTAGTGGAGTAATTATGGAAGGGAGCATGTCATTAAAGACATGTAACCGCTATAGTTTACATTGGTAAACCATTTTAGTCACAGTATTAAGGCTCAGCATAAGAGACACGTTGGCACTTATTTTAAAGTCGATGCGCATCGGTCAAAGTCGTTTTATCGTTTTTCAAAGTACTATTTGAAAAATGAATTTCCTTAAATTAAAATTTTGCGATTTTGTTTTCATGGTCCTATGGGCCAAGTGGGAGAATGTTAGATTAAATGGGTGTGGCCCACATGACCACAAACCCATTAAGGCTCTTTGATCACACCCACTTGTCTGCACATTTAAAGAGACCTAGTTATTATGAGCTCACTTGTCAAGAAACTAATAAAGGGCTGAGATTAAAGGGTTAGGTGATAGTTGGGGGTTAATGGTTCCTTGATGGGTAGGAATCTCCTATAAAAGGACCCCTTGGGTTACTCCTTTGGTTACAAGTTTCTTCGCCTCCATCACTAAGCAAGAAAGAATAGCAAAGGCAAAGGAGTTATAAATCCCACTTGTGTTTCAAGTCTCTGTCATTGCAAAGGAGCTTTTGTTACCTTCAAGAAAGAGCTATGGAGTCAGGTAAGCTCCTCCCCATTCTCAGATTATTTATGTTTACTTTACTGTGTCATTTGGATTAGACCCAAGGAGATCCTCCTGTGGATTGAGGGATCTTAAGCTAACAAACTCATCATGGGTTTCGTATTGAATTGTTGTTGAAGTAATCTGCTTGAACTCATTAGATCATAAGTCTGACACTGCATGCTTTAAGTATCCATCCTTAGGGGATCTACGATAGTTTGTGTTCCTTCATTTTGGTTTCAACATTTACTACCCAATTTGAGGAGACCTTTTTCCGTGAAAAGGGAAATAAAAAAGAAAAGCCTAACTTTGGTTTCATCCTTGTCAAACATTGTCTCCAAACTCATTCTGAATAGTCCCGGTCCAGCCAGGTTCAATTGGCTAATAGGACACTCGTGGTTTACAACAAACTGCCCGATAAAGCAGATAGTAAAACTAATTAGAATAGAAAAATTAGAAAGCCAAGAAGGATATTGAGGAACCCAGAGCATGGAAGACATGAGTGAAGAAATTCTACCCAATCTGAGGAAAATGCATTCGAACACAGAACCTCTACCGGAGGCCGAATAGATTTTATGATCTCTCTAACTTGAATGGGAATTCCAATATGTTAGAATATGAGTTACAACTTACAACTGATTACATTCATGCATAGTTGAAAAAAGAATATTGAAAAGAACAATGATTAGGACAATGAGAACCATAAAAATACCATAACCAGAATACAAGGTGAAAGGTTTTGGGTTCGAGATCTCTAGATTGGTCCACTCAATAATCAATCCACTAGTGTGCAAAAAATAATAATCTACGCAGCGGAAATAAAATCGCAAGCACACACCACAAGGACACCAATTTTAAGGTGGAAAACCCAAATCGGGTAAAAAATCACCGATCCGTACTGGATCTAATCAAACACTATGAATCTCGTAATTACAAGAAACTCAGATTTCTTCCCTAGATATCCCCTATCTAAAGACTGATGTTACCTTGTGTCGCATCACGCTTCAACGACATCACACCGTTGATTGCAACAGATTCAACGCTTGACTCCTCAAATCTTCTACGCAAGAAGATGATCTTCTACAAGGGATGCAGAAGAAAATTGCTCTCTAGAGTACTTGGCAGCACAACTCTTCAAAAATCTCTAGAGAAGATTTCTCTCAATTTGATCACAAATTCAGAACTTGAGAGATGATCTATATATGTTTGGGTTATGAGAAACACCCAATATATAGCCCCTAATTTGTGCTTAAGACTCCTAATTATAATTCACTTAGAATAAAGAGTCCATCTCAAACTTTTCATAAGAGTCCGGATCATACTGGGCTCAATTCGCCGTTCTCGCTTCTCGCTATAGCGAGACCACTTACTGCCTCAACGAATTTTTTTCTCTTAAGTGGCTCTGACAGCCTCTTTCATCCTGTCATGACGACGTCTTTGCCTTTGAGTCCTGACATGACTTGATTCTTCACCTTTCCAAGTTTTATATTCTAACAATCTCCCCCTTTTGGCAATTCTTGGACAAATCTTCCTAGAATAATACAAAAAGATCTACCCAAAAGAAAAACCCAAAATACAATGAATTTTTTAAATAAAAAAATCAGCACTGTAGATCTTGAATTGCCTTAGCTTGAAGAACTCTTCTGGGCTTCATTCTTCTCCCCCTGAATTTGTCCATAATTGACAAACAAAAATAATCATGCAGCTTCCGTCAATCTGGATGCAGTAGCTCCCCCTCAATTTTGACTCCCCCTCAATATGATTTTCGTAACAGCACTGGGGGTGGGGACTTGACCTCCTTGATCAGGGCTTTTTATGATTAGCCACCCATACTTTTGTAGTTTGAACTTTCAGTACAGTGTGAGCAAACTCCTTTGGCAAATCAGATTTTCTAACCCAAATTTGAGTTGTCTTGGGTGGAGAAAAATTCTTCCGCCATTGCTTGGTCTTAGGTAGACTTTGCAGCTTCTTGCAATGGGGACGAATGTGTCCTTTCTTTCCACAATGGTGACAAGTGGATGTGCATGCAGTGCGTGACACATTCTTTTTCTTGATACTACTCGACACATTATTTGAAAGTGCAGTATGTGGAGTAGCATGTGCAACACTTGAAACAAAAATTGTTTTACCTTTAGCTTTCGAAGTGGATGCACCATGATCATAACCGAAACTGCTTCTGTCAAACTGAGACTTCTGACTACACAAGATATTTGTAAGAGTCTTCGAACCAGTGTTCATCTTGTTTAGTGAAGCTTGTTTGATTTCTAACTCAGACAGAGTGATCTTCAGTCGTCCTTGCAAATCTTCTTTTTCAGATTTAACAACCACTATCTCTTCCTTCAGATTCACTATCTCTTGTTCAGCCTTTTCAAGTTTTTGACTCTCAGTGGTCAAATTTTCAGCCATGCAGATTTTCTGACTTTCCAAGAGATGAACCTTTTCAAGTGCTTGCTCTAATTCAATTTTCAATGCAGAATTTTCTTCTTGAGCAGCTTTAAACTTGATAGAGATCTTGTAGCTATACTTGGACATCTTAACACAATCAGCATATGTTTTATGATACAACACTTCATAATCTTTCTCTTGATCTGACATCTCATCAACATGATCTTCATCAGTATCATTGTCAGATAGAGAATTAGCCATGAAAGCCACAAACTTGCCATTCACAGTTTCAGAAGTTTCAATTGAGGGATCTTGTTCTTCTTCTGATGACTGTTCCTCCCAAGTTGTGTTGAGAGCATTTTTCAATGCACCCTTTTTCTTGTTGGCACACTCACTAGCATAGTGACCATAGCCATGGCACTCAAAACACTTAGTTCCTTTTGCAGAATCCTTTTTCGCAAATTTAGAACCCTTCCACTTGATTTGTTTTGACTTCATGTATTCCTTAAAGTAATTGAACATTTCAGCCAAGTCATCTTCGGCCTCAAATTCAGAATCAGACGTAATTTTCTTTTCAGGCTTCTTTCTTGATTTTGAGTTGGCTTTCAAAGCAATACCTTTCTCTTTTGATTTTCCTTTATCCAAACGGTTTGCTTCAAAAGTCTGAAGATTTCCAACCAACTGATTTACCTTGAGGGTATCAAGATTCTTGTTTTCTTCAATAGCATCAACTTTAGAATCGAACCTCGAAGGTAGAGACCGTAAGATTTTCTTGACAATCTTGTTTTCTTGAATTTCCTCACCCAGATTTAAAACAGAATTGACAATATCATTCAGTTTTGCATAAAATTCATCAAAGGTCTCATCTTCTTCTATCACGATGGTTTCATATTCTTTAGTCAGCCTTTGCAATTTAGATTGCTTCACCGTGTCTGTACCCTCATATACTGTCTGTAAGACTTCCCACGCTTCTTTTGCAGTTTTGCAAGTGGAAATCCTACGGAACTCTTCAGCAGACACTCCATTGTATATACTATTCACTGCCTTGTTATTACAATTGGAGGCATGCTTCTCATCCTTTGTCCATTCAGCTTTAGGTTTATGAACAGTTTGTCCACTAACCACAATTGTTGGTCTGGAGTAGCCCTCCTCAACAATATCCCAAACATCATCATCAATAGACTTAAGAAACCCAATCATCATTTGCTTCCAATATGCATAATTAGAACCATCTAGCAAAAGGGGCTTAGTAGTTGATGTCCCTTCTCGATTGAACACCATTCTAGAAATCTCTTTAGATCAAACACAGCAAATTAGTGTAACCCGCTCTGATACCAATTGAAAGGTTTTGGGTTCGAGATCTCTAGATTAGTCCACTCAATAATCAACCCACTAGTGTGTAAAAAATAATAATCTACGCAGCGGAAATAAAATCACAAGCACACACCACAAGGACACCAATTTTAAGGTGGAAAACCCAAACCGGGTAAAAAACCACCGATCCGTACTGCATCTAATCAAACACTATGAATCTCGCAGTTACAAGAAACTCAGATTTCTTCCCTAGATATCCCCTATCTAAAGACTGATGTTACCTTGTGTCGCATCACGCTTCAACGACATCACACCGTTGATTGCAACAGATTCAACGCTTGACTCCTCAAATCTTCTACGCAAGAAGATGATCTTCTACAAGGGATGCAGAAGAAAATTGCTCTCTAGAGTACTTGGCAGCACAACTCTTCAAAAATCTCTAGAGAAGATTTCTCTCAATTTGATCACAAATTCAGAATTTGAGAGATGATCTATGTCTCTTTGGGTTATGAGAAACACCCAATATATAGCCCCTAATTCGTGCTTAAGACTCCTAATTATAATCCACTTAGAATAAAGAGTCCATCTCAAACTTTTCATAAGAGTCCGGATCATACTGGGCTCAATTCGCCGTTCTCGCTATAGCGAGACCACTTACTGCCTCAACGGATTTTTTTCTCTTAAGTGGCTCTAACAGCCTCTTTCATCCTGTCATGACAACGTCTTTGCCTTTGAGTCCTGACATGACTTGACTCTTCACCTTTCCAAGTTTTATATTCTAACACAGGGCCTGTAATCCAATAGCCCCCATCCTGCTCCAACATGTGAATCTTCTAGTTTAACATAAAAAACGGAATCAATACAATCGGTTGTATTGGTCATTTATGTAGGCTAGCTAGGCCATATGCTATGTGATTCTATATCAAAGGCCAACTACGAGCAACAAATCAACAGCTAGTTCAAAAATTAAAAAAAAAAGATCTAGATTAGACAAAACTGCTTTGGATTAAACTAAAAGGAAGAAAAACAGACAAAGGCCTAGGCCACAACACAAATAACCCAGAGAACAAGAGGCGGCTCAACATATCTCATCCCCAAATACAAGTCTAGAAAAATAACAAATGCTATAAAAAAATGGTCAGTCTCAAGTGAGTCCAATTAATATGCAACAAGTGGTGGAACATTTCCATGAACATGAAGATCAAAGGAAACCAATACAGACAAGTGGCAGAATCTGGAATTTCTCTTGGTGGGGGCAAAGATGAATTATTATAACTCAATATATATATAATCATGTAGACATAAATACAGGGGCGGACCTAGGGTGGGGCTGGCAGGGGCCATGGCCCCCCCTTACATCTTGAAATTCCCCGCAAAGAATGACTTTGACCCCTCCATTATATGGCCATATATATCCATTAATTGATGGCCCCTCTATTGTTTAGGACTTTATTTAACATGGTTTTGACTCTAAAAAAAAAATATTAATGATTTTGGGAAAAACTTAGAATGAAAAAAAAAAAAAAGGAAAGGAAAAGAAAGGGGAAAAAAATGAAGGAAATGAGAACAAATAAGTAAGGTTTGATGGAGATTGGAGAAGAGGATTCTCAATATTCATTCTAAATTATCTACACTTGCCCCAAATCTTACGATCCAAGAGATGAGAGGTAAAATCACGTCTTCCTGCTGGATATCTTGAAAGGAGTTGTAGGTTACAGACTTGCAGAGGTTTTGAAGTATGAATAAAGAAAAAAAATGACCAACACACTTTCTCTTTTACAATTTTTTTTACATTGCATAGATATACCGATTTCACTATATGTCATTATGTATTTTCAATCTTTGTGGCTTATAATGAAATCTAATCTACTTAAAATCAAGAGGAATTTACCTGGTAGGGCCTCATAGGATCTTATACCACTTTGGAGGTATTGTATTTACCATAGACACGGATAAGGCTCTACATATGCATTTTTTTTTTTTTTTTTTTGTCGTTTAGCGAATGGTCGATATCGACCACTTTTATGGTCGATATCGACCATTCTGCGGGAACCCAAATAAAAATTGGGTTTTTCAGGATGGAGAAGAGGGGAGGAGAAGGGGGGAGGAAGAGATGACGAGAGGGCCTGCTCATCTTCAAGTGGATGGCAATAATGATGCTGTGTCTGCTATCATCCTTGTGGCTTGATTTACGGTGACCTGAAATGCACCTTCCCTGCATCTGTCAGGAACGGTTACAGTGATCTTCCATGGATGGGTGCTTTGCAATTTCTTGGCACTGGAACAATGCCAAATGCCATTGCTCAGTATCCTTCTCTTGAAACCCAAGTTGAAACCATATCATAGCACCCATCTTAAATAGGAAAACCATTTTTTTTCCCTGTGTAGCATCGCTCGCATGTACCTAAATTCGGAAATTGGGATGGCGAAGACAATGTCCCTTACGCTGCCTATTTTGATAAGGCACGCAAGGGTAAAAGTGAAGGTGGGAAGATAATTAATCCAAATGATCCTCAAGACAACCCCGATGCATTTTCTGATGATGTACCCCCAGTTCATGCTCCTCCATTTAGAACCACAGCTGATCCAGAGGTGCCATCTACAGCAGCTGCCACAACGTTGAAGCCCAAGCACGAGCATCAGGCCAGCAGGGAAGATGGTGATGTCAGGCAATTTACCGATTCTCCAGCACGTCATGAGAATGCAGGGCTGTCACTGACATAATAGTATCAAAGCGCAAGGTTCGCCTTCAAGGTGTTTGATAAAATTCTTGTGTGAACAATGGAACAAAGTTTGAACAGAATGATTAGTTTAAATGGAAGAAATTATAATGTTTGGAAGGGTAAGATGGAAGACCTTCATTGATGACCATTCAAGAAAACTTTGGGCGGCTCTGGTCGAGCCAATCAAGAATATGGACGGGCTATAGCTGGTCTGCAAGATAGCAATTGATGGGAAGAAAGAGAAGCTGGGTGGAGGAATTCAGGAGCTGTCGGGTGCCCCGGCCAATCAAGATTCTGATCAGTACCTTCCACACCGCCAATGTTGCAATGATTTCTCTTCATGGTGATGACAAATACATGTGCCTTAAAAAAGGCCAAAGAAGAATGCAGATTTCAGAGCTTGATTTCACTGTTGATTTTCCAAGGCAAATAAGCCGAGACAAATACGAGGTTCTTCTCTCCTCCTGCAATGGTTTGCTTTTCTCCTATTATTTCATCAGAGGAAGGGCTGATTTGGATGAGTGCTACATCTCCAATCCATGGACCAAAGAGTGTGTTCGTCTTCCAAATCCAACCATCTTATCATGTGATAATTGTTGTTTGTATGGGCTTGCCTTTGAAAACAAGAGCTGCAACAATGTAGCCTTGTACAAGATTGTGATGGTTCATAAGACTAAAGCTTGCTATCCTGCTATTCTATTCCAGATCTACTCGTCCGATAAAAAGAGGTGGCAATTACTTCAGATGGCTTCCGAACTAAATGTTTGTTTGAGTAAGCTAAACCAAAAGACAGTTTGTTGCAGTTGGACTAAGCTAGACCCAAATGCAGTTTATTGCAATGGGCGCTTGTATTGGCAGTGCCGTGAGAAGGACTATGCGCTCATGTTCTATCTGGAAACAGAATGCTCTGGCTGTTTGGATCTGCCAAAAGACAATGACGAAACCGACGGCAGGTTGACAGAGTGTGATGGGCGCCTGCACTACATTCGAACACGCTCTGGTGGCCGCCGACTAAGTGTCTTGAAGATGTCGATGAGCGGTGAATGGTTGATATTTCATGATGTAGATATACAAGGAGAAATGGAGAGACTTTTGGAGCTTTCTCCAATGCACAGAAAAAAATGTGCACTTGCCAGATTTTCTACTTTCTTATGTTATTCTTGTTTTTTGTTGTAATTGTTAAGTTTGGATTAAGATGTAGGTGCGAATGAGCGATGATAAATATAAAAATTGCAATATATTTGAGACTTAAACACTCATTATAATAGTGTAGAGTTATTTCTGTTGTTATGGAGCAGGTTAATTTACAGGTTTTGTATCTCCAAACGGAGCACTGCTATGGACAGTCATCATTTTTTTTCTTCTATTTTATGATGGTCGATATCGACAATAAAAGTGGTCGACACTGACAATGTCTGTAAATTTATGTTTCAGTTATGTGGTCGATATCGACAATAAAAGTGGTCGACACTGACAATGACTATAAATTAATGTTTCAGTTATGTGGTCGATATCGACAATAAAAGTGGTCGACACTGACAATGACTGTAAATTATATCTTTCAGTTATATGGTCGATATCGATAACTATTATAGTCGATATCGACCACTTTTGTGCTTACTATACTCAATTGTCTCTTCACATGATATTCTGGGTGAATCCAAGAGAACAACCATTTATAAAGATGAGTGCGGTATTTAGGAGGCCACATGATTGATGAAGTGCGCCCTCATTCAATCACCCGAGGACTTTGATATAGTACATGTAAAAGATCAAAGGGTTTCATAGAGGTCAATTTTAAATGCCCCAACCATAGTGCTTTATAATGATTTGATAAGGATTGTTACAAGTGTGTCCCAGTGCAATCATCCAGCACTGCACCAGATCACTAAATCATATTTTGTTATTTTAAGAACACCTTTTGGGCATAGCAAAACTTACAATTTATTTATGTACGTCTTTAAGTGTATGAAATGTGATCTTGTGAAAATGTAATTAAGTCAACCTTTCTCAATTCATTCAACAACCCTATGTAATGTACCTTTTCTTTAATTGGTAAATCTATGCACTTGAATAAACATGCTTTCAAAAACTATAACATTAACTGTTGGATGGATAACATGTAAAAAGTGCATTCATTACATAATTTATATGTTTTCATTTAAAACAATATCAAGAAATAGATTTGTGAGAGAGCTTCTATCATGAGCGTGTGGTGGGGCAGAGTGCGGTTTCTATCATGTGGGTAAATAATGGCAACAAATCTATTTTTCTACTTATGGTCAATCAGTTGATATTAGGTTCATTTAAGCGATTTAATTTTTTATTCTTGCCAGATTAAGTATAGATGCATGCTATTCAAACTAGTCTCTCTGTTTCTTACTATTGAGTTATTGCACAGGCACAGGCTTAAGCCTCTTGTTTCTCCTAATTGGAAGTACTTGGACACACTGGATATTCAAGAAAAGGAAGATCATGCAATTCAAGGAGAAATTTTTCCAACAAAATGGAGGTTTGATGTTGCAAAAAAAGATCTCATACAGAGTTGGGGCATTCAAGATCTTCACCACAGAAGAGTTAGAAAGTGCGACAGATAATTACAGTATAAACAAAATTATTGGTCAAGGGGGCTATGGCATTGTTTACAAGGGAACTCTAACAGATAATAGAATAGTTGCCAACTCAAACAGGGTCATTCCTCTCAGGAAGCTGATCAAAGAGGCCCCTTGCCTTTTCCAACAATCCATTACGGGTATAGTAGGTCATCATCAAAGTCCACGAAAAGACATCTCTTTGGGGCATTTTATCAAACAGCTCAGCAGCATCTTTAACTTGATCATTGTGAGAGTAGCCAACAATCATTGAATTCCATGAAACCAAGTTCTTGAATGCATATGAACAAGCCCACTCCTGGTAGAGATCTTCTACCCTTTCTAGATGCATATTTGCAAAGATGTCCATTATTGAGAGATCCAACACTGTACAATCTGCAATCAACCTGATTTTGGGTTGAGGACCTACCATTCGATGGCTATAATTGAAGAAGATGTGTAGCACAAATACCGCAGAAGTGTGGATTGTGGAAGTTCACATAAATAATCTACTTGGAGTGATCCTCCCTCTTCCTTTCCCTCTTCCTCCTCCTCCTCCTCCTCCTCTCTTCTCCATCCTGAATGGTGAAAAACCCAATTTTTATTTGGGTTCCCGCAGAATGGTCGATATCGATTATTTTTATGGTCGATATCGACCATTCGCTAAACGACAAAAAAAAAAAAAAACCGGATATGTAGAGCCTTATCCGTATCCATGGTAAATACAACACCTCTGAAGTGGTATAGTATCCTACGGGGCTCTACCAGGTAAATTCCTCTAAAATCAATGTCTACTTGCTATTACATTATCCATCGTGGATACATAGATATAGTTGTATTTTTTTATTTTGATTATTATTATTATCCATGTCAGAGAAATCAAGTTAAAAAAAATTATTTTAAGAAGATAAAAACTAGTGGAACCACGCTTTTTGAATGGTTTAGATTTTAAACATGAGTTGTTGTTATTACTTTTCTTTGAGATTTTAAATAATAATATTTTAAATTGTGATTTACAGGTTACATGCATAGGAAATGATCAGTATCCATAGTGATATTTTTTTGTACTTTACATACATATATACATATATACATACATATATATATATATATACATATGGTAGATATACTAATGCATTCTTAACCACTAAGTTTGTTAAAACTGCACTTTGCAACATAATGGATGATAATTTTTTACGGACTCAACGATGAAGAATGTCAAAATTGCACTTCACGACAGAATGGAATATGGATTTTTTATAAATTATTTAATTGTATATATTGAAAAAGAAATTGGAAAGAAATTTAGAACTAAAATAATAATTGATGACTTCAACTCAAATATAATTTTTATGCAAAATAAGTCATGCATGATTCTTGCGTGACTTTTTACCATAACTTATTTACGTATAGTTTGTTGAATCTGTGGATTTATTTACTATAGAAAAATACACGTTGACTTATTTGAACACGGTTTATTTGTGCATGATTCATATATGGGTTCTTACTTGCATGGGACCAATTCTGTTTAGTTATTTGTCTAATGATTAATCTTTATATTTATATTTAATTCAAAATTTCCAAACTTGGATGGGCGACAGCCTGAAAAAAAAAAATAAATTCAATGTATGCTATAGAGGGAATTATTAGATTTTTTTTTTTTTTTGCAATGTCTATTTGTTTGTTCAGTATTTAATTCATGGAACTCGGTGCAATGCATTTGATGAAGGGCCTAAAAGTTTTCTTTTTCTTGTTATTATATGTTTACTAGTGAAGCTTGCACGTGCACCAAACACGGTTTTTAAAAGATTTAGAAGAAGCTGAAATACATTTAAAAATCAAATTTCAACAGAAAATGAGTGATTGTAAATTGTGAGGCCCATGCAATGTCTAAATACGGTTGACACTATTTTTTTCCTATATATTTGAAAACAATAAAATGATGATATAGTGAGAAAATGAGATCTCAAAAGACAATCGATATAGAATTTATATAACTTTTTGATGATATAAATCACATATTTTTAGATATTTTATCATGAATGTGTACAAAGAAATTTAAATTTATTTTATTTAACCTATCAGGTCGACTCATCAGTTTCCTGGTAGACCTGACCTGCTAAAGTTGGAGTCCAGTCGAAAGCATAGTCAAATTGATAACATGCAGTTTTATAAAAAAAATAAAATTAAAAATTAAAAACCAGATGAGCTTACTATTTTAACCAATTACCATGAACATTATATGTTCACTATAAAATCAGATTCTATTAAAGGAAAAAAATTAATTATATCCTACCTAAAAACATCATAATAAAAAAAACTGAAAAACGATCACTTCACTGACTCTAAAGTTAATAGTAACGCTAGCATAATAAACAGTTTCTATGGGATTCTCGTTTTTCCTTTAAAGAAATGCATAATGCTTCATTAAAATATATGAAAAGAAGAAGAACAACAACAACAAGAAGAAGAAGCTTGCAATGATGAAAGAAATAAATGTGTTAGAAAATGATTAAAGTTTTTCAATTTAAACCTCATGAGTAAGAGCAATAATAAGTAATTATATTCATACCCTTGAAATGCCCTTTTATAATAAAATCTTTTTACAAAAGTTGTATATATATATATATTAAGAAACTAAAAATTATACAGAACAACAACAATTTCACGATGGCAATCTATAAGACCTACCAC
Source organism: Litsea cubeba (assembly GCA_012931725.1). Classification (NCBI taxonomy): domain Eukaryota; kingdom Viridiplantae; phylum Streptophyta; class Magnoliopsida; order Laurales; family Lauraceae; genus Litsea; species Litsea cubeba. The sequence goes on from CM022951.1 coordinate 7,575,828, forward strand.
TAAATTACATTTATGGAATTATCTTTAGCAATCATTAATATTAGAAGAGCAGCAATATTTAGTATTAGTTATCACATTATCCAACTTGTGATTATTCTTCCAATAGAGGTATAAATCAAGATCAATACAACTATTATGTCAGAAGTGAAAAATAATAATACTATGTGTGGCCCACATCTTACAGTTTATTGGGCATATCTATATATATCTATAATAATACTAAGTGGGGACCTGCACGTACACCAAACATACAGATAGATAGATATTTGGGTGGGCCCCACAATGGTGTAGTGAAAAAGTTTGCATTATAATATTTGGGGCCCTTTCTCATAATAATATATTATAATATTTGGGGGTGGGCCCCATAATGGTGTAGTGAAAAAGTTTATAATTTCTCATAATAATATATTATTATATTATATTATAATATTTGGGTGTGGGCCCTATAATGGTGTAGTGAAAAAGTTTGCATTATAATATTTGGGGGTGAGCCCCACAAAGGTATTGCAATTTCTCATAATAATATATTATTAGATTATATTATAATATTTGGGGTATTATAATATTTGATAGAGGTATAGATATATAATAATATAATATAAGGTAAGTGGGGCCCACAAGTGTGTAGTGAAAACTTTTTACAATCTAGCCTCTTTTATAAGAGTAGTAGATATATAGATATATAATAATATAATATAAGGTAAGTGGGGCCCGCAAGTGTGTAGTGAAAACTTTTTACAATCTAGCCTCTTTTATAATAGTAGATAGATATATTATTATATTATATTCTAATATTTGGGGGTGGGCAACACAATGGTGAAGTAAAAAAGTTTGCATTATAATATTTGGGGGGCACAAAGGTGTAATGAAAAAACTTGTAATTTCTCATAATAATACATTATTATATTATAATATTTGGGGGTGGGCCCCACAATGGTGTAGTGAAAAAGTTTGCATTATAATATTTAGGAGTGGTTCTAATATTTGAGGGTGAGGCCCCACAATGGTGAAGTGAAAAAGTTTGCATTATAATATTTGGGGGTGGGCCCCACAAAGGTGTAATGAAAAAGTTTATAATTTATCATAATAATATATAATTATATTATATTATAATATTTGGAGGTGGGCCCCACACTGGTGTAGTTAAAAAGTTTACATTATAATATTTGAGAGTGGCTTTAATATTTGGGGGTGGGCCCCACAATGGTGAAGTGAAAAAGTTTGCATTATAATATTTGGGGGTGGGACCCACAAATGTGTAATATTGAAAAAGTTTGCAATTTCTCATAATAATATATTATTATATTATATTATAATATTTGGGGTGGACCCCACAATGGTGAAGTGAAAAAGTTTGCATTATAATATTTTGAGAGCGGGCCCCACAATGGTGTAGTAAAAAGTTTGTATAATATAATATAATAGTAGCTATGTAAGATATTATATATTATTATAATAATATAATGAAGTGGGCCCTAGAAATGAGATGATGATATGATGATGAGATGAGAGATGATGAGAATTATAATATATATATAATGGGGAACATTCATATGCATCTTTTGCTCACCATAGGGGTGAGGGACACTTCATTTTTTGGAAATTTCAAGTACAAAATGTTCTTTTCAAGTACATAGGGGTGAGGTACAAAATGCACTTTTCATGTGCAAATAGGGAAGTGTCCCTCACTCTATAGTGAGGGAAAGATGCATATGAACATTCCTCATATATAATATATATAATGAAGTGGGCCCACATATAATATATATTATATAATAGTAGATATATAATATATATTATTCAGTTTGCAATTTCTCATAATAATATATTATTATTCTATATTATAATATTTGGGAGTGAGCCCCACAATGGTATAGTAAAAAGTTTGTATAATATAATATAATAGTAGATATGTAAGATATTATATATTATTATAATATATATAATGAAGTGGGCCCTAGAAATGAGATGATGATGAGAATTATAATATATATATAATGAAGTGGGCCCCACATATAATATATATTATATAATAGTAGATATATAATATATATTATATATTATTCAGTTTGCAATTTCTCATAATAATATATGATTATATTATATTATAATATTTGGGAGTTGGCCCACAATGGTGTAGTAAAAAATTTGTATAATATAATATAATAGTAGATATGTAAGATATTATATATTATTATAATATATATATAATGAAATTAAGATATTTTATATTATTATAATATATATATAATGAAGTGGGCCCTAGAAATGATGTGATGATGATGAAATGAGAGATGACGAGAATTATAATATATATAATGAAGTGGGCCCCACATATAATATATATTATATAATAGTAGATATATAATAGATATTGTATATTATTATATGAAAGTGGTCCCCACATATGGTATGACCACCAAAAAGTAAAAAAAGTGGCACTTTCTCCTCTTTTATAAGAGTAGTAGATATATATTATTCAGTTTGCAATTTCTCATAATAATATATGATTATATTATATTATAATATTTGGGAGTTGGCCCCACAATGGTGTAGTAAAAAATTTGTATAATATAATATAAAAGTAGATATGTAAGATATTATATATTATTATAATATATATATAATGAAGTGGGCCCTAGAAATGATGTGATGATGATGAAATGAGAGATGATGAGAATTATAATATATATATATAATGAAGTGGGCCGCACATATAATATATATATATTATATAATAGTAGATATATAATAGATATTATATATTATTATATGAAAGTGGGCCCCACATATGGGATGACCACCAAAAAGTAAAAAAAAAATGGCACTTTCTCCTCTTTTATAAGAGTAGTAGATATAATAGATATTATATATTATTATATAAAAGTGGGCCCCACATGGTATGACCACCAAAAAATTAAAAAAAAGTGGCACTTTCTCCTCTTTTATAAGAGTATAGTAGATTATTATATAAAAGTGGGCCCCACATATGGTATGACCACCAAAAAGTAAAAAAAAGTGGCACTTTCTCCTCTGTTATAAGAGTAGTAGATGTTCAAGTCAGGTACATGAGTTGAATTTGGGAAGCCCAAATCTGAAACTGAGCCAAATTTCATGCAATCCCCAAGTACAAGCCTGTGTCTTACCCGAACCTGAACAAGCCCAACCAAAATTTCACTTTTGGGCGAGTTGGGTCAGGAGGGCACCCCAAATGGTTATTTAGAAAACTGCTCAGCAGCCTCCTGTTGAAATAGTTGATCAGGAGGTCCTTTGTCCACAACTGCCACACATGCCATCAGCCTTTTCTGCACTCTCCTTCCTCCCTCTTTCTCCCCATCCAATGGAAAGCTTTTTTCAATCAGTCTTCCTCAATGGGAAAACTCATAGAAACTCCCAAAATACTGGCAATAAATTAGAAGTCAAAGGGAGAATTAGAGCCGCTCATTTTGGACACATTAGTAACATCAGTTGGACCCGCAACCTCATTTGTGTGACACTGAGCAGTTTCCAACTGCAACAGGTACTTGTCATGGAAGTCTTTTGGGACTTCCATGGAAGATGAATCTCAGGCTTTATGTGGTTCACACTCGGAGTTTCCAATTGATAATCGCAGTCAAATTGCTAATGAATGTTCTTCAAATACCTTGAATGTAAGTTCTTGTTTGATGTTTCATTCAACAGCTATGGAAAAGAAAGCCAGGCCATGGTTCTTCCTCTCCATGCTTCTTCATTTGTTCATCTCCTTAAAGAATTCTCTATCAACCGATGTCCACTCCATATCCATGGACCAAACTCTCTCTGGAGATCAGACCATATCTTCTAAAGGTGACATCTTTGAATTGGGCTTCTTCAAACCAGGTAAGTCACAAAACTACTACATGGGCATATGGTACAAACAATTATCAGAGAGAACAGTAGTATGGGTAGCAAACAGGGAAACACCACTCCCTAACAAGTACTCTTCACGCCTAAAATTGATCGAGATGGCAATCTAGTCCTCCTTAATCAGTTGGAAACGCCTATCTGGTCCACAGATGTATCCACAATTGCATCAAATAGTACTGTTGCAGAGCTTCTTGATACTGGAAATTTTGTTCTGAGAGAGGGGTCAGATTCCTCTGCTGTCATTTGGCAGAGCTTTGATCATCCAACTGATACATTGCTACCTAAAGGATGGCTTGGGAGGAACATGATTACTGGAGAAATAAAGCCCCTGATATCATGGAAAAGTCATGAAGATCCAGCGCTCGGAATGTTTTCATTACAGATTGATTCAAATGGAAATGATCGGTCTTCTTTACTGTGGAATAGATCCGAGGTGTATTGGAGAAGTGGAGTTTGGAATTATTTCAACAGAATTATTGAAATAAATTCGGGACACTTTCTAAATTTCAGTTCTTTTATCAAAGAAGGCCGAAAGTATTTCACTTATAATCCTGTCGACAGTTCTTTCTTCACACGAGCCGTTTTGGACACATCAGGGAGAATCCAAATATGTGCATGGTTGGAGTCCTCCAGACAGTGGAAGAACTTTTGGGTTCAGCCAACCACTCAATGCGAGGTTTATTCTCTTTGTGGCAGTTTTGGAGTGTGCACAGAGAATAGCCAGCCCTGTTCATGTCTCCCTGGCTTTGAAACAAAGTCCATGGAAGGTTGGAATTTGAGCGATCGGTCTGCTGGCTGTGTGAGGAAAACCAATTTAAAATGTGGTTATAACAGTTCTTTTGAGGGAGAAAAAGATGGGTTTCTGGTGATACACAACATGCGGTTGCCTGTAAATGTGCAGTCCTTAACAGTGGGAAGCGCCAAAGAGTGTGAATTATCCTGCTTGAGCCACTGTTCTTGTACTGCTTATGCTTACAAAACTGGATGCTCTTTGTGGAATGGGGATCTCATTAACCTTCAACAGCTTTCAGATGGTGAAGGACAAGATCTTTTTGTACGCCTCACAGCATCTGAGCTGCGAAGTTTGGGACCAAAGAAGAAAAGAATTGTTGAGGCTACTTTAGGTGCAGTCGTGGGATGTGCATCTGTAATCGGTGTTATTACAATCGTGCTGATTTGGAAATGCCGAAGGCAGCAACAAAAAATATCTTGGATGGCGGTTCATAACTCTTTGGTGTCATTTAGCTTCAGAGATTTGCAGATCATTACTAAGAATTTCTCAGAGAAGCTAGGGAGAGGAAGTTTTGGTTCGGTCTTTAAAGGGATTCTGTCTGATTCAACGCCCATAGCTGTGAAGAAACTAGAAGGCCTTGCCCAAGGAGAGAAGCAGTTCCGGGCAGAAGTGAGCACAATTGGGGCAATTCAGCACATTAATCTCATTCGCCTTCGCGGGTTCTGCTCTCAAGGTAGAAATAGACTTCTAGTTTATGATTACATGCCAAACAGTTCTTTAGATTCTCAGTTGTTCCATAAGAATTCCCAGACCATAGATTGGAAACTAAGATATCAAATAGCACTCGGGATCGCCAGAGGGTTATCCTATCTCCACGAAAAATGCAGAGACTGCATCATACACTGTGACATCAAACCAGAAAATGTGCTTTTGGATGCTGCTTTTTGCCCAAAGCTGGCGGACTTCGGTATGGCAAAGCTTTTTGGGCGGGAATTCAGTAGGGTTTTGACTACCATGAGAGGAACTATTGGCTACCTTGCACCAGAGTGGATTTCAGGTGTTGCTATCACACCGAAAGCTGATGTGTATAGCTATGGAATGATGCTTTTTGAAATCATATCAGGGAAGAGAAATGCAGAGCAGCTGGGGGATGGGGAATCTGCTTTTTTTCCTTGTTGGGCTGCAGAAAAAATAGTTGAGGATGAACTCCTATCCCTGTTGGATTACCGATTGGATGGTATTACAAACATTGAAGAACTCAGAAGAGCTTCTAGAGTGGCTTGTTGGTGCATCCAAGATAACGAAAATGATAGGCCATCAATGGAGTTTGTGGTTCAGATTCTGGAGGGTGTAAAAGATATAAGCATTCCTCCGATCCCATGGCGTATCAAAATGCTTACAGACAACTCATCATGGGTTTCGTCTTGAATTGTTGTTGAAGTACTCTGCTTGAACTTATTAGATCATAATTCTGCCAATGCATGCTTTAAGTATCCATCCTTAGGGGATCTATGATAGTTTGTGTTCCTTCATTTTTTTTAGCACGTTTTTTAGGGGATCTATGATAGTTTGTGTTCCTTCATTTTGGTTTCAATATTTACTACCCAATCTGAGAGCTTTTTCCGTGAAAAGGGAAATAAAAAAGAAAAGCCCAACTTTGGTTTCATGTTTGTCAAACATGGTCTACAAACTCATTCTAAATTGTCCCGGTCCAGCCGGGTTCAATTGGTTAATAGGACACTCGTGGTTTTAAGCAAACTGCCCGATAAAGCAGACGGTAAAACTAATTAGAATAGAAAAATTAGAAGGCCAAGAAGGATATTGAGTAACCCAGAGTCTTCTGAGGGAGCATGGAAGACATGAGTGAACAAAATTCTACCCATTCTAAGGAAATGCATTCGAAAACAGAACCTCTATTGGAGGCCAAATAGATTTTATGATCTCTCTAACTTGAATGGGAATTCCAATATGTTAGAATATGAGTTACAACAGATTACATTCATTCATAGTTGAAAAAAGAATATTGAAAAGAACATTGATAGGGACAATGAGAACCATAAAAGGAACCATAACCAGAATACAGGGCCTGTAATGCAAAAGCCTCCATCCTGCTCCAACATGTGAATCTTCTAGTTTAACATAAAAACGAAATTAATACACCTCAAATGTATGCAGAGATCATAATTAGAACTAAGCGTTTGCAACTTTCTTTTGTGGGGCTTGTTGAAATGAAAGTTTAAGTGATAATCCGTAGTCCTACCATTATTCCTCTTACATGATTGTCGTGGATGAAGACCTGTGGCATTTGGTGATCCAAATGGTGTTGCTTGAAGGTAAGCCCTCTTGTCACCTTAAAGGTGGTGAAAATTTTTTCCTGTTTTATGCAGCTTTACGTCCACCTTGCTGGAGACAAACTTATAAACCGAACACTGGATGTTGTTCTCTCTCTCAACCTGAGAGGAGGATGAATACTGTCTGCCTGTATAGTGTAAAATATTCTCTCTCACTGTTACAGTGAGTGAATACACTGTACAGGCTATGGAATATTTTACAAATGCAGAATCTCCTAGGAATAAGGTAACTATTTATTTTGAAATGTAGGCCATGGGAGCATGAGCTGGGTTTTCCATATTTGCGGTTTTGACTATGTCATCCATGGGTGCATGAGCTGGGCTTTCCATATGTGGATTTGTCTAAATGTTTAGGTTGATAAGCTGGGCTTTTGAAATTGATGGGCTTGACTGATTATGATTAGGTTGGCTAATAAAACCCATCATCGAGATTTTCAACATCAAAATGAAATTCGGATTCCTAATCATATTTAGATTTGGAAGAGCATAATGAACTCATTCTTATGTGATAAAAGCTCTCAAAGTAAAATTTCAAAAACAACTAGGAGACTAAAAGCATTTAAGCCTCATGAACATTACTTAATTTGATTCTACAAGATTATATCATTTAAGCAGGTAGTAACTGATTTGATTTAGTTTAATATACATCAAGTCCACAATTTCTCAGAAATTGTTTGTCATCTCTGTGAACAACAGAGCCATTTGGACTTAGTCTCACTAAAATAACAAGAGAGATACAACAATTATAGTTGATCTTAGGATATTTTAGCATGGCCATTATGTTCATTGATACAGGGTGTGCGGGGAGATTTCCGGAGCACAGGATTAAGCTAACCCCAGCCATCGGATGAGACTAAGCACTCTCACGTGTCATCCGCGTGCCACCCACGTGGCACCAAACTCACCTCGGCTAGCAAGGCAGAGGCCTCGGCCGAAGTCAGACAGCTCCATGCCACTAGCGCCGAGCTTGGCTACCCCACGTGTCCATCTCGGCTGAGAACTCCACCTCGGCTGAAGGAGCCGAGACGAAAGCCGAAGCATGAAAAGACCTCCACTCGCACCCCTCATCCCCCATGTCGCCAGGCGCGTGGAGAAACAGGGGTACGGACTAGTAAGACAGATGCGACATCCAGCTGTCCACAATCTTCGCTGGATCACTGACAAGGCGGCATCCAGCGGCTGAAGCCACATCAGGGCAAGGCCCGAGGGCAGATCCGATGATGCTCCTACCGCCAAAAACACCCAACACGATCTGGTCCAACAAGACGCGCATTTAATGCATTGTGGGCTGATCCGACTGACATTAAATACAGGGTGGGCTGGATTGGACCGCATTTATTACTTTGCGGGCTTATCATGACTCCCAGTCAAATCATGGGACGCACACCAAGGTGTCCTCCAAAAATACAAGCCAAGCTTCTATAAATATAATCCCATACCACATGCAAGGTACGCAACAAACAACTCATAGAGCTGTTACTCTGCCTCTCTTCTTCCTCTCCTTCCATTGTTCCAGTTCTTTCACTTACTTTGGCATCGGAGAGCCTTGCGCCGCCCAGGCCAGGGTCCTCTGACCGTGTGTTCTTCCCTTTCAGGCTTTCGGACGGCACCCAGTCATCACCACTATTGGATAAGTCCTCTAAGGCTCCCCAGTTATTGTGGGTCATTATTTTCTGCACCTACAATTGGCGCCGTCTATGGGAAAGTAATATCCCATCCTTCCCAACCTTCTTAACCTCAATCTTTCAGAAGCCATGCCTCCGAAAGCTAGGAAGGGCGTAGAGTCCTCGAGAGCAGCGCTCGAGCTGCCACCACCGTCGACGGACGTCCCTCCTCAAGGGCGCTCCCGCACGGTGCATGGCACATCTGCAGGCGAGGGCCGCTTATGCTCTCAGCTCTTTGTTGAGTTCCCCCTCCAAGAGGGGCTCGAGGCCTCGATCTCAGCAGAAGAAGTCATGCCACCCAGACGCGATGAGCGTCGGCATGAGCGTCCTCGGAAGGACAAAGTCGTGGCCGTAGGAGAGACGCGCCACGTTCAACCCCCTGCCACTGGAGGGGTTCTCGAAGCCCAAACTGCTCTCCTCCAGAGGCAAGAGCAGCTGATTCGCGAGCTCCAGCAGCAGCTGAGGGCAGCGCGAACCGCCTCCTTGAGGCAGGTCTCTGAGCCTCGAGGGAAGAAGAGGGACGCCCCCAGCAGGGCAGCCCGGCCTCCCCGCGAGGATCTCAGGAACCATCTGGACCAAAGGCGGAGCCAGATTCGTGACGAAGGCTCGAGCAACAGCCGGAGTCATCATAGTCGCGATGGCCGAACTCATAGCCGTCGTAGCCCGAACCACCCCAAGCGAAAGCCCAGAGCTCAGACCCCGGAGAAGGACGATGAGCAGGAGCGATTTGACAAACGCGTCAGATTGGATCTCCAGCACAACCTGGACGTGCGGGACCAGAAGCGGATCTGTGGCCACACTGATCTGGGGGGCTCACCCTTCACAAAAGAGATCGAGCGCACCCCCTTGCCCAGAAAGTTCTCCATCCCGCGGTTCGTCCCCTATGACGGACTGTCCGACCCATCCGCCCACCTCCGACACTTCTCCCAGAAGATGTCCATCTGGGGGAATGAGGGTCACCTGAACTGCAAAATCTTTTCCTCCAGTTTGGGTGACCTCCCCTTGAAATGGTTCTGTTCTCTCCCAGAGAAGTCCATTTCGAGTTGGAAGGAGCTCCAGCTCTCCTTCCTAAAGAAGTTCCAAGCCTACAGCGTCGTCCCCAAGAAGGAAGGGGACCTCCTCGCCCTGAGAATGAAGTAGGGAGAGACCCTCGCCAAGTTCGCCCAGCGATTCTGGGCGGTCTACAGCCAGATTGAGGGCACCAGGGAAGAGATAGCAATCTACGCCTTCCAGCATGCCCTGATCCCCGGCCACGACTTGCGGAAGGACTTGGCCGGGAACCCCCCAGAATCCATGCCAGAGTTGATGTCCCGGGTGAAGCGCTTTATCGCCCAGGAGGAAGACGAGATCCGAGCCCGGGATCAAGACGGGCATCCGGAGCCCGAGCAGAAGAGCAACCAGTCTCGGCAGAGAGGCGGGGAGCCCTTCCAGAAGTAGGAGCCCAAGCAGCCTTGGGTCGCCAGTTCGGCGGTGCCAACACCACCAAGGTCTGGGGGCACCAGCAGGCCAAGGCCTCACGCCAGCGCCTATCAAGGCATCAACGTCGTCTTCAGAGAGCCGATACACCAGATCCTGAACAAAATAAAGGGTAAGCCGTTCTTCGAATGGCCTCAGCCCTTGAGAAATGAGCCCACTAACGGCGGTCGAAGCAAGCTCTACTGTTCCTACCACCAAGGTAAAGAACACAAGACCGAGGAGTACAACTCTCTGAAGTGGTACCTGGAGAGACTCGCCGGCGAAGGCCACCTCCCAGAGTTCGTCAAGACAGAAGATGCCGGCGGCAGCGGGGGCCGAGTTCACCAGAGCACGGCCCGGGACCCAGACAATGAGGATTTCGAAAAGATCATTAACGTGATCCACCTGGCGTCCTCGGTTCCCTCTCCCTCGTCTCGCGGAAGCTCGCATCGCACGGGAAGAAGGTGACGGACGTCGAGCTCGGGCTAGCACCCGAAAAAGCTCGCCGCGGCCGAACTGCGATCAAAGCCCAGATTCTGGCGAACTTCAACATCGTCTCGCCCAATTCGGCGCCGACCCAGCCCGGCACGGCGCTGACGGACACAGGGCACGAGCTGCAAGTAACTGGGGTCGAACAGTCTCCCACCTCGGCAACACCTCTCCGGCCTGCGGGATGAAAGCAGTCATTCCTTTAGAGATCGGCCTTCTCGCCCTGAGCACAGAGCTGATCGACCAAGGCCGAAATAAGAAAAACCTAGCAATGGAGCTGGAGCTGGCGGACGAGCGCCAAGGAGCAATAGCCCTGCGTCTGACCGACTGACGGCAGCGGTTAGCCAGAGCGTACAATCAAATGTCAAGGAGATGAGGTTCTCCCTGGGAGAGCCGGTTCTCAAGAGAACTTTGCCAACTCACAGAGCCGAAGGAAAGCCGGCCCCGAACTGGCATGGCCCGTTCAGGGTGGTCTCACAGGCAACGAAATCAGCCTACAAGCTCGAAGACAGAGGGCAAACCACTGCCGAGATCGTGGAATGCGTCCCGCCTGAAGAAATTCTGTTTCTAAAAGATGTAGCAAGCCCCAATCAATGAAAGTGCATTTTGCCCTGTCATCAAATCTGTGTCATCTCTCCTTACATGACTTCGACAGCTCCTAAAGCTCCGGGTCCACCGCCCTGGAAAAGGCCTCGAGTCCAAACTCGGTCGTTTCCTAAAGCTCCGGGTCCACCGCCCTGGAAAAGGCCTCGAGTCCACACTCGGTCGTTTCCTAAAGCCCCGGGTCCACCGCCCTGGAAAAGGCCTCGAGTCCAAACTCGGTCGTTTCCTAAAGCTCCGGGTCCACCGCCCTGGAAAAGGCCTCGAGTCCAAACTCGGTCGTTTCCTAAAGCTCCGGGTCCACCGCCCTGGAAAAGGCCTCGAGTCCACACTCGGTCGTTTCCTAAAGCCCCGGGTCCACCGCCCAGGAAAAGGCCTCGAGTCCAAACTCGGTCGTTTCCTAAAGCTCCGGGTCCACCGCCCTGGAAAAGGCCTCGAGTCCAAACTCGGTCGTTTCCTAAAGCTCCGGGTCCACCGCCCTGGAAAAGGCCTCGAGTCCACACTCAGTCGTTTCCTAAAGCTCCGGGTCCACCGCCCTGGAAAAGGCCTCGAGTCCAAACTCGGTCGTTTCCTAAAGCTCCGGGTCCACCGCCCTGGAAAAGGCCTCGAGTCCAAACTCGGTCGTTTCCTAAAGCTCCGGGTCCACCGCCCTGGAAAAGGCCTCGAGTCCACACTCGGTCGTTTCCTAAAGCTCCGGGTCCACCGCCCTGGAAAAGGCCTCGAGTCCAAACTCGGTCGTTTCCTAAAGCTCCGGGTCCACCGCCCTGGAAAAGGCCTCGAGTCCAAACTCGGTCGTTTCCTAAAGCCCCGGGTCCACCGCCCTGGAAAAGGCCTCGAGTCCAAACTCGGTCGTTTCCTAAAGCCCCGGGTCCACCGCCCTGGAAAAGGCCTCGAGTCCAAACTCGGTCGTTTCCTAAAGCTCCGGGTCCACCGCCCTGGAAAAGGCCTCGAGTCCAAACTCGGTCGTTTCCTAAAGCCCCGGGTCCACCGCCCTGGAAAAGGCCTCGAGTCCAAACTCGGTCGTTTCCTAAAGCCCCGGGTCCACCGCCCTGGAAAAGGCCTCGAGTCCAAACTCGGTCGTTTCCTAAAGCTCCGGGTCCACCGCCCTGGAAAAGGCCTCGAGTCCAAACTCGGTCGTTTCCTAAAGCTCCGGGTCCACCGCCCTGGAAAAGGCCTCGAGTCCAAACTCGGTCGTTTCCTAAAGCTCCGGGTCTACCGCCCTGGAAAAGGCCTCGAGTCCACACTCGGTCGTTTCCTAAAGCTCCGGGTCCTGGACCCTGGAAAAGGCTCCGAGCTCCGACGCTCAGTCGCTTCCTAAATTCTTGGTTCATACACCCCTAAAGATCGCACGGCCGAGATCTCCGAGACTCTGGGTTCGAACACCCTCGAGGTCACGCCGAACTCAAACAGCCGAGATCACGCCAAAACTCACTTCGGCTCAATCTCCCCATTTCGGCCAAGGTCAGCTTTCGAAAAAAGAGCAGTGCAAGCATGGAAATACAAAAATGCAAGTGTACACGGATTGAGCAAACACAAAACTCATCCTTATTCATTGTAATTGCTTCATTACATGGATTACAAACATGAAACAAAATACATAGAAGAAAGGCTCGTGGCCCTCTGAAGACCCAAAAGAAAGCAGGCTTTGAAACTACTCTTCACCGACACCGCCCGCCGACCGGAAACCTCCGGCGGAAAGGCTTGTTGCATCCTGCCCCGAGATCTTGATATCCCACAAGAAGGAGGGTCTGCGGCATGATTCAGAACCGCCCTTTGGGACGAAGCAGGACCCCCAGGCGCCCGGTGCCGAGAGCTCTGCAACACGCTTTGGCTGGTCATACCAAAGTTTGCAAACAAGAGCCCCCTCCTAGGGCGTTTCTAGTCCTACCCTCCGCCCAGAACCTTGCGGAATGACGACAAGGCCGCCGAGCGCAGGGGGCGCCACCAACCCACAGCTGCAAAGATTCCCATGCAACCGCACCAGGGAAGGCTGGCCGAAGACCCGCGTTCAGAGAGCGCGTAGCCTACGAGGACCATCTTCAGAGAGCGCGCAGACTGCGACAGGCCTTCCCCCTCGGAGGAAGCCGTCACCTGGCACAGGAGTTCCATCTGGATCAAAAGCCCATAAAGATCTATTAAACATGGCTGCCAGGTTGTTTGAATATCCTGGTTCTCTCGTCCCTCCCATGGCAAGCCTACTACTCCTATTTATAGGAAGAACGGGGGGCCCGATCTTCAAGGGTCATTATGAGGTGAGGTCTCCCACGTCTTGCGTGGCGTGCTAGACTTCCCCCATACTGACCAGCGGCTCCGATGATACCACGTGGAGCCATCCCCTCGTTCCCCTCATGTCACGCCCCCGGACCGAGGGTCCCGCTAAACGAGGCCCTAATCCGGGGACGCGGCGCGACGGGCCGGAAAATTCCGCCCGCACACGCTAGTTTCCCACAGGTTTCCGCGGTAAGGATTCACGGAATCCGATCCAATAGTGATAAATAAAAATCACTTTCATACAAATGACTTACGCGGAAGCATTGTAGCAAACATGAAGTCTCTCAAACGGGTATAAAAATGAGAACGCAAGAGACTAGCATCAAAAGAGAAACATTTACTGTAGGCCCCAAAGTTAGTTTAACGTTGATACAAAAGTGAAGTTAATCATTAATTACAAATCTTTCCCAAAAGAAAATAAGCCAACAATGGCCATAACAAAAACCCAAAATGTATATCATGAGTTCCCCAAAATGTGATCGCAGCTCCAAGGCAACCCGACGTCTAATTGACATCATCGGGCTGCCACTCGCCCTCCGCTGGAACTATAGGTTCCGCCTCGAAATGCGCCTCAACCGCGAGGGGCTCGACATCTGGCACCAAACAAAAGAGAGTCAGACACGACGGTCTGGCAAGCAATTACAACAATGATAGGATGAAAGCATAAACAAAACATGATAAGTAAGAGCTGCGATGAAATCACGATTAATAATAATGTCGAAGTAAAGATAGAAGATACATCTCGATGGTTACAAATCCAATGTCATGATGAGTAACATAAACAAATGCCATGAGATGAATATCGATGCATAAAAACATTGGCAACCCACATAAAGCTATATTCTCCTGTTACCGAAGTAACCGGAGCAGACAAACCGTAGCCACTAATCGTGGAACCGGAACGACATAGTCGTTATCAGACATAACCGTAGCCACTACTCGTGGGACCGGATAATTACCGTTGCCATGGTCGGTACAGACAGAATCCAAACTGCAGCTGGCAGACAAAATAAAGACCCCAAGCCGGATGATCAGTCCGACAAGGTGACCTAAGCCTAGTGGTGCCATTTTAGTGAAAATCCGAAACCTCGAAGAAATGCAATTCTATTTATAAGATACATTTCCAAATCGATAAGTAAACTACTCCAAACAATGCATATTGGCGGATCCGAGCAAAATAGGTGAGTAGTTTCCTCATTGCTAAAACATGGGGTAACCCACTTCAAAACATTAAAAAGAATTGGAGAAAGAACCCAAAACAAAAGTCTTTTTATACAAAAGAATGTATGATGGTTCGGTCGACTAAGCGGGTAGTCTCGATATACATTTGACCCCTTTATTGTCATTAAAGAAAGCGATTTGGTGCCACTGAAGATCGTTGACAATCATAAGGGATTAAATGTACACTTAGACTTGAGGGTTTTCCCAAGTGGTATTGGCCATAGTCTAAGACACATCTTGCCATGAGTTCTAGGCTTGTGAAAGGTTGAATGGGCTTCACTTATAAGAGAGAGTTTGGGGCTGAATTGAGCTTGGACATAGGTCCGAAGTGGACTTGAAATTATATAGAATAAGTCCTTAAAAGTGTAGGTTTAAATCCCTTCTTAATCAGGCCCACAACTGTCCTTCCCCAAGCTCAACAGTCCACTAATCAGGCCCAATTCAGTCCTTAAAGTAGCCCAGGATTCAGGCCATATAACAGTCCAATGTCAGGTCTTGAAATAGCCCATCAATAGGTCTCAAACTGGTCCAAGAACTGACCTTAAAACAGGCCCAAAGGAGCCCTGAAAACAGGCCCAAAACTGCCCTGAAACAGGCCCCAAACCCGAGCCCAGACTGAGCTGGGCTCGCTCGAGCGGACCCAGGTCCGCTCGAGCGGACCCAGACAGTAGCTGGGTCGCTCGAGCGGCCCAGTGGGTCGCTCGAGCGGACCCAGACAGTGCCTGGTCCGCTCGAGCGACCCAGTGGGTCGCTCGAGCGGACTGGGCCTGCCCAGTCCAGCCCGAGTGCAGAGTTCCTCTTTTCCTTTTTGTTTCTCTTCTTCTTTCTTGATCATTTCAATCCCCTTTCAATCCTTTCTTCCATACACACTTCCACAACATCTTGGGCCTCTTCTCAACCTCCACAAATCATTAACCATCATCCATAATCATCTAATTAACACAAACTCAACACTTTTTAAAGAAATCCAAGTTCTTTTCCATTTCTTTGAACACCCACTTGAACAAATGAAACAAACTCTTCAAGAAGCCATAAAGAGAACAAACTTCCAATGCATAGTAGAGCATTAACATAAATTAAGGTAACTATGACAATGATCCATTAAATCAAAATAAACCATAGACTAAAGAAGATTAACACAAAAAAGGGAAAATTCATGAAATAGAACCAATGAAAGAAAAACATCATATAATTGTTGAAATATACTTGCCTCTAGCCAAGATAAGATCAAAATCACTCTTCAAACCAAGCCTTAGAGCTTCAAGCTCCAAATCTACAAAAACCCCAAAAGTTTTCCCAAGAAACCCTAAAAAGTCAACATTTGTGAATCCTCAATGAAAACCTTAGCAAATGGGATTAAAACACTCCAAATGGAGAGGAAAGCAAGGATCTTGAGTTTAGAAAACTATTGCTAACCTTGAGGAACCCAAACAAAGAAGAGAGGCTTGAACAAGGGGCTTCTCTTAGCTCAAACTCCTCAAGAATGGTATCTTTGGGAAGCTTGAAGAGGGAGGAAGAGTTTGAGGAGATCAATCCTCCAAGAGCACCTCACCAAGTGAGAGTTTCAGATGAGAGAGAGTGAGAAGGGAGAAGAGGAAAAGCCCTAGCACATAGAGTTGCTGGAATGGAAATGAAGAAGGAGAAGGAAGAGTCCCCTTCTTAAGAGACAAGCCATTGTGGGCCCCGATCTTCACAAGCATATAAATGGTACTTGCGGGCCCCGAACGAAAACGACGAAGAAGACAAAAATGATCGGCGAAATTTCTACTTTCCAAAAAGTATATTTTTGGCAATTTCTGGAATTTTCGAAATTTGGGTACAGGTTTTGTGTGAAATGTCAGTTTTGCCCTTTTTCTCGAAAAACGCGATTTCTGATCACAAAAATCAAGTTGGCCAAAACATGAAAGTCGACGATCTAGATGAAATAAGTCAAAATACACATAAATGGAGATTTTACAAGCATCATGAATAAACTCAACGATTTCACACACAATCCACGGGCGCCCCGGCCCGTGTCACACTTAAGTCAAAGACTAACAAAGGTTCTCAAAGCTAATCAAACAACCTAATCTAGCTTAATAAAATAAGCTAATCGTCCACTAACCCCACTTATCCACTAATCACGGTTAAAACATAATTAAATACTTCAAACCTGGGTCGGGGTCTGACACCTCAACGGTCACATCACCATGCTTACTGCTGTACAAGATCGCCCCAGATACGGAGTATCGTCGCAAACCCCTAAGAAGATAGCTCGGCACTCAATTCTAACGTCCCATCGCAGAAAGCACTATACCGAACTCAAGCACAGAAGTACAGAGAGACTGAAGTAGAAGGACGAGTGGTCAAAGAAACTTTCAATTGCATTAAAATCCTTGTCGTTACATTATGCAACAAATACAATTGAAGGAAATTACAAAAAGCACAAAGAAGAGAAGCAAGTGTCCCGAGGTCATGCCCGGCCGGACCCACGGGCTGCAGCGTCAGAAATTTCTGGAGGAGCAGAAGCCGGCGTCGGGAGTGGGTACGGGGGAGGCTCCCGGAAGGAAGGGTGGTCCTCAGAAGCCCCGGCCTCCTTCAGGCCGGCACGCCATCTTTTCACCCAGGCCTTGTCCCTCACGACGAGGACCCTTTCCTTGTAATGGGCGGTAACCTGCGCTCTGGCGTCCTCGAAAGCAGCATCGCACTCCGACTCGAGTTTCGCCTCGGCTTCATCCGCCCTCTTGGATTCGGCCTGAAGCAGGGCCGCATAGTCATCTCCCATCTTCGATATGGAAACCTCGACCTCGGCTTCTCCCCTCGCCTGCTCAAGCTTCGCCGCGTATTCTCCCTCCACCCTGGCTAATTTCTGGGTGACGACGTCCAGAGACTCTTGCAAGCCGTTCTTCTCCACGGTTAGCTCGGCAGCATCCATACTGTATCTGCAGATCCTGTCAGCAACAGCCATGGACTTCTGTGCCGCCTGAGAAAGAAACGGGGTATACGCGTTAGATCCAGAGATCGTAGATGCCGAACCACCGGATTGGCGAAAAGAAATGCAGAAAAATTTACCGTGAAGTTAGACTGCAGCATTGACAGAATCAGCTTCTGGTCGCTGTACTTGTCCAGCTGCTCCATATCCCGAGGTAGGGCGCAGGCTCGCCCCAGGGCCTCAAGGACTTGGGGATCAATCATGTGAAGAACGCGATCCTCCATCGTCATCGGCCTCCCCGGGCCAAGCATAAAGCTCGGCTCCCATAACGGCGGCCCCTGGGGCAACGAGGCAGCGACCGAGCTGGGACCTTCATCGGTCCTTGGCATCTTCAGCGGCCGAGCCCCCTCCTGTTCGACTTCGGCCGGAGGCGAACATACTTCTAGACCAATGGGGCTAGGGGGGGCGGGAGCCTCCGCACCAGCTGCAGGGGAATTCATTCGAGCACTCGGAGGAGGCTCGGGGGAATTCAGATTCACAGACCCATGGGGGGCTCGGGCATCCTCCGCTCCAAGCGCCAAGGCCTCGAGGTCCTCGAAGGACAAGCGCCTGGTGCGCCTCATCTCGGAACTAGGCGAGGGAAATCGGGCAGTCCGACTCGACTCCCTTCCTGGGACCTGGAGAAGTCTCGATCCCGATGTAGAAGCAAGAGCTCCAGACGTGGCCCTAGCGCCAGACGACGCCGGCGAAAGCTCCTCTACGGCCTCTGGACTAGCCTGTTCCTGCCCGACTTCAGGACCGGCACCCTCGCCCTGGATCGGCTCTACGGTGCCCCTTAGATACCCGCGGTATCTCTGCTGATACCCTAGCAGCGACCAGGCCGCCCTGCCGTCATGACCGCTGTACCGCTTTACCAGGCGGAGCCAGGCCTCGTTCCTCTTCCAGATGTATCGGGCGGCCCGTTTTCTCTCCTTCAAAGCTGTAACGATCAGAAGCATTAGCGCGGCAGAATAAAAAGAAACTACATAAAAAAGAGACGGAAGATATTTACTTGGAATGGTCCCGAAATGGCGAGGGACTTGGTAGCCTCTATCAATGTCGGCCACCCCGAACTCCCAGTTTCCCGAGACATACAGAAGATCGTCTCCGGCATACTTGCTTGAGTCCTCCAAGTATCGGACAAAGCCGTCCCGGCCTGGCTTTGCCCGGAGATAATAAGCATCCCCGGACTTGCATATATCGTACACGTCCTCGATATCGAAGACGCCGAGGTTAATGCCCAAAACCTCATTTAACCTAGCCGTGCCCATCACAATCTTGAAGGCATTGGGTAGCACTGGCAAGGGCAGAGGCGCCATTGGCTGAGACATCTCCTGAGAAGGCGGTGAAGGGGGAATCGGACCCCACCTTCCGTCACGGCCACCAGAGGAAACGGCATCCAACCCCCCGAGAAGTCGCGAAGGTTGATGCCGTTAGGATCCTCACCCCTAACTTGGACGTCAGCAGGGACCCTAAAGGCCGACCTGAAGCCCTCGATCGCAGCCTCGCCCTCTAACCAGTGGCTATAAATTCCCATTTCTATCCCAATCCAAAGACAGAGAAACCCACAGGAGAAGAGGCAGGGCAGAAGGAACTTACGGGAGCAAGACGATGACAATGAGCGGCAAAGAGACACGGCCTCAGCAGCACACCACTTCTCAGATTAGGTTCCCTAGCAGCAGCTTGTTCTCCTTTGATTCAGAATGGCGGCAGAGAAGAAGACGAACCTCGATTGCCCTATATATATCGCCAGAAAGCCCCCCCTTTTTTCCAGGGGACCTAGTTGGGCGCGCCAAAGGGGCATCTCCTAGAGCTCCGCGCGAATCATTTCAAACATTGATTGCGTCCCTGACAGAACGGCGCGCACGATCTCGAGAAGACAGACGACTAACCAGAGGACGACACGCAGAGCCGTCAACCTGTCTCCAGCATTGAATAAGGGACGCCAATTATTGCCTCGATTATCCAAAGCGACCGTGAATCAGGGCCGAGAGGGACTCCCTCCACCGTGTAAGCACCGTCACATAGCTCCCGACCTCACGGCACTGACGATCTCCGCAAGGTCAGAAGCTAGGGGCAATTGTGCGGGGAGATTTCCGGAGCACAGGATTAAGCTAACCCCAGCCATCGGATGAGACTAAGCACTCTCACGTGTCATCCGCGTGCCACCCACGTGGCACCAAACTCACCTCGGCTAGCAAGGCAGAGGCCTCGGCCGAAGTCAGACAGCTCCATGCCACTAGCGCCGAGCTTGGCTACCCCACGTGTCCATCTCGGCTGAGAACTCCACCTCGGCTGAAGGAGCCGAGACGAAAGCCGAAGCATGAAAAGACCTCCACTCGCACCCCTCATCCCCCATGTCGCCAGGCGCGTGGATAAACAGGGGTACGGACTAGTAAGACAGATGCGACATCCAGCTGTCCACAATCTTCGCTGGATCACTGACAAGGCGGCATCCAGCGGCTGAAGCCACATCAGGGCAAGGCCCGAGGGCAGATCCGATGATGCTCCTACCGCCAAAAACACCCAACACGATCTGGTCCAACAAGACGCGCATTTAATGCATTGTGGGCTGATCCGACTGACATTAAATACAGGGTGGGCTGGATTGGACCGCATTTATTACTTTGCGGGCTTATCATGACTCCCAGTCAAATCATGGGACACACACCAAGGTGTCCTCCAAAAATACAAGCCAAGCTTCTATAAATAGAATCCCATACCACATGCAAGGTACGCAAAAAACAACTCATAGAGCTGTTACTATGTCTCCCTTCTTCCTCTCCTCCCATTGTTCCAGTTCCTTCACTGACTTTGGCATCGGAGAGCCTTGCGCCGCCCAGGCCAGGGTCCTCTGACCGTGTGTTCTTCCCTTTCAGGCTTTCGGACGGCACCCAGTCATCACCACTATTGGATAAGTCCTCTAAGGCTCCCCAGTTATTGTGGGTCATTATTTCTGCACCTACACAGGGATATTCCTTGATTTTAATATGCATAGTGCCTCCTTTACGTGGTCAAATATTACTGATGGCAAAGATGAACTCAAGTTAAGCTAGATACTTGATTAACATTCAGTCCAAATATACCTTTAGACAATCCTCTATATTTGTCTTATTGTGTTATAACCTATAAGCCACATAGGTTCTGTTTTATATTTTAACATTTGGTTTAAACGTGAGGGCATTTTATTATTGTGAGTCTTGAACTATGACATTCAAGGAACACAAATATAAGCTTGATGGAATGGTCAGCAACAACTTCACTAGAACAGAAGCTCGTGTTCTGTGTATACTAAGGTTGCCTTCTATAAATACTCAGGTTTAGGATCTGTGTACTGAGGTTGGCAGAACGAAATGCTGAGGTTACAGAGAAAATGTAAATCACTCTGCTGAAACTTCTTTCTCTCAATAAAAAACGAAAATATAGAGATTCAAGAGAAGAAACTTGTCCTCTTGATCTTAAACAATCAGAAAAGAAGACCAATGGATAAACCAAGTATTGGAACCTTAAGATTTCACTCTAACTTCTTCTTATAAAAGAGAATACATGACTCTACTTGTGGACTTTACTTCTAAAACAGGATTGAACAGTAGTTAATCCCTTACAATTTCCTAAGCAACAAGTTAATAATGAAAATACATAAATAAACCAAAAGACACATAGAATGCCCAAGATACAATGATGCTACATAGAGCCAAGAGACATGTCTGCATAGAGCAGTGAGCAACATTAAATTCCTGCAGCTACAATGGGCAGTGAACCAACTGCATTGAGCAGTGAACAAAACATAGATTCTAGCTTACTTCTAACAGCCCCCCTTAAGCTAGATTTCTCTTACTCCAAGTAAGGTCTTCATTTTGATGAACAAGTCCTTCTTCAAAGGCTTGGTGAACAAATCTGCCACTTGATCTTGAGATTTGCAATAGTTAACTTCAACTTCTTTGTCCTTCACCAATTCTCGAATGAAATGATACTTGATCTTTATGTGCTTGCTTTTGCCATGAAACATTGGATTCTTTGACAGAGATATGGCTGATTTATTATCACAAAACAGTTTTATAGCTCCTTTTTGCTCATGATTTAACTCTTCCAAAATCCACCTTAACCACCTAGCTTGACAACCAGTGGCAGCAAGAGCAATATATTCTGCTTCAGCTGTTGAGAGAGCTACAACAGATTGCTTCTTTGAAGACCATGAAACTGCACTAGAACCAATATTGAAAGCATACCCCGAAGTACTCTTACAGTCATCAACACTTACAGCCCAATCACTATCACAAAAACCAACTAAACTTGGATTTTCAGTTTTGTAATAGTGGAGGCCATGACTTTGACTTCCTTTCACATATCTTAAAATTCTTTTTCCAACTTCCCAATGAGCATCTCTTGGAGATTCCATGAAGCGACTGAGCATACTTACTGCATATGTGAGATCCGGTCTTGTTGTTGTTAAGTACATTAAACCTCCAACAAGACTTCGATAAAGAGTTGGATCCACCACTTTCTTTCCATCAAATTTGCTTATTTTCAAGCCAACTTCCATAGGAGTGTTAATAGGTTTTGCATCTTCCATCTTAAACCTCTTCAACAATTCTTTAGCATATTTCTTTTGAGAAATGAAAATTACATCGTCATTTTGATTTACTTCAATTCCAAGAAAGAAATGAAGTAAACCCATATCCGTCATCTCAAATTTATGCATCATGGCCATTTTGAAATCTCTAAACATTTCAACACTACTCCCGGTAAAAATCAGATCATCCACATATAAACAAGCAATGAGAATCTCACCTTGAGGACTTTTCTTGACATAGAGAGTGTGCTCATAAGGTGACTTATGAAAATCACTTTCTTCAAAATATGCATCAATCTTTTTGTACCATGCCCTTGGTGCTTGCTTTAAGCCGTACAAAGCCTTTTTCAACCTGCATACTTTCATCTCTTCATGCTTCTTCTCGTAGCCTGGAGGTTGATCAACATACACCTCTTCTTCTAAGGTGCCATTCAGAAATGCTGATTTCACGTCCATTTGGAAGACTTTCCATTGATTTTGAGCCGCGAGAGCCAACGCCAAACGAATGGTGTCTAGTCGTGCAACGGGAGCAAAGACTTCATCATAGTCAACTCCTTGCTTTTGCTTATAGCCCTTGGCTACTAACGAAGCTTTGCATTTTTCAACTTCACCTCTTGCATTTAACTTGGTCTTGTACACCCACTTTACTCCAATTGTCTTCTTGCCTTTTGGAAGTTTTACCAACTCCCAAGTATCATTTCTTTCAATAGCTTCAATCTCTTGATCCATAGCTTTAATCCACCTTTGATCTTTAGAGGCTTCTTCAAAAGTAACCGGATCGGCATCTACAAACAAAGCAAAACTCATTCCACCATTAGTAATCATAACATAATCACTAGATGGATACCTTGTTGATGGTTGATGTGGCCGACCAGATCTCCTTGGTGTAGATTCTTCTTCATGTTCATCATTTTGATCTGAATTCTCCCTTGATGATGATGGAGAGTTTACAACTTCATCATTTTGTTCCTCTAATTCTTCATCAAGCAAGATGGAGCTTTGTTTCTTCTCATTTTCATTCCACTCCCATGACTCTTCTTCATTGAATTTCACATCTCTACTAACAATGATTTTGTTAGTCAATGGATTGAACAACTTGTATGCTTTGGATTTTTCACTATAGCCAACAAAGATACATTTCTCCGATTTGTCATCCAGTTTTCTTCTTTTTTCATCCGGTATATGTGAATAAGCAATACTACCGAATATTCTCAAATGACTGACACAAGGCTTATGACCACTCCATGCTTCTTGAGGGGTCATATCTTGTATGCTTTTTGATGAGGCACGATTAAGAATATAGACAGCACATGCTACTGCCTCTGCCCAAAATGAATTAGACATCCTTTTGGCTTTCAACATACTTCTTGCCAAATCCATAATTGTTCTATTTTTCCTTTCTGCAACCCCATTTTGTTGGGGTGTATAACGAGTGGTGAGTTGATGCTTTATCCCATTTTCTTTCAAGAATTCTTCGAACTCATTTGATACATACTCACCACCATGATCACTACGCAAAGTTTTCAACATGAAACCACTTTGCTTTTCAACCATATGGCCTTGAAAGTTTTGAAATGGCCAAACACTTCAGATTTTTCTTTTAAGAAGTACACCCATGTTTTTCTGCTACAGTCATCAATGAAGGTAAGAAAGTAACGATTACCTCCATTTGAAGTTGTGTTCATAGGCCCACACAAATCTAAATGCACTAATTGAAGTGGACTTGATGCTCTCCAAGCTTTTCCAATAGGAAAAGAGTCTCTATGATGCTTTCCAAGTGCACATCCTTCACAAACTTGGTCTTGGCGATCTATATTGGGCATGCCTCTCACCATATGCTTTTTACACATCAAAGATAATGAACTGAAACTTAAGTGACCAAAACGGAGATGCCATAGCCATGGGCTGTTTTTGATGATTGCACTAAAACATGGCAAAGATTCATATTGAATGTTCAAGCCAAACATATTATTTGGAGACATGCGTACCTTTGTAATTAGAGAATTGTTCGTCTCTAATTATACAATGATCACCCTTGAAATGAACATCATGCCCTTTGCGAAGAAGCTGCCCAACACTAAGAAGATTATGATTTAAGCCTGGCACAAATAAGACATTAGAGATTCTCTTTTGGTCTCCTTTCTTTGTACGAAAGAGGACATCACCACATCCTTTTGCTGGAAGCCTTCTATCATCACCAATCTTGACTTCAGATTGAATGGAATTGTTAAGATTAATAAACACATCTCTATTGCCAGTCATGTGGTTACTAAAACCACTATCAAGATACCATATATCACCGCAAACATTTTCGCTGACATTACAAGCAAGTAGGACACTTTCATCACCTTCCTTTTCTTGAACATTTTCATGCATAAAACTTGATTCATTTTGTCCTTCATCAGCCATTTTCTTTCTGCAGTATGCTTGCATATGTCCATACTTCTTGCAATAATGGCATTGAATATGAGAATAGGGAGAGCCATGACCTCTTCCCCTTCCTCGTCCTCTTCCTCTGCCTCTTGTAGGAGTATTGTTACCAAGAGATTCAGATTCTTTTTCATTTTTCTCATATGTGCCACGTCCATGGCTACTTCTTCCTCTTCCACGGCTGTATCCTCCTCTTTTTCCTCTAGCACCTCTCCCAAAAGAGAGTTGAGATTGAAATGCCTGCTCTAGAGGAGAAGAATCAAATTGCTTCATGCGAAGTTCATGGGATTGGAGTGATCCCACTAGACTTTCTATAGACAATGAAGACAAGTCTTTTGATTCTTCAATTGCTGCTACAACATATTCAAACTTACGGGTCATACTTCGGAGGATTTTCTCAACAACCCGTTGATCTTTGATTTTTTCTCCATTTACTGTTAGTTGATTAACAAGAGAAATGACTCGGTTGTAGAAATCATCAACCGATTCAGATTCTTTCATCCTTAGAGAATCAAATTCACATCTGAGAGTTTGTAATCTTACCATTTTTACCCTGTCTTCTCCTTTATAAGATGTGTAGAGTATGTCCCATGCTTGCTTTGCTGAAGTGGCTGAGGAGATTCTTTCAAAGACAGCTTCATCCACCGCTTGAAAAATGAAGAACAACGCTTTCTTGTCCTTCTTGCGATTCTCCTTCAACTCATTAAGTTGTTGTTGGTTGAGAGCATTTGCATCAGCTGGTTCTTCGAAACCAGTTTCAACAATATCCCGTAGATCTTGAGATCCATACAGCACCTTCATTTGGATACTCCATTGGTTGTAGTTCTTTCCACTGAATCGAGGAAGTTGTGGTTGCAGCATGTTGTTGGAAGCCATTGAATCTCCTTGAACAAGGCTCTGATACCACTTTGATGGAATGGTCAGCAACAACTTCACTAGAACAGAAGCTCGTGTTCTGTGTATACTAAGGTTGCCTTCTATAAATACTCAGGTTTAGGTTCTGTGTACTGAGGTTGGCAGAACGAAATGCTGAGGTTATAGAGAAAATGTAAATCACTCTGCTGAAACTTCTTTCTCTCAATAAAAAACGAAAATATAGAGATACAAGAGAAGAAACTTGTCATCTTGATCTTAAACAATCAGAAAAGAAGACCAATGGATAAACCAAGTATTGGAACCTTAAGATTTCACTCTAACTTCTTCTTATAAAAGAGAATACATGACTCTACTTGTGGACTTTACTTCTAAAACAGGATTGAACAGTAGTTAATCCCTTACAATTTCCTAAGCAACAAGTTAATAATGAAAATACATAAATAAACCAAAAGACACATAGATGCCCAAGATACAATGATGCTACATAGAGCCAAGAGACATGTCTGCATAGAGCAGTGAGCAACATTAAATTCCTGCAGCTACAATGGGCAGTGAACCAACTGCATTGAGCAGTGAACAAAACATAGATTCTAGCTTACTTCTAACAAAGCTGCTGCTGAGACAAAACTCAAAAGAGTGATAACGACACTTAAAAAACTGAAACTGCTAGAGGATAGTTCTTTCAATAATTAAACGAATCTGATTAATGATTCACATGATAACGGCCAGCTTTTTCACCAAGATCCACGAACAAAAGCGGATCTTGAGAATTTTCATTGCAAGAAGAGAAAGCAACATGAGTCAACAAAAATATAGAGAAGTTGCATTAAATATTTCCAAATGCCATTTGGCAAGTAGGGAATATACAGCCGCTTCTAACCTCCTTGCCAACGTTTGCAAAAATGACTTCCCATAGCAACGGTTGTATATATTTTTTTTTTTTAACCTTAGCCTTTTACACCCCCACCCCCTCCAACAACTATAAATGGTCAAATAGGGGGTTTCATATATTTCACCATTTTTTACCATTATACCCCCTCCAACTGCCAAAAAAGGGTCATATGAGGGGTATTTTGTGTCATTTCAATACTTAGAAGGTCTTTAAATACCTCTTCCTGTCTCATTTCTTATCAATACTCGTCTACTCTCTAAGTTCTCACACTTTATCTAAGCTCTCTCAATCTCTCTAAGCTCTCCAAAAAGAATTTCCAACATTTCAAGGCAAGGAAATTCTCTCTAACTAGTCACTAGTGAAGGAGCTCTCGCCCACTCTCTTAGCAAAACCTCTCCATTAGTCCTCCCTCTCTCTCTTAAAGGTATTTATTAGTTTAAATTTTAAATTTTATTTAGTAATATTATATATTAAGTCTCATCTTCTCCCCATTCTTATATTAATTATAATAACAAATACATACATATAATAATAATTATTTTTTTTGTAAAACTTATTTGTTTTCAAAATGGCTGGACCATCACATCCATTGGACATTGACTTGTCTCTACATGAGGAAGATCATGGAAATTTGCCTCAAGATCAAGATCATGATCAGGGGTTAGAATTGAAGTAGAAAGCCTTCCCCAATCTGCTAACCCAAGTTATTCAACTAGAAAGAAAAGAAAAATGGACTTTTGTAGTTTGGAACTCTTGAGATCCCTGATCCCAAAGGAGTAAAGAAAATGGCACAATGTAAATATTGCAAAAAACTTTACAGTTGCAGATCATCAGAAGGCACTGGCCACCTTCTTAGACACTTGAAATCGTGTATGCCCAGACATATCAGATGAAATGCCAATGCGGGGGAAAGGGGCTGGACCGTCCAAGCCCAACTTTCTCAAACCGCTTCAAGTGGCTAAAACTTCTTCATGTTGCTGCTGCTTCTTTGGCGAGCCCAGCGAGAAGGTCTCATGATGGAGGTCTAATCAAGGTTGTTGCTGCTTCTTCGGCGAGCCCTGCAGGAAGGTCTAATGATGGAGGTCTAATCATGGCTAAAACTTTATGCCCGTGGTGAGATGACCCAATTTCTATTGAGTACGAAATTATGGGCAGATAATGAAATCCAGGGACTCCATGTTGATAAATACACTGTGTTTGTAATCTTCATTGAGAATAATCTCTCTATCATAATAAGTACTAACCATCATGCAGTGGTCTTCTGTTCGTCTTATTTACATTATTTGACAAAGACGAAGTAATAGAAAAGTAAGACTTATAAACATTAGAAAATTTCTGCATCCATTCAAACCACGCAGTAAGACTTCAATTTCTTCCATTCATTTCTGGTTACGGAATTCTTTTCCTGATCAGGAAAGCAACAGGTCCGAAATATACGGCTACTATGATTCAGATACAAGATTTCCAAGGAACTCTCCTGGAAGAATACAAATGAAACAATGATTCAACTAATTTTCATATAGACATCTCACAACATTCTTCTTCAAATTCCGTGAACCCAAGTGCTATTTTTCATTTAACAGTCATGGACACAAGAATCTGGTCATGGTTCTTCATCTCTGTTGTTAGGTTTTTGAGTATTGGCTAATTCATGGGTTGGACAAAACTCTGGGTCTTTTAAATTATATCTTTTATTTTAGAAAATGACTCTGAAGATAGAAGATGAAAGGACTCTAAGAAGAAAGTCTGAAAGGATTAGAAGAAGAAAGCTGGAAGAAAGAGAGCTGAATTTTCGTATCATCCAGAATGGAGTCCGCTCGAGCGGTCCTCATTCGCTCGAGCGAACCCCAGATAGAAGCTGCTTCGCTCGACCCACCTTTTGTGATCGCTCGAGCCATGATTTGATTTTCAAATACAGTGGCTTGTTCGCTCGAGCGAACTCCCAGGTTGCTCGAGCGAACCTGGGCGTAAAATTAGAAACTTGCCCAGTTATTTCTCCTGATTTGTCTCAAGTTAGTGTTGCTGATTCCTAATCATATTATAACACTTGAGGCACGAATGCAAGGCTATTTAAAGGACTCAAGGGCTATTCCAAAGATAAACCTCACCTCTCAAAGTGATGACTTATAGATTTGATTGAGAGAATTCTTTTCTAGAGATTTATTAAGGAGTTGTGCTGACAAGTTCTCTAGAGTCAAAGTCTTCTGCATCCTTTGTAGAAGATTGTCTTCTTGCGTAGAAGATTCGAGGAGTCAAATGCGGGATTGAGTCTGTTGCAATCAGCGGTGTGAAGTCGTTGAAGTGTGAAGCGACACAAGGTAAATTTAGTCCTTAGGTAGGGGATATCTGGGGAGGAAATATGAGTTTCTTGTAATTGCGAGATTCATAGTACTTGATTATTGATCCAGGTTGGATCGGTGGTTTTTTACCCGGTTAGGGTTTTCCACCTAAAATTTGGTGTCCTTGTGGTGTATGCTTGAGTTTTATTTCCGCTGCATAGTTTTTTTTTTATTATTTGCACACTCTTGTCTGATTATTTGAGTAGACCAATCTAGATCGGGAACACCAAAAATAACTTTCAATTGGTATCAGAGCGAGTTGCACTAAGTTGTTATGTTTGATCTATAAAAATTTCTAGAATGGTGCTCAATAGAGGAGGGACATCAACTTACAAGCCTCCTTTGTTTGATGGTTCTAATTATGCATATTGGAAGCAAATGATGATTGGATTTCTTAAGTCCATTGATGATGATGTGTGGAACATTGTTGAGGAGTGGTACTCCATACCAACGATTTTGGTTAGTGGACAAACTGTTCCTAAACCCAAAGCTGAATGGACGAAGGATGAGAAGCATGCCTCCAATTGTAATAACAAGGCAGTGAATAGTATAGTGATTTTGACAGATGTCAAAGGATTTGGCGCCTTAAAAGTATGAATTTTGGAAAATCCAAGGAATTGGAAACTTTGAATCGCGAAAAATGACGAAAAACGGGCCTTCCGGGGCGAACTCGGCAATTTTCGACTCCATGGTCGCAGGCGACCATGGGCCAGGGTCGCAGGGGCTGGTGACCCTGGGCCATGGTCGCAAGGGTCCGCGACCCTGGGGGGAACTTCCCCACTTTTGTCCCGTTTTACGGCCGTTTTTTATGTTTTTTTTATTCTTTTTTATTCTGTATTTTTTCTTGACAATTTTTATCATTTATTGGCCTGATTTCCCTGTAAAAAACTTGATGAAAATCCTTACATTTTGGAGTATAAAGTTTCCAATTTTCCGGGAAAGTCGAAGACTTTGTTGCGCAAAGCTGTAGATTTTTCCGTCATAAGCTGAAACTGGGTCAAACGATGTCGGAATGACCTGAAATTTGGGGTGAAGCCTCCTGAGCAATAAATAAGACCAACCATAGGCTTTTGTTTGAGTTTTGAAGCCATTTAGGGGTCCTATCGCCAGTAGACTTATTTCTGTCGCGATGGGGATGTCGCGGCTTGATGTGCGGTCAACCGATGTCCAATTGACTTGAAATTTGACAGGGAACCTATTGGAGTCATTTTGAGATGATCCATAGGCTCTGTCTTGGAAACCATGGTCCCGGGGAGATTCGCCACCGAGAGGCCCTATTCGGCTTCCGAGCGTCAAAGTCTAATCAAATGTTGTTGAAATGACCTGAAACTTGACG
The DNA here is from genome assembly GCA_012931725.1 of Litsea cubeba. Classification (NCBI taxonomy): domain Eukaryota; kingdom Viridiplantae; phylum Streptophyta; class Magnoliopsida; order Laurales; family Lauraceae; genus Litsea; species Litsea cubeba. Next base: position 7,605,893 of record CM022951.1, read on the forward strand.
TGTAGCCCTTTGTAAGCATTTTGAAGCCGTCCATGTGCTCTGTCTGATGAGTGATGGCCTCAGTGTTTCTCACCGCCGAGAGGCTTGATTTAGCTGTTTGAGGGTTGATGTAGGGTCAAACATTGTCGGTTTGACTTGGAACTTGACGTGGATCCTTTTGGATGTATTTTGAGACCATCCACAGGCTCTGATCGAAGATTTGGTGTCTCCGATGCTTTCGCCGCCGGGAGCTCCTATTCAGCTGTCGGAGAAGCGAAGTTAGGCTAAATGATTTTGAAATTGCCCGAAAATTCTTGTGTACTCCTCTTTTGACTGTCTTGAAAGATCTTGCAATTTTTGTTTGATTCTGACAAGATTTGAGTTTTTGGAAGTAGCATTGCCTATTTATGGCAGGCTGCAACTTCATGTAGCTTTCTTGAGTTTAAAGAAGCAAAGTGACACATTTTTTTGTGTCAACAAATGCTCCCTCGAGGTACAGCGATGAGTTGCTTAACTTTTGTAGTCGATGTGCCTCGAAGAGATTTTTGGAGAGCTTGTGACTTGACCAAGAGTCTTTGAGCAGTCTTTCTTTTAGTATTGTAGTCTTTTGAGCTTCCAGGGTAATTTTATGGTAGTGGAAGGGATCACATACCATCTCGAGGCAAAGTTTTGAAGATGACATCAGGGATGTGGATTTGGGTTTTGACCTTGTGACCTAACAAGCTGTATGTGGCAGGTTAGGAGGTCGGGTTTGATTTTGACCGTGTGACCGAACAAGCTGTATGTGGAATGTTAGGGGGTTGATTTTGGTTTTGATCTTGTGACCTAACAGGCTGTATGTGGCAAGTTAGGGGATCAGGTTTTGATTTTTGGTTTTGGTCTTGTGACCTAACAAGCTGTATGTGGCAAGTTAGGGGACTAAGAATTGGTTTGGATTTTTGTGGAATGTCAATTTCAAGATTTCGGCTCAATTTGGTATATGAGGCTGGATGGTTTGATTTTTGGAAGCTCATGGGGCTTAGAGAATATCTAAGAATATCTTTAGTTAGAGAGAATCTCTCATGTTCCCTTATTTTGGGAGGGAATATCTCAAGATATCTTTCTTTGGGAGATAATATCTCAAATCTCATATCTTTTAGGAGAAAATCTTTCATTTATTTCTTTTTGGGAGAGAATCTCTCAAGATATCTTTCTTTTGGGAAATAATCTTTCTAATTTCTTTCTTTTGGTAAGGTTACTAATTAGTAATACTTACCTCTTTCCTCTTTCCTTCTTTGGTTTGCTCTCTTCTATAAAAGCAAGGAGGAGGTTGGATCTCTTGCTCTTATTGCTTTCTTTTGTAACAATCACAAAAGTTCTTCTTCTTCAAGATCTTCAAGACTGTCTTCTTCTTCTCCATCAATGGCTTCAAGTAAGTTCCATTTTTCAAGAAAACTCCATTGTAGGAAATAGGATAATAAAAAAAAGTTCTTTCTTTTTTTTTTTTTCTTTCTTTTCTTCTTCTTTTTCTTTTTTCTTTTTCACGTGTTTTCCCTTTTTTTTACACGTTTTTCTTTCTCGTGCTTTCTTTTTTTTTTTTGCACGTTTTTTTTGTGGGTTGTACGGCCACGTGGCCAGTGGGCCAGTCCCTCTTTTTTTTTGTTCTTTTCTTTCTCCCTTTTTTTTCTGAGAAAGTTTTTTTTTTTGCTCATCATGATAATGCATTTTTTTTGGCAAACCAAGATGTTCAGGCATGCATTTTTTTTTTTGTAAATTGAATTTGTAGCATGATATGATAGCATACTTGAAAGTTTTTGCAAATTTGGAAATTTGGAGCTCGCAGCGATGTTGAGGCCTTCCTGATTTTGCGGAGACTTTGAGGTTTCAAAAGTTTGGAGTTTCGGAGCTCGCAGCAATGTTGAGCCCATCTTCAAGCTTTCTATTTATTTCGGGGTATTTCCTTTTTCTTCGGAATTACCCCAGAGTCATGTCAAAATTTCGCCAGATTTTTTTTAGCGAAATTCTGTCATTTTGATGATTGATCTTTTTCTTTTCCATCCTTTGCAGGTGGTTCCTCCAGAACAAACAAGGGTAAAGAGCCTGCTACAAGCGTACCTCGTCGATTTGCTAGATCTTCTAATCCGGCCATTCAGCAAGCCTGGGAGAAGGTCCAGTATGTTGAGAGAAACCTGGAAGAGTGTGACTCCCTCAACAGAGATGAGATGAGGCAGCGACTAATCGCTCTCAAGGGAGAGGAATTTTATAGGATCATGGTAAGCGGTCGTCCATGAGTGATAGACGATCACAGGGATTTGCCCAAGCCTACCTTCTTCTTTGGTGATGCAATCCTTGATGACATGACATACCAGAGGAGATGTTTTCAGTTCTCTTACACAGTTGATGGTGAGAAGAGAATCGTTGTTACTCGGTCGACGTTTGATCATACCGTCTCGATCAAGAGCTTTGCTCCCACGTGCTCTAAGAGGGAAGATCCTCCAAGCTGGGTAAAGAGGACAATTGTAATCAAGATTGGGGTTTTTGTTGGCAGTTCTCCCGGATATGTGGAGAAATCGCCTGCTGACATGGACATTTTGATGCCGGCCAGCGGCTACCAGGGCTCTGATTATCCGTCGGTCGATTTGGGACCGGTGGGCCTTGGCATTTTCAGTGGTGACGGCAACAATTGGGTGAAGCCTTTTCAACTTCGTGGCCGTTTCAGTGCTGACTCCGAGTGGAAGTCGTGGACTGATCGCGTCCTACTGATTGGTGGCGCCGTTTTGAAGGAAGTAAGGATTTACGATGCGGTCCGCACCTTTAGGGATACCGTGATCTTTTCCGACGAGACCTTCATGGCTATGTTGGAGTCATTCCTTCCACAAACCAATACCTTCATTGTGACAAATGGTGAAATTGGTTTCTCTTTGAAGGAGCTGAGCGCCATTACTGGATTGCCCATCCTTGGCAGATACTATGAGGAGTTTATGCCGATCGACAGCGTCCTTGAAGAGCATTCTGGGGAGTTCAGGCTTTTGTACTTTCAGCTCATCGCCTTCTATGATTTTTTTTAAGGAGAAGGAGGGCTCAAAAGTAAGATCCAGCAGTTGGAAGAGTTTTAGCTCTTCATCTCCCAACTTCTTTGAAAGTGGGGAGCCTTCTGATAGCATGACCCAGGAAGACAGGGCTAAGGATCCGGGTTCGAAGAAGATTTTGGCTATACAAGAAGAGTTGAGAGATTTCTTTGCGGGTACAAACGCCATATGTCTTGACATTGCACTGCAGAGATTGTTGCTGTTTACCTCACTTATTGGCTAGGTGAGGCTGTTTTTGCTAGAGGAGATGGAACGCACATCAGGCCCCATTGTATTTTTTTGGCTTGTCAGATGGCATTTGGAGAGCAGCTTGCTTTGGTGCCAGCTCTTTACTCATACTTGTGTACTGAATTGCAGGCTTCTGCTTTCTTGGTTCGGCTTGGGCCCTTATGAATAGGGTATTTTCAGCACACATTTTCTATTCGTGGTATGTCTACCACTGTCCTGGCTTCCACCGGCTGGGTGCTGCACAGGATGATGATCCTCTGATGATTCGACTGGCTAAGGGCAAAGCCGTGTCCGAATCACTTTTGTTTGCCCGCATGAGGATCTAACGGTTCAGGGACGTCGAGATGGGGCAGTCTTCAGTGAAGCTTTCTCCGGAGTTGCGGAAGAAGGCTTTTGATTTTGGTGCCTCCCGTGACTCTACCAAGGCGGGGTCGGGAAGGCATTACTCCTTGACAAATGCAGAGAAGGAGTGGCTTTTCAGCATACGTGTCGGCATGATGGTGTACCGCAGACATCTTTTCGTCGACATCCAGCCGTATGTACCTTCTCGCTTTGCTTTGCAGTTGGGCTTTTCTCAAGGCGTTGTTGGAGCGCCTTCAAGCATGGTGAAGCGCTTTGGAGGTTTACAAGATGGGAGAAACGCATGGGCTTTCTATAGTGCTGAAGACACTACTGCCATGATTTCTTATCCCGTGTTGTCGACTTCCTGGATTGCCGGCTTCACGAAGTGGTTCGTGGAGAGCTTTTCGGCATATCGAGGGCTTTCTGAAAAGGGGCTTGATATGAAGCTATCGTCTGGAAAAGGCCTTGGAAAGTCGGATGGCGTCCGGCGAGAGGAAGTTTGGGCCTTCCTTTCTGGAGAGAATGATAAGATATGCTTTTTCGGTGACCAGGGCGTCATTGGTTCTGATGCTGTTCGAGAAATACCTGATGAGGCTTTAGAGCAGCTAGAACAGGAGGAAACTGAGCTTGATGCTCGGATGCAAGCGGCACAGAGGTGAGCTTCTGGGAGTCTACTGGCAAGAGTAGACCATCTAGTGAGGAGTCAAGTGGGAGACCTGACTCTGACAGCGGGGCAGGTTCCTCTAAGAAGCGAGTCCACTGAAGTAAGAGGAAGAGGAGTCATCATCGCAGCAAGGGGCAACATGAAGGTTCTCCAGATTTGGAAGTTCCTCTTACTATCAATGAGGAGGTGCCAGAGGATGCTGACGAGCCTCCAAAAAAGAGAAGCCGAGAAGAAGAGACCGTCGGTGAAGGTATGATTCTTCCTCTTTCTCTTTCCATTTCTTTTCATGGGATTTTTCCATGTTCTGATTTGCTTTCTCCCCCTGCTGCTTTTTTTAGTAGAGGATGAAGACTTGGCGATGCCTGAGGTTCCTGCCGATGAGGCGGTGACGGATCCGGTTGCGGCAACAGAAGAAGAACCGAGGGACTTTAGAGTGGTTCCAGAATCTCCAATTGGTATAACTTCTTTTGCTTTTTTTTTTGTATGTGACTTGGTTTGCTTACATTTTTCTTGTCAGTTGACTTGCCACAGGATTCCGATGACTTTGAACCATCGATGGACGTAAATGTTGACGATGCTTCCAATGAGTTCATCGAGGAAGAGAGTGTTCCGCCAGTCGACGAAGAAGGTATTTTATAGTAATAACCCTGATAATGATTTTTTAAACATGATCATATTCATACCTTTTTGTGTTTCTTTGACAGGTTTTGAAGCGACAGAAGGGAGTCCATTACTTCCTTTAGAACCAGAGCAAGGAATGCCAGAGGTTGATCCGGAGGTAGAGACTCCTGCAACCAATTCTGATATGGTGGAGGAGGTACCTCGTGCTAAAATTCCTTCCCCAGCAGCTCTGATTGGAAAGAGTTCTTTTAATCCTCTTCCAACGAGGCATGACATGAGCAGCCGATCGACCGACGGAGCGGGGCGAATCTTCAGCTGGGCCATCTTTTCTTTTTACGAAGAAGGTAGTGGTGCGGGTTCTGAGCTCTTGGATTGAGACTCTCTTTGCCGGACACTTGGATGCCGGATTTGGCATGATCCAGCATGTGCAGGAGATTCTCGGTGATACCGAAGAGGCTGGTCTGGATGTCACAGGTGCTAGGGCGATCGTTGATAGGATCATTGCACTGGGTGACAAGTGGTTTGAGACCATCAGTTTTACTGACGACCAGTTCTTCAAGGAGATGTTCCTGGACACTGCTGATAAGGCTAAGTTTGACCTGAATGAGGCTACACAAAGCAGGAAGCGGCTAGTCCGAGAGAAGAACTTAGAAGAGCTAGCCATCATTGGGCTGACACATGACCTTAACATCCTTGATAGGGAGGTCGATGAGGCCAGGAAACGTCTTGAGCATTTTAAGGCACAAGTCGCTGCCAAGTGCGCTGCTATAACAGAGGCTCGCGTAGGGAGAGTGCTCTGATTTGCCGGGTTGCAGATGCTGATTGAGTTCTTGAAATGAAGTTTCAAGAGGACAAACAATGGCAAACTGCTCGGGATAAGCTTCCCAGTGTAAAAGAAGGGTTACAGCCTACCCCAGCATCTCATGGCAAGTTCCTGAAGAAGCGTGCCCTGGAAACTCTGACGAGTGAGGCCAAAAGTTTGCTTAAGGAGCTCAAATCTTGGCTAGAGACCATTCTTGGTTGAGCTCCTGATTTTTTGTAGCAGAAACTATCCTTTTTTTTGTACCACATGTATTTTTTGGTACTCTTTTTTTTTTGTAGTGCTTTGTAAACACTTTTTTTTTTGGTACCACATATATATATTTTTTTGTACTCTTTTTTTTTGTTTTCCCTACGCTCACTTAAATCTTTTTGTGATGAAAGCAATTGCTAAATGGGATGCATTTTTTTTATTTTCCCTACGCTTACTTAAATATTTTTGTGATGAAAGCAATTGCTAAATGAGATATTTTTTTTTATTTTCTTTACTCTCACTTAAATCTTTTTGTGATGAAAGCAATTGCTAAATGAGATTTGATCAAAAGTTTGTCATTTTGTGAAAATCTTTTGTCAAATGATTGTTTTGGCATGAGAGCCAGATTTTTGTTCGTGGCATGGAAGTCGAGTTTGTGGCATTGATAGCTGAGTTTTTTTTTTTTTTTTTTTTTTTAAAGCCAAGTTTTGATTGGTGGCATTGATAGCTGGTTTTATTTTGTGGCATTGATAGCCTGTTTTGGTGGCGTTTATAGCCGATTTTGGTGGCGTCTATAGCCGGTTTGTGGCATTTATAGCCGATTTTGATTTTCAAGAAATGCAAGTATCGACTAAAAGTCGCCTCCCTGCTGAATGGTCTTGCAAGTCTCGATGGAATGTCGCATCCTTTCTCATTCCGTTGCGAGTAACGATGGAATGTCACATCCTCGCGGATTTGGGTGCAAGTATCGATGGAATGTCGCTTCCTTGCTTTTCAAAAATTTTGGTTTTGCGGGTACTAACTTGATGTCGTTTCCCCATGATTTTTGAAATTTGCGGTTTTCTCGAACCTTTGGGTTATGGATATCAACTGCAATGTTGCATCTCCACGATTTCTTGGTTTTTTCGAACCTTTGAGATTGGGGTTGTGGATATCAACTGAAATATTGTGTCTCCACGATTTTTAGGTTTTTCGAACCTTTGAAATTTGGGTTTTGGATATCTACTGAAATGTTGCGTCTCCACGATTTTAGGTTTTTTTCGAACCTTTGAAATTTGGGTTGTGGATATCAACTGAAATGTTGCGTCTCCACGGTTTTTAGGTTTTTTCGAACCTTTGAAATTTGGGTTATGGATATCAACTGAAATGTTGCGTCTCCACGGTTTTTAAGTTTTTTTCGAACCTTTGAAATTTGGATTGTGGATATCAACTGAAATGTTGCGTCTCCACGGTTTTTAGGTTTTTTCGAACCTTTGAAATTTGGGTTGTGGATATCAACTGAAATGTTGCGTCTCTACGGTTTTTAGGTTTTTTCGAACCTTTGAAATTTGGGTTGTGGATATCAACTGAAATGTTGCGTCTCCACGGTTTTTTAGGTTTTTACACGTATCAACGAAATGTCGCTTCCCTGCGATTTTGGAAGTGTCGAACATGGTTCCACTACACCATTTGGGTGATTTTGCAACATTTGAGATTTCTTATTAGTAACGCATATCTGGCCGTTAGGTAATTTGTTACATTTATTATTTGTTAGCAATATTCATAACCGTCACTATGTATCTTTGCAAATACTTGAATTATTTTGTAACATTTTTTGGAAATTTTGTGATGATTAGTAATGTGTTACAATGGTATTTGTAAAAGCCAACAAAATCCCTCCACTATTTCACTCCCGCCCTTGTACATCTTTTCCCTCCCACTCTCTAGTCTCTGCCATCCCTACCAACAAAATCCCCTAAATCAATCTCCCCATCACCGAACGCCATCTTTTCCTTCTTTTCTCCTTCTTTATTTTCCCCCAAATCCATCTATTCATCATCGAACCCTCCCTTCTTCTTCTTTATTTTCCCCAAATCCAAGCCCCTCTTTTCATCTCTCCTTCTCTCAATCTCTTCAACATCTGACAACTGCAAGTTCCAGCCCACAACTCCATTCCAAACCCATCTCTCCATCCAACGGCTACAAGTCCCAGCGGAGCCATCTTCTTCTTTTTTTGGGTTTTCTCTCTTCCCATTTCTTTCTTTCCCTCCCTTCCTCTCCAGACCTCTCATCTCCATCGTTGTCCTCTCATCCCTTTCTATCTCTCCCTCCCTCTCCAGACCTCTCCCAGGTGCACCATAGCCTCCTCCAACACCACCATCAAGATCATCGGCGTCAACAGCGGTGGCGGCGGCCAGCAGCAGCACCTCGCCACCCTCTCCGGCCACCAGGGCCTCATCTGGCAGGTCGCTTGGGCCCACCCCAAGTTCTGATCCATCCTCGCCTCCTGCTCCTACGACGGCCACCCCCAACGACTGGTCCCAGGCCCATCTCTTCAGCGACCACAAATTCTCCGTCAACTCCATCTCCTGGGCCCGACACGACCTCGACCTCTACCTCGCCTGCGGCTCCTCCGACGGAAACATCTCCGTCTCTCTCTCTTCTTCCTCCCCTGTTCCTCTCTCTCTCTCTCTCTCTCTCATCTTCTTCCTCCCATGTTCCTCTCCCTCTCCCCTGCTTCCTCCTCTGTTCCGCCCTGCGCCCACAAGTCTATTTTACTCTTATATGAATTTTTATTTTCCTAATTGCAGGTTACTCAGCCCCCAACTGATTCTGTTTCCAAGCCTTTCCTTCAGTCCAAAAGGCAATTACCTTGTGGCCACTTCCTGGGATAATCAGGTCCTTTACTCTCCATTCTCTTCTTCTTAGTCACACCCATGATTGAATCTGTTTTTATCTATTGCCTGAAACATCCCTTTCTATTGTGTAAATATAATATGAATAAAAAAGGTGAGATGCTGGGAGATACTCCAGACAGGAAGCAGTGTACCCAAAGCAGTGATATCCCATGACCAACCAGTATGAAACAATGATTGAGTTTTGTGATTTGTTTTTTTTTCTGTTTTAGAATGTGGATGGTGAATGAACATTTTTTAGTATGAGTAAAAATGTGGGGTACATTGTCTGTTCATGATCCGAGCTTTCATTTGCACCCTTTGGTTTTGCTTGATATAGGTTTGGTGTTGGGAAGTAAGTTTTTGCAACCTTGGATGGGTACTTAGTTGTTTTTGACTTCTCCCATTTTGGCTGTTTAAATGATCAGATAATGGTGCCTTTTTTCCATACTTTCTGATATTGTGAAAGAAGCTGTTCTCTTGTGATTTGCATGCAAAATTAATAGTCCTCAATGTTGATGTTTCCATTTTGATGATATGGGTTCAAATTATGGAAGCATTGGATGTCAGAATAGATATTTCCATTATACCTACTACCAGTGTTTGGTCTGCACTCTAGCTGTTATGAAGAAGTCTTCAAAGTTCCTCCCGGTGAGTATATTGAGACATACCATTATACTGATGCTCTTCGGATAAAATGAAGCATTACACTTGGGTCAGTTGTAAAGCTTGATACTTGGATGCATCTCTGTTTTTCTACATGTTGCTGAGATCTAACTTGATTTACATGCATGCTTGTCATGACATACCTTAAATTTTGTGCTGATTGGAAATCCTAGATGTCTAGTAAACAAATGTCTTTCATTGAATGAAGACTATTAACCTATTTTTTCCATTTAGCTGCCCTTTGATATTTACAAAAAATTCTCCTCTCTTTATCCAAAATGTAGTTGCGCTGTTGATGGTGTAAGTCCAAACATTGCATTGATTCCTCTTTTTTTTGTGGATACTGCAATTTGCATTGATTGGACACTCCTATTTATCTGATGAATGAACTTCTGCCATTGGGAATTGACTGTGGGTCGTTTTCCTTTTGATGTCCATTTGTATGCTGCCAACTGGATTTTTTTTTCTGCTATAGCCAACTGGATGTTTGGGATCACCAGGTTGGTGCAATTTTGGGCTTTAGCCATCCATGCTGAGGCCTGCAGTTTAGACTGCCTAAACGATGTCTGTACCATGTGACTAGTGTGGTAATTGATGGTTTGGAAATGATATGAGAAACCAATAACTTGAGAACCCATGCTTTCAGTTTCATTTAGGTTAGTTTGGTGCTTTTTCTTCCTCCTTAACTAGAACTGGCATCTTGGGGCTTGAGTAGTGTAACTTAAAACATTTTGGAGTAAATATAACTTATTTATTAAAATCTTTTAGATTTTTGAAGGCATTGAGGTATTCTGAACGACTGAGAGAAAAGGCCGTTGAAGATTATCTGAACTGATATTGACCCAGATAGGGAATAGAGATGATAATTACAATGTTTTTATAAACAATTAAATACAGGAGTTATTTGATGTTTTCAGGAAATTTGTGGGACGAGCCTCTTTTGACTTTTTTTTATTGATTGTTGTGATATTTTTATGGCTGCCAAATCATTGTTATTGTACTTAGATTAAATCTACGGACTTTCAGGAGAATTTTGAAGAAGAGCTTCAAAAGCATAAAGATGAGGCTGCTTCCAAAGTTGAAGCTGGTTTGAAGAGGTTGGAAGAACAGGGACGCATGATAGAGTCACTTCATAGCTCTGTAAGTCATATTTTGGGATTTGACTTTCTTTTGCAATCCGTAGCATTTTTAAATATCTGACAATCTGTTTTTACATTTGTGATGATACTGTTGGTAGTATAATGGTGCCTTCATAACAGTACTAACTTTCTTTCACAGGTTGTTATGTACAAGAGACTGTATGAAGAACAACTTATTCCTCCATCTCTTCCTCACTCTGCAGAACTCGGTTCAGGTTTTATGCTGGGCCTTTCTTTTACTTTTAATCAAGTTTATGTAACCGTAACGTGACGAGGGCATTGTTTTTGTGCCCCCTTCATTGCCTTGCTGAATCAAAAACAGCTATAACATTTTCCTTCTGTTTGTGGAATTGAACCATGTTTGGAGTATATGCTGTTGTTGCCATTATTATGTGGATGTTTGATGCTGTTCATAAAAATTCATAATGTGATGCCTATGGTCAATTGCTCCTTGTTTGGTGAATTAAACCATAATGGAAGATCTATATATGTGTGGGATTTTTTTTTTTTGCTATCTGAATGTTTGTTGCTTCTGAAAGAATTTGTTTATTTAGGGTATGTTTGGTTGTCTCTAAATTGGTAGCACATTGGATAGTCTTGCACCTTTTTTATTCTGTTGAAGTTTTTCTTATTTTTTTATTTTTTATTTTTGATTTAAAGTTTGGTTCAGCTTGACAGTTGTTAAATTTTCCACATGAGCTTATTAATTAAATATAGTTTCTTCATTTTATAAATTATACCTGTTTGCAAGTGAATCAATTGACAACCCTGTTATTGGGAGGCAACAGATTGAGCAATTCCAACACTATGAGAGGTATCATACTGTTCTCTTGCACTCCAACACAATCATGCTTAGGCCCAATTATCATCATGGGTTTGAATCAAATCCATATCATATGTTCAGAGAGCAGCAGCAGAGAGACTGGTCTGGGAACAAGTTTGGGTCGATCATATCTTATCCTCATATGACTCCTAGCGACAAATAAAATTATTCTACTAATTAGTCACCTTTGATAGAATCTGAGGTATTAGCCCTTTATCTTCTCCTTCTTGAGCTCTGTAGTTATTATTATTTTTTGTAAACTTATGTGCTCTATCATCAATAATAATAATTCATATTTAGTGAACTTGATTGTTTGGAATTGGGGGTGTGTGCTCTATCATCAATAATAATTATTCATAACTCATATTTAGTTATTATTATTCTTTGTAAACTTATGTGCTCTATCATCAATAATAATAACTATGAGAAGGACAAAAATGATAAAAGGAAGAATTTTTTTTATAGCACAGTAAATCAAAAGGTAAGCGGGATTTCTCAATTCAAAAGAAGAAAGCATGTTTGAATTATGAATGTGTTTCTATATATTATTTTAGTTATTGATTACTTGTTGCTTTGTGAATTTTCTTGGGCATTGGTATGCTTGGGTTTGTTGTTCACAATTAATTATTACTTTGTTTGTATGGTTGATAATGTTTGAATAGTTGGTATCTACATCATGTGTGTATATGAGATAAAGATCATCTTTCTGAAGCAATTAACACAGACCAATAAAATTAAGGGGTTGCACACAACTCTTTCCCAAACATGTCAACACTCACCAACCAAGTTATATTTTTCTACTTTCATATATTATAATGAGTCTTCCCAAATTCTTCATTATCAATCCTATTCTGCTTAATGAAAATGGAGAAGGATTCTTAATTCAAATTTCTCTTTTGTTTGTTCAGGATGTGAGTGGCCATGCTGCCTTGTCAGATGACTCCCTAGATTCTTCAATTTGCCAATTTGTACCTGCCATCAGGTCAGGAAGCTTTTCTAACATTGGTCCACGAAGATTCATGAAGGATGAGCACATACAGGTCAGTAAGAACAGTGGAAGGTGCTCACTGAATGTGGAAAGGGATCTATGGATTTTTGAAACAGTTCCTGTGTTATATGTGTTCTCTAGGTATTCACAATTTTGATTGAAAATGTCAATCATTACATTCTTGAGACCGTTCTGTTGTGTTTATTTGTGATCCTTGTGTTATTAGCATAGCTTTCTATGGATTTTGGATGTTGAAACTAGTTCAAACAGAGGAAACAAACAATTTTTGTAATTCGATGGTACACATTTTACAAGTTTTGAATAATAAATTCAAGTACGTTTGCTTTCAGATTGCAAATTGTTCAACAAAAATATGTTTTCCATGCTTTTTTTTTTTTGTGAGGTGTTTGGGTGGGTTGATCACTCTGTTCATGTGTAGGGTCAATGGTTCCCGGCCTTATTCTGATAAGATTCCTTTTTCTTTTCTTTTTTCCTTTAGAAAGAACCTATCCATATTTATTTGTTTATTCAATCATGTGAATGAACTATGAAGTGATCAATACTTCATGATTTGCCACTTTTTTGAAAGATGTGCTTTAGTGATTTTATGGTTTAATTTACTTTCGGGGCAGAAGATGTATATGTATGCATGATGTATAAGTGTGTAACTCATTTCACAGGGCAAGTCCTATGGAATTCATAGTTCCCTATGATCAATACATGGACACTTTGAAAAACAACTATTCAATTGGAATGAGGTTCAGGATGAGATTTGAAGGTGAAGAATGTGCGGATAAAAGGTGGGTGAATCTTTTGTCAAATGATTAGATATACCAGCTTATAATGCAAAGTTTCTTCCTTTTTTTGCCATACATGCCTTGATCTGTTTGTGTGCTATATGTACATGGATTTCCATTTTGTATTAATAATGAGCTCAAGTTTGGTGAACCAGGTTCATGGGAACCATCACTGGTCTTTTTTTTTAAACCACAAATACTTAGTAACGGATATATACCGTTACAAATAGAAGACTTAGTAACAGACATCAACTGTTACAAATAGTTAGATATGTGTCAGAAAGAACAAAATTAATAACCGTTACTAATAAACTGTAACGATTGATGATGTGTTGCTAAAATTAATTTCAGTCACACTTGATAACTGTTAGTAATATTTCTAACGGTTATTTAGTGTTACTAACTTCCGTTACTTTTCATTTGTAACGCAATTGTGTCAACGTATAATAACCGTTACTAATCTATTATTATGGTGTAGTGTTCGCATGCTTCCAATTTGTACGAGTATCGACTAAGCGTCGCTTCCCCGCGGTTTTTAAAAAATCATTTTTTTTTGTTTAAAGACACGAGGGTCATAAGTTTTGACCTAAAACCATTTTGGCGGTAAAAGGTAGGGTGGACTAGGATGGAAATCCCTGAATCCGAATTTTGTTTCAAACCATGAATTCTGGGTTCAAGGGTTGAAGATTTTGGTCAAGTTAGGGAGAGGCTCCTAAACTTAGATTTTTGAACAATGAAACGGTGAAAGTAAGCATTGTTTGAATTTTTAGAAATTTCAACATTTAATATGAAAATTCTAAAAGAGTGAGTTTAGCGAGCGAGTACCTGGAAACCGGTTCTGGCCGTACAGGCATTGCTCTTACCCAGTTGGATAAGTCTTCAAGGGTAGTACCGCTTTAAGAACTTGCCATTGATGGGCAACATACATATGTCCCCTTCCATGTTTAGGAGTGTGTATGCGCCATTGGAGAAAACCTTGTCGATGACATAGGGTCCCTACCAATTTGGCTCAAATTTGCCTTTGGACTTGTGAGCGAAGACCATTGGTCTTTTTACCGAAAGAACCAAGTCACTGTTTTTGTAAGCGAGTTGCCTGACCTTTTTGTCGAAAGATCCTGCCATGTGTGCTTGGTAAAGTTCAATGCTTTGCCGAGCTTCGAGCTGTCTCTCATCGATAATTTGACATTGCTTTCTTGAGTCATGTCATTTTGCAAGGATACCCTCAAGAAAGGAATTTGTACTTCCAAGGGTACGATAGATTTGCATCCATAGACCAAGGAGAATGGTGTGCTATGGGTTGGTCCTCGAACGGTGGTTCGATAGGCCCACAAAGCTTCAGTCAGTTTGTCGCTCCAGTCTGTTTTGTGACTAGAGACCATTTTCTTGAGGATCTTGCAGAGTGTTTTGTTGAAACCTTCTACTAATCCGTTTGCTGCCGGATTGTATGGAGTCGAAAGATAACTTTGGATTTTGTATGAATGCTGCTATTGGCACACAAGTTTTTTCTTTCCCAACACAAGGAATTTGTCTTTTTTTATTACATTTTTACCCCTTTATAAAATGACCAAAATATCCATTACCTCTCTTTTCACACACAAGCCCATCTTCTTCCCTCCCATCTATCTCTTCTTCCCTCTCACCCATCTCACTCTCCACTTTTCAGAAAAACTCAAAACATATTGGGCTACTCATCTTTCTCCATTTTCTGCTCTTGGGTACCTCATCTTCCTCCATCTCCTTCATCTTTCCTTCTTCTTGTACTTTATCTTTTTTTTTTCATTCTATCTCTAAAGGATTTCTAGTTTAATGAACGAAGAAAACAACAATCAGATGGTGCATTTCAATCAGAGCAGCAGTGGAAATGCCACTTTCTTTAATTTTTTTCTCGCTTGGAACGAGTTGCAGGTCTTGATATGTACGGTCTTTCAGGTCCGAACGGTATGCATATGTTTGGCACTGTACATCCGAACAGAAGGCATATGTTCAACAGATAATGTCCGAACACTGGTTTTCAGTAGACCTCACACAGTGTTCGGACACTCAGGTCCGGACGGTCAACTTTTGTTCGGAACTACAGTACCAGACAGATGCATTTTGTTCGGCATCTTAGAGACCGAACAATCACGATTTCTGGGTGATAAACCCTTGCGATGATGGATGAAAATCAGCCCAAATGCATGAAAAAACAGTAGAATTTTTTGTAAAATCACACATTGAATGAGAATCTATCCCCATAACTAGTTTTCATGAAAACAAGATAATCTAAGGGAGGATGTGTGTGGGAAGAAAGAGGGAAATGAAGGGCTGGGTACTTTCTGAAATTTTGATGTGTGTGGAAAGAATTAATGTAATTTTTAAATTATAGTGATGTGTGTAGAAAGAATTTGTGTGGGAAAAGTAAAAATCTGTGTGCCAATAGAATTTTCCTTTTGTATTTGTCGCAGAACATGTAGAATCGATGATCCCGGAATTGTGGTCTGTTATCATGGACGAATCTTTTGGGTATGCCGAAACGACAAATGATGTTGGTGCGAAGGAACTGAAGGACTGATGAGGTCTTTATTTTGTTAAGCGTGAATGCTTCTGACCACCTGGAGAAATAATCCACAGCGACGAAGATGAAGTGATGACCTTTCCTTGAAGGGGGAGAAATAGGACCTATGATGTCCATGCCCCAAGCTTCGAAAGGCCAAGAGATCGCTGTAGGATGCAGGATCTTCTGTTGAAATGTTCGTAGGTGGTTCCTCCACAATATTTTCGGAGGCTTCTAGCTCTACGAAACCTTCTAGGGTTTCAAGGGCATTTCCAGACCAAGGTTTTGTTCCTTTCCACGGGTCTTTTTGATCGACAATTTTCTCGAGGTTTGCTATGAGATGATGGCAATCGCCTGTTGAAACCGGGTCGAAGTTAGGTACTTCTTTTGGAGACGAGGGTTCTTCTGGGTCAGAAGACCATACATCTGTGCCATCGGACAACTCCTTTTCATTATCAGAGAAATCGTAGCAATTGGATGAGCTTCCTGGATCTTTGTCGGGTGACTCATGGAAGAGATATTCAGGGAGATCGATGTCTTCATGGACTTGAGATGTTGAGGCTTGGTCAGTAAATTGACTTTTAAGCCTTTGTGTCAACTGTCTCAGGGGAGTGTCGGGATCATACCCTAGCCCGTGTGAAGACTTTTCTACATGGCCGTAGAGTCTCCAATCTTCCAGCTGGCTTTTGGTCAAGACGGGCCCTAATGGCGTGAGAATACCGCGTCCTTCTCCCAAACCGACTGGGTTTTGAGCGTCATAGCCCATTTTCTTCATAATAGCTTGTGCCACAGGACTATATAAGGATAGTTGAGGCATACCTTCATTTTGGAAGGGTTCAAGCATGGAGTTTGATGAAGAAGTATCTGATCTATGGAAGAAGATCGGCTTTTCTTTTGCTGAAGTTGCTGGAACAATGAAGGAAGCAGATGTAGGATCTTCTACATCAGCAGGTGTCTCCATTGGAGTAAGAGCAGACTGAATTTGATGAGTATCAGCTTGGCTTGATGATGTGTCGTCTTCTGGTTCTGAATCCGAATCCATGTCTTGCATGATAGACACGAAAAAGACAACAAATTTGCCCCCAGGCTTTTATTTTGCCTTCTTCAATTTAGTCGTGATGACCAAAGGCTTTGAAGTCTTGAGGGAGATGATGAAGGGATTTTGGTTGCTCTCTCCGGATTTACTGGATGGTTTGTTTTCTTCCGGTGATTGCTGAGGAGCCTTGCCTTTATCTTTCTGGAGATTTTCGGCAAAGGGTGTTGTGTGCTTCTCCTCTTCTTCTTTTTCACCTTCATGCATCTAGGAGTCTGCGAAGTGGACTTCTTTACCTTTGAAGGGTTTTCTGTCCACAAAGACTCGATGTATCATGCCAACAAACTTGATGCATTGATGTAGAGTTGAAGGGACAACACCATTCTCGTGGATCCAGGGGCGTCCGAGAAGGATGTTGTAGCATGAAGGGGTTTTTATTGCATACACAGTGACCTCAGAGATAAGATCACCGATTTGTAACTTGAACCTGATTTTGCCGATAGGCCTTTGAGTACTCCCATCGTATCCAAAGATAAATACAGATGTGTGGCTCAGCTTGCTAGGTGGGATGCCCAACTCTTCGAGAGCCGAAGTGGAGATGAGGTTGAGTGCAGAACCTGGGTCGATCTGAACTCTGTGCATAGGCATTTCCTTAATGTACCCTATGAAATACAGGGGTCGGTTGTGCCTTGTTTCGCCAAGTAGGAGGTCATCCTTAGTGAAGGCGATGGTTGCACGGCTGCATTTTGAACCGAGAGGCATTCGATGCATGATCGCTCAGTTTTCTTCTTTTCTCCCTTTGAGGAAGCTTCTGAGTTTTTTGACCAAGTAGTCTATTTCAATTTGGAGGACTTGCGGGGCATATTTGTCGACATCCTCATTCAGCTTCTATAATTCTGAAATGAGATTATCACGAGTGTGCGTAGACATTCGCAATAAATGTAGGATGTATAGACGTGCAGGTATGTGCTTGAAGTGTTCAATCAAGTCATACTTGAAAGCCTCCTTGGGGCCTGCATGTTCATCATTGTTGCCACTAGGGGTGCTTACAACATCTTTTCCCAATTTACATATGTAAAGGAAGATTGGTTGTAATTTTTGTGGTAGTCCCGGCCAGAGCGGGTGCCTCTACTAACTTCGAGAGCTTCTTAAGAAAGGTCTTCGTTCGGAAGATTGTCTTCAGGATCAAGAGGCTGTCATTTTCAATTTGCCGAGGATGTATCTGCAGCAGAGTTGCCATCCTCAGTGATTGTGTTGCAAAGAGCATTTTTCGGGAATAACTCCTGAACAACATCCAGCAACCATTCTTCTTCGTTGACCAATTCATCGTCCCAAGCATCAAAAGCTGGGGATTCTTCGGTCAGGAAGGGTATGGGCTTTAAAGTCACAATCTCAGGAGAAGAAACTTGAGAGGGTGCCGTCTCAGTGAAAGTCATGTGAGACGAGGTGGCTCAAGAGGATACATTGCTAGGAGTCGTCGGAGTGTAAGTGATCTCATCAGACGATGCTTCAGAAGAGCTATAATCCCGAATTATCACATTACAGGAAGCTCTAACAGGAGACGTTGCCTGATCGGAGTCAGACTCATCCTCGGATGTAAGAGGATCGTCTATCCAGCAATTTTCTCCATTTTCAGGATTTAAGGGAGGATGTACCTGATGGTCTTCAAGGACTTCAGGCTCGGGATTGCGAGGAGGCTCGTTGACACGGTCTTGCTCTTGTTCTAGAGCGAGATGCTGCAAGATCCTTGCATATTCTTCAAGATCAGGCATGGGAGCCAAATCTTCTTCTTCGTCTACTCTTTGTGGTTCAACATGGTTGGGTTCTACTGGAGCGATGACGGGTGCTGATGTAACAGCATTTTCTTATAAAGCCTCTTGGTATTCTTCATCATTAGACCAAGATCCTTGTGGCTGTAGGGGGTTATACCAGATTACTGGCATAAGGTGAGTTTCAGGAATCCATTCTTCATCGGAGAGATATTCTCCTGTTTCAAGGGATTCCTCCCACTCGTCGGTGTAGTTGGATTCGAATCCATCATCGGTGTCGCTGGACTCGTATCCATCAATGGAGAATCCAACTACCAAGTTGCAAGAGTATGATGCCCCCTGCGTGGCTTTTTCTTTGAGTTGAGGTGGCATGAAATCACTGAGAGTGAATTTTCTTACCCCTTTTGAAGTCTCTGGAAGGGACGTTTTCTTACCCCCTTTGAAGTCTTTGCCTTTTCTTGGACTTTTTATTTTGGTTGGGTCTTCTCTTACCGTTTGAGCTTGAGGAGATGTTTCCTAGCTTGCCTTCGCTGTTGAGCTGTAGGCTTTGTTTTCACGACCTCCCGATTTTCATCTTCCAGGAGATCGAGATGCACCCATATGGGTTGTCCATCTGGTGTTGGGTAAGGAACTAGTTCTTCGGACATTTGGATTCTGTTTATCACCTTGAAGGAAGTAGTAATCTTCTTCTTCGGTGATTTTGGTGTTTGTCCACATGACACCATATTGACGGAGGCAGACCCATAGTTTTTGTCAAAGGTGATGACTCCATTTTTCCACATCTCGTTTATTTTCTCCATCACAACGAAGCATTGATTGAGAGGATGCGAGATCATCTGGTGGTATGGACAGTACCGATGATCGTTGGTTTTGCCAACATCACCCGGTCTTTTGGGTTCAGGCAAGGTGGGCTTGTCGTTTGCCATAAGAGCCCCGAAGATTTTATCAACATCTTCATCGAACGGGTATTCCTTTTCTACTCGATCTTTGAAGGCATCAGAGAGTTCAGGTCTCTTACCAGTAGCTTTGTTTTCAGCTTTCTTTGGTGGCTAAGGAGCTGACTTGGTTTGCATATTGAGGACCTCTTTTTTCTTTATTTTTGAGGTTGCAATGGCGGTTGGCTCTTTTCTTAATGATTTCTGACTGTTGAGGTCTTTAATCACCGTTTCAGCTTCCATGGAAGCTTCTAGGAGTTCTCCCAGGTTCTTTGATTTGTTGCCAATGATCATGAAGCAGATTCTAGCTCTCATGTTGTTTCGGCAGAAGTCGACTAGCGATGCTTGTGGCAATACATCAGAGCATTTGTATGCCATTGCTTTCCACTTATGAATGAAGTCATTTGTTGACTCATTCTCCCCCTGTTTTAGGATGCACAGCTGAGCCATAGTAGCGGGATGATCCTCACCTTTGAAGTGAGTCAGGAAGCGTGTCTCTAGCATGGCCCAGTTTTGGATGGAGTCCTCCGACAAAGTGGAGTACCAATCGAAGGCCGTACCTTTTAGGGTACTTGCAAAAAGGCAGATCTTGAGTGCATCTTGATCCGCAATAGCTCCCGTCAAGATCTTGAAGTGGATTACGTGTTGTCTAACTGATCCTTTCCCCGTATATGTTTGGAGAGTATAATGCTTGAATTTTGTGGGGAATGGTACCGAGTCCTTCCATAAGGGATATGGTGGCTTGATCTCATGCTCCTTGAGTATATCCTCTTCTTTTGCTTTTGAGAGGATACTATCTACGTCCTTTTTGGTAAGGGCATGTGACTCATTTTCTTCTCTATTTACCTCATCATCTTGATGATTTGAAGGAGGATTATTTTTTGCCTGATCATTTTGGAAGGCGAGGAAAAGGTTTTCCATCAGAGTTTCAATCACTGCTGGATGCATGTGATCGCATCATCTTGAGGTGGATTGCGAGGTGATGGCTCAGAATTTGTAGCCAGGACGTTCATCCCTCAGGATTCGAAAGAAAAAATTATCCTAGTGACTGAGCTGGGGCTCATTCTTTTTTTATAAAGAGTTTGAGTAAGGATCACTCTACCGTCCTTTGCTTGAAGGAGCAGAGGATGCTTCTGAGTGTCTTCTTGTCCTAGAGACGCTGTGGGTCACTGGACGTCGGACATGGATTTTTGTTGCTGACTTTTGGTGTTTTCTGGTTTTTCCAACCATATGGACAGCATCAACTTGGTTGGGTCTTTCTTTTTCGACCCATTTGTGAGAGACTTGAAGCGCAGGAGGCTGGGTCCTTTGCTTCTCTAGTCTCTTTTGTCGATACAACGCGCGGCGGCGTATACGACGAGCAGTTTTGAGCTTCGGTCGGCTCTGGCTGGGCTTTGACAATGAAGGATGTGCTCCCTCGGGCGCAGCAGCCAATCTTGTCTTCTTTGTAGCTGGGAAGGACAGGATGCGAACCCCGGTCCTAAACCTGTTGCAGCCAAGCTTTGAATTTTTCGAGTTCGGCCCATGTAGATATGAAGGGTCAAACCGAAGGATTGTAGGCCTTAGTAGGTGCTTGCAGAGGCCTTGTGATGCATGATTTGATTTTGGGCTTGTAAGAACAAGCCGGCTCATGCTGGGTTGACTTGGGAGTCAAGTTGGAGATGGGTCTCTCCTCTTTCATGTAAGCAAGAGGGTAGAACTGGTTTTCCTTGAGTGTGGCCAGGTATGCTGGCTTGGTGGATATTTGGGACCTTCTTTGTTTTGGTGAAGGTCTTGGGGACCAAGTCTTAGGATAGACATGGTTGTTTGCGGGTTGAGGCTTCGTGGGGGTGCCGCGGGCTTCGGGCTTTTTGGTGCCCGCCTTTGGTGTCATGGTAGTGACACGTTGGGAGGCGAGCTTCTGCTTCTTGGAAGGAGCAGTTTGTTCCTCGGGAAATGGGAATGGTCCCGGCGTCCCAAAGACGATAGTCCGGGGAGTCAAGGTCGTCCTGGAGTTCAAAGAGTTGCCAAGGGAGTTAACGCTTCGGCAGCTGATGGGGCACTTATAGTTGTGCGTGGTTGGCTTCTGTTGAAGCATGAGCTGGTGCTTGTTCTTATCGAAAGTAATGGTTAGCGAAGCTGCCATTGTTAGTTTTTCAAAAAATTTCTGAAATAAGACCACATCTATTAGTAATCACAAGAATATAATGATCATAAATGGGGAGTTCTATGGTTTTGTCTTTTCAAATCGCTCGAGGGATATGACCCAAGCAATATGAAGAAGGCAAAAGGCCATAGAGGGTACAATTGTTCTGATCGCAGGTATTGGTTAGCCCAGAGTGAGCATCCTAGTGACTGCTAGAAGCAATTGTGAACCTAAATTCGACTTATCGAGAAGCAGAACTTGCTCGAGGTAAGTAGAATATAAGGTTGGAGTTACAAATGTGTCGGTCGCGAATGCAGTAGACCCTAAAAGGGCGTACTAGTTAACTAGACACAAATGTTTGGAGACCGCATCCATGAGATGAGATGCTCTGTTTTGAAAGGTCAAGATTGGATTCATCAAAGAGAGCAGATAGTATTCTGATCCAAATACGGGCTCAACGATTTCCGCGAGCGCCAGTACTTAGAAGAGAATGAACCATAATTTCTCGGGTCTGAATCCAAAAATGACGAGTTTTTTTTTTTTTTTTTTTGAAAGGTCAAGATCGGGTTATTCAAAGAGAGCAAAAGGCATTCCAATCTGAACACGGACACAACGATTTCCGCGAGCGCCGGTACTCAGAAGGGAGGAGACCAAAATTTCTTCGATCTGAACCCAAAAATGATGAAAGTTTTTTTTTTGAAAAAATCTTTTTTTTAAGATTTTTTTAAAATCTTTTTTTAAAGATTTTTTTAAAATCTTTTTTTTTATATATTTTTTTATTTTTTATTTATTATTTAAAAAAATTTTATTTTGAAAATTTTTTTATTTAAAAGATGAGAGAGTACACATAGGCCTCCTAACCCGGTCTTATGAAATCTCGATTAATAGAATTGCCCCCAGGTAAGGGTAGAATTACTTAATGAACCCATTTGGAAGACCCTTGCCTAGAACAGTCAAGCTGTCTCAACACTCTGGACAAGGCTTTTCTTGAATCAACCGTGATCAAAGAACGCAGTTGGTTTAACCTTAGTGGTCTATGTCTTTTTTGTTTTTTATTTTTTTAGATCTCTAATGAACTCATCGAAGAGAAACGATGGCCCAAATCCTTAGTCGAACAGGCTCAACATTTCTGCAAGCACGATGAACGATGGGAGAGGATCAAGGTTTCTCAATTTTGAATCCAAACTGAAAAATCTGATTTTTTTTATTTTTTTTTATCTCTAATGAACTCATCGAAGAGAAACGATGGTCCAAAACCTTAGTCGAACAGGCTCAACATTTCTGCAAGCACGATGAACGATAGGAGAGGATCAAGGTTTCTCAATTTTGAATCCAAACTGAAAAATCTAATTTTTTGATTTTTTTTTATCTCTAATGAACTCATCGAAGAGAAACGATGGTCCAAAACCTTAGTCGAACAGGCTCAACATTTCTGCAAGCACGATGAACGATAGGAGAGGATCAAGGTTTCTCAATTTTGGATCCAAACTGAGAAATCTGATTTTTTATTTTTTTTTTGAAAAGAGAAAGAGTGGGAACAAATTTGAAGAATTAGAAATTTTCAAAAAATCTCATCTCATTTTTTTTAGATGCGGAATCCAACATAGGCCACCAATTAGAAAGTAGCCAAGGAATCCAGAAAAGAAGTATAAGCATAGAGCAAAAGATATGATATGCAGATATTTCATTTCTAGCATCGTGTTTTCAAATGAACGAGCCCCACCGGGTGTGCCAGCTTGATGGACCGCGCATTCATTGCTCGGTGCTACCGAGGTCGGCGGACGTGGGAGTCCGTGGGGTACGACCCTTTCGCGCCCGGGGGGCAGAAGCGGGTATGAACATTTTTTTGTGTGGGTGTGCCAGATTTTCTATTTTACTTGGAATTGCAAGTGGTGATCCGGAGATCGACCTTCGCAAGTAAAAAGGAAATCAACTTCTTTCAAGTTTTCCATTGCACATATATTTAAGAAAAGAGACATTTTTCTTGATTTGCCGTGAAATACGATTTTTTTGGCATTTATAGCCGATTTTGGCATTTATAGCTGATTTTTGGCGTTTATAGCCGATTTACAATTCTTATCAATAATGAAAGACAAGAGTTGTGATTTTTTTTTTGTCTCTTTTAGAAAAATACAAACTACAATGAAAAGCAAGAAAATGAGGATCTAATTTCTCAGGAGATTGTGGGGGACTCGTTCAGATTGACGGTCGCAAGCCATATGTGGAGTTCCCCATCATCCATGCAGATGAGAACAGAGGATGCTCTTGATTCGCTTGGCTTGGCTATATCCTCAGGTTTTTAGAGGAGATCGACCAAAAGGAGGTCCTATGTCCAATAAAAAGCTAAGTAGACGGGCTGAAAAGCCACGTCTAAGCCATTAGAGGCAGAAGGAGAAGGCAAGAACCTTGGGAGGGTACCCCCAAGGGACTTTTGTCACCTTATAGTGGTGGCCGGTGCAGAACTTTCGCAGAGTTTTCTTTCTTCTTTCTCTCCGATTTGTTGTCTGTATTCTTCTGGATTTTCGATCTGGAATTCTTTGGAATGCTCTCCTATTTATAGGCTCTTGGTAGCCATTTAAGAGGGTTTATGGGCTTTTATTGTCATTAAGCCGCATAATGGGAGGAGTTACAGGGTTTAATTCCTTTATTTTGTAATTCCTTTTTCTTGGCTTCTGATTGGCCTGAGGAGATTAAGGGCATTTAATCTACTTTAATCGCCATGATGGGAAGAGGTTCATGGGTTAAATGCCATAAATCTCTTCACTTGTAACTCTCATTTGCTTGCTTCTGATTGGGCCGTCCAAAGAAATGAATTAATGACTGCAATAAAGCTAGCCAATTAATTGCATTAAGTGGTCGCCGAGCAGTGGAAGAGTCGCGGGCGCGTGCCGTTTCTTTTGGGATTCTTCTGGCGATGATCGTCGATGGATCTTCATGTATATCGACATCGGATGACCATGTAACTTTAGGCATTGTTTGCCAACAGCGGGTCGGTGTCATCTGTCCTGTCGATTTCTCGATCGGTCGGGTAGAAAGCACACTTTTTTGGTTGACCGGCTGGCGATCAATGTTGGTTTTGATACTCTTGACGATTGACCCGTGATTTTGACGGATGTCAAAGGATTTGGCGCCTCAAAAGTATGAATTTTGAAAAATCTCAGGATTTGGAAGCTTCGAATCGCAAAAAACGACAAAAAACGGGCCTTCCGGGGAGAACCCGGCAATTCCGGTCTCCATGGTCGCAGGCGACCATGGGCCAGGGTCGTAGGGGCCTGTGACCCTCGGGGGAATTTCCCCCCTTTTGTCCCGTTTTGCGGCCATTTTTGATGTTTTTTTTCTTCTGTATTTTTTCTTGACATTTTTTATCATTTATTGGCCTGCTTTTTCTGTAGAAAACTTGACGAGAATCCTTGCATTTTGGAGTGCAAAGTTTTCAATTTTCCGGGAAAGTCGAAGACTTTGTCACGAAGAGCTGCCGGTTTTCCGTCAGAAGTTGAAATTAGGACAAACGATGTCGGAATGACCTAAAATTTGGGATGAAGCCTCCTGAGTAATAAATAAGACCAACCATAGGCTTTCGTTTGAGTTTTGAACCCGTTTAGGGGTCCTATCGCCAGTAGACTTATTTTTATCGCGAGGGGGATGTCGCGGCTTGATGTGCGATCAACCGATACCCAATTGACTTGAAATTTGACAGAAAACTTATTGGAGTCATTTTGAGATGATTTGTAGGCTCTGTCTTGGAAACCATGGTCCCGGGGAGCTTCGCTGCCGAGAGGCCTGATTCGGTTTCCGAGTGTCAAAATCTGGTCAAATGTTGTCGAAATGACCAGAAACTTGACGTGTAGCCCTTTGTAAGGATTTTGAAGCCGTCCATGTGCTCTGTTTGATTAGTGGTGGCCTCGGTCGTTCTCGTCGTCGAGAGGCTTGATTTAGCTATTCGAAGGTTGATGTAGGGTCAAACGTTGTCGGTTTGATTTGGAACTTGACGTGGAGCCTTTTGGATGTATTTTAAGACCATCCACAGGTTCTAATCGAAAATTTGGTGTCTCCGATGCTTTCACCACCGGGAGCTCCTTTTCAGCTGTCGGAGAAGCGAAGTTATGCCAAATGATTTTAAAATGGCCCGAAACTTCTTGTGTACTCCTCTTTTGATTATCTTGAAGGGTCTTGCAGTTTTTGTTTGATTCTGACAAGATTTGAGTTTTTGAAAGTCTCATTGCCTATTTATGGCAGGTTGCGACTTCATGTAGCTTTCTTGAGTTTGAAGAAGCAAAGCGACACACATTTTTTTGTGTCAACAGTAGAGGTCTAAAATCAGTTGCCTAAAAGATGGAGATAAGAATACTAAATTCTTCCACCAGTCTGCCAAGTCTAGGGGAATATTGAACCGCATTGATAGTATCTCAGTGGGTGATTCTGTCTTTGCTGATGAAGATAAAATTCGTGACCTAGCAGTGATCCACTACTCAAGGTTAATGCAGTCGTCCTCGGTTTGCCCTTCTGAAGCTCTTTTCAATCTGAATGGTCCCTCGGTCTCTCCTGAGAAGAATCTGATTCTCTTAGCAGTCCCTTCTGCGGATGAGATCCATGATGCAGTTTTTCATCTAAAGAGGAATAGCTCGCCTGGGCCTGATGGGTTCTCTGGGATCTTCTTTACTAGCTGCTGGCATGTAGTTGGGCAGAATGTTATGTCAGCTGTTACCCACTTCTTCTCTACTGGTCAGCTATTAAGAGCCACTAATGCTTATTTCCTTTCTCTCATCCCCAAAAAGCAGTCTCTGGTATCCTTTAATGACTTCCGTCCTATCAGCCTTCTGAATTTTTCATATAAAATCATCTCTAAAATCTTGGCTAAAAGGCTTTCGGACATTCTTCCTCTCTTAATTTCGAAGCATCAAGCTGCTTTTGTTAAGAGGAGAATCATTCATCATCATGTGGCTCTCGCGCATGATCTCTGTCAAAAGTTGATCTCGAAAGTCAGTGGTGGATCTGCTTGTTTGAAGTTGGATATCTCTAAGGCTGTTGATAAGCTTCAATGGAACTTTCTATTTAGAGCCCTTCAGTTTTTCAAGTTTTCCTCGGTTTGGATCAATATGATTAAAGAGCTGGTTAGCATGGGCAGAGGTTCTATTCTGATTAATAGAAGCCCCTGTGGTTTCTTCGGGTTTTCCTGTGGTTTGAGGCAAGGTGACCTTCTTTCCCCTTACCTGTTCATCCTTGTGGAAGAGATTTTGAGTTTGAATATAGAGCTTCTCAGACAAGAAGGCAAAATTCATCCTATTTCTCTGGTTCAGTCTTCTGCCTGCCATCTTTTATACACTGATGACATTCTAGTTTTTCTCAAGACCTTCAAGAGAAGTCTCAGGAGCCTCCAGAGTCTTCTCAACCTTTGTCAAGATTGCTCAGGCCAGTTCTTCAATCTTCAAAAGAGCCATCTCTTTGTGGGTAAGGTTACAGTTAGAAGAGCCAAGCTCCATAGCTAATTTCCTATCCAGTCCTAAGGCTACCCTTCCCTCTTCTTATCTTGGAGTCCCATTTTTCTTTGGTAGCCCCAAGCATGGCCTCTTTGTTAAGATCCTAGATTCTATTAGGTCGAGGTTTGCTGTCTAGAAGCTTAAACTTCTCTCCTTTGCTGGCAGACTAACCTTGGTTAAACATGTGCTCTCCTCCATCCCTCTCCACATCTCTTTAGCAATTCCCATCCCTAGGAAAACTTTTCTTCTAATTGAAAGATATCATGATGAGGGATTTTCTTTGGTCAGCTTCTCCTGATGGAACCAAGAGCAACTTTGTGAATTGGGAGACAATATGCTTACCTAAAAAAGAAGGAGGGCTCGATTTTCGGAGAATGAGAGATCTTAATGAGGCTTGCCTGCTTAAATTGGGTTGGGAGCAGCTGCTGTGGATTTTTTGTGGGCTAATTGGTTTCGAGCCAGGTACTTCAAGGAATCTTCGATTTCAGGCAACCCAAAAGGTGGCTCTTGTATTTGGAAAAGGCAGAAAATTTTATCTCCCCTTTTACAATCAGGTAGTAAGTGGACGGTGGGCTCTGGGAATTCTATCAGTCTTTGGCATGATCAATGGTTTGATCAACTCTCTATCTCTTCTAGATTCCCTTCAATTCAGTTTTCTCCTTTTGACATAGTCATGGACATCATCCAAGAGAGCTCTTGGTGCATCCCTCTGAACTTGCCTGCTGACCTTAGGGAGTTCCTGCTTCTTGCTACAAATGAGATTTTGGTCCCTGATAGCTCTCCCCCATATTCTCTTTTCAAGATTGACTCTCCTTCTGGCTCCCTTTCTCTTAAGGCTGCTTAGCATCTTCTCAGTTTCTCTTAAGGCTGCTTGGCATCTTCTCAGATCCTCAGTTGCGTGTCATCCTTGGACTGGCCTTGTTTGGAGCAAATATGTTAACCCGAGGTTGGCTATCTTCTCTTGGCGTCTTCTCCACCGGAAGACTCCTACAGATCTCATGGCTAAAAAGAGGGGCTTTCCTATGGCTTCCAGATGCAATAACTGCCTCCTGAATAAAGAGTCAGACTATCACCTTTTCTTTTCCTGTAACCTGGCCAAAGCCCTGTGGTCCTGGTTACTTTCTCCTTGTGGTTACACTCCTCTAGCTATTTCTTTGCTGCTGCCATTTGGGACGCCATTTCCTTAGGAGGAGTTGCCTCTGGTAGACATCTAGCTGCTACGATCTTCCTCCATGCAATATCCATTCTTTGGCTTCTTCGCAATGACTCCAAGTACAATGGCCGGCGGTCTACAATAGAGCGTGCAAAGGTTATTTTTGTGGACGGAATTAGAGGTATGATCATATCCCTCAACATTGTAAAGGTTGATATCTATCTTCATCCTATTTTGATGTTTTTAGGCTTGGCTATTTAGTGGGCTTTTCTTTGTATAGTCTTCTGTGTAGCCTTTTGGCTTTGGGGGCTTTTTGCCTTTGTTTTTCCCCTCTTTCTTTTCTAATGCAATTTTACCCTTACGCGCAAAAAAAAAAAAAAAAAATCTAATGCGCTCTCTCTCTCTCTCAAAGGTTATCTCTAATGCATTTTACTGACAAAGAGAATGACCACATTCTCTCCCTGATCGCTTGACCACATTCTCTCCCTGATCGCTTACTTACAAAGGAACTTGGTATTTGGTAATTCAGTACATATCTTGACTCATTCAACTGTACTCCAGAATTTCCTAGCCGGCCTGTAACCTATTACCTATCTAAAAATAGTGCAGCTCAAGTTAAAATTTGATCAAGGAAATGACATAAAGCATGACCATGTGAATGTGGAAAACTTGTATATGCAATTGGCCATGGCGTGTTTGATATTCCAAACCCATGAATTCTCACTGATTCACAAAGATCCAAAACAGTCCTCTCAAATCACACTCTTCATTTTTAATAGATCTACATAAACCCATGAATTTTCTTAGTTGACCTAAGGAAAGAAGAGATGCAAAAGTCTTCCCAATGTAGAAAATCTTCTGACGTATAAGAACCGGTCTCAATGATCATTGCCATTTATTAAACCTCTTCTGACGTATAAGAACCGGTCTGAATGGTCCTTGACATTTATCAAACTGCATTTACGCGGTTGTTCAAACCAAATTACACGGAAGTAAAGTTTTAGAAGTGGCAATGGGTCCGGTCATGGTCAGGTCTGGATTGGGTTGAATAATATGTGTAATATGTGTAGGCTCAACTTTAACCCGACTAATTTTTTTAGTGGGTTTGAAGATAACAACTCGAACCCAATCTGAAAGTTAAAAAAGGGCTCAAATGGGGCCTCAGTTAACTGGTCAGGTCCAGGTCGGATTGGCAAGTCAAATATCAAGTATATGCACTCAACATGAATCCAACCAATTTATTCACCAGGACAGCTTTGTCAAACCCAACTCCATCTGAAGATAAAATGAACCCTGAATTTCCAGGTTGGGTTCTGGCTGAGTTGGAAGATTTCTATATTCAATAAGTATTTTTCCATTGGTAATGCTACTTCTATGGTTTTAGTTATGGGTTGTCCACACTATGTTAAAATAGTCTTCCTTGTTTCTTTTATTTATAAATACATATTCAAAGATTTTTTTAGGTACTGAAATAACAAATCAATCTAGAAATTCATTTGAGGATTATTGAGATAATGGAAGAAAAAGAAAAGATAATTGTAATATTTGAGCCATTGTTTAAGAGTCCCTACGCCTCCTTTGTTGCCTCCAATTCCACCAACAAACAATTGATATTCTCCTTTTGCTGCTTTACTTCCTCTGTCAAATCCCGAACAACTACTCTGCAAGATCGCTATAGGCGGACATATGCGTCCCGCGGCGGAGCTCGTAACGGATGGTCATGGCCCTGCCTCTGGTGGGGTCCTCTTTGCAGTTTATCCACGGACGGTGAGTTTATGGCACGGCTTGGGTCTGCGAGGTAAAATTCTGACTGGATCCGTCCTTTCTTGCCTGGAAAGGGGACGGTCCGGTCACTGTCAGTATATGGTACATATTCGACATCTATGCCACCGGAGTGGTTGGTTATAGGATCCTTTCCTGAGCTTGTTCATCGCCCCTTATCTTGGGCTCCTTCTATCTAAGACTGAGGTCGTCCAGCATGATGCTGTGATCCTAGACCATGCTCTTGATCCATCATGTCTCTCAGCAAGAAGAAGCGTCATTGAGTGATTTCCCTCCTTTGCTTCCCACATACGACGCCAATTGTAAGATCTGATTTTGAATAAACCTAGGACTGCAGGTCAGCTCGGTTTGTCAATGGCGAGGTTGACCTGCTTTCACTTTCGTATCAAATCATAAGGAGATATTTGGGTTGGACTTTGCTTGCAAGTCCATCTCTAAAATGAAATTTGGGAAAAAGGGCTTGGGGTTGTCTTGGGCTTGGTTGTTTTGGGTTTTGGAGATGGGCTGAGTTGGGTTTCATTATGGAAAGGATGAGGGGAAGGTGTTTGAGGAAATGCTCATGAAAGTCCACAACATTTAATACACACAAATCATCATAATTAACAACTAAGCATAATTAATTTAGTTAAATTATAATTAATTAGTACTAAATAAATTTAGCTTGGGTCGTGGTGTAACAAAAGACATCTAAATTATCGAGTGTTCCACTTATAAATTATGGTTAATTTAGAGCCTTTGGGCTCTAGATCACATATGATCACATGAGTGATCTCCAACCACATCCCTCATATCATGGAATGACCTCTCGGTTTCTTGTTTTGAGGGATTTTGTTTCAGAGAAACCAAGATATTAGGATAAAGGCTCTGCCCTAATCCAAATGTTACTTGGAAAGGAAAGCTCTCCCCCTCACGAAAAGCATGCAACGACCCCACTTTGGAAAATACATGTACATTGTTCAAGTGAGAGAAAGCGAAGAGAGAGAGAGAGAGTATCCAGGGAAATGTTAGATGAGACTTGGATCAAACCGATTTGAACTGACCATCATTAAGTCTTACAATCACAGGGGGTCTATTTTTGCCCTTGAACTATGCATATTGAACCAGAAGAACGCATCTCTAGTACGTAGATCTTCTAAAAGTGATGTAAGTGTAATCCCTTTGATTTTGATCCATGGTTTTGAATGAGTCAAAGAAGGGATCTCTGGCTCAGCTATTGTCGGATGTTGCGTGCCTTTAGCGTGACTCTCACTAGTCACTAGGAAGTAGGAACTGGACTCACGGATTGTGGGGCCCAGCTGGGTCCGACTCTTTAAATGAAACCGCGTGACATGTCTTAGACGCGTATCAAGTGTGGCCCACCCCACCCAACTCACTTAAATAAGCTGTCTGAACCAATAGGAAGCCGACATGTCGTAGCAGGAGTGATTGCGCCACCAATGCAGCTGAAATGAAAAAAACAATTACTCATCACCCTTCGATTTGGATGAGTTTTGAGGTTTTGTGGCTATGCTGCCGTGACGAGCTCCATCAAGGCATATTTTTTATCTTTTTTACAGACCTAGAAAAGAGACTAAACCCACTGAATATAACCTAAAAGCCTACATTAACTTTTAGGTGCTCAATGTCAAAGCATATTCACTCACACAATCTTATGGACTCACTAATTTAATATAAGAGTAATGCTACTTGGATATACTTTTTGACATGAATCTTGGACAAACCCCTATGTTACCCTTTGAATATCACTGTCAAAAAATATGTCCAAGTAGACTTTTTGTTATTATAATCATATTGTTCTCTCCAAGCCTGCTTTCCCTTTTGGTTTTTCTGTTTGTTCTTTAATTTGTTATATCTGGCTGGCTCGGCTTGTGGATTTAGACGTCGTCGAGTGGTATATTTTTGGCTCTCCGCTTGCGTGCCCCCTGCAAGTCGCTCTGTCTTACCCAAGTGATGCTTTCGAGTACAGTTGATTTATGGTATAGCAGGTCCTTCCCCATATTCAGCGTCAAGTAGTTTCTCCTGGGATTTAAACTCACAACGGGTTTTTTTTTTTATCCCATATTTAGTTTTCTCCTCTAACCATTCCTTCCCAAATCAATCTAAAATCTCCTTGAGGCATTAGTAGAGGCAGCATAAATACTTTTCAATAATTCATACCTTCCAAAAAAAAAATGAAGACGCTCTTCCTATATGTGTTGCTTCATTTCTTCATATGCTCTCAGAATTCTCTCTCCATTGCAGTAGATACCATATCCTTTGGCCTACCTCTCTCTGGAGACCACACCATATCCTCTAAAGGTGGCATCTTTGAATTGGGTTTCTTCAAACCAGGTGTGCAAGAGAAGTACTACATAGGCATATGGTACAAACAATTACCAGAAAAAACAGTTGTTTGGGTAGCAAACAGAGAAACACCGGTCCAGAACAAGTACTCTTCACAGCTAAAAATTGATCAAGATGGTAATCTTGTCCTCCTGAATCAGTTTGAAAGTCCAGTATGGTCCACAAATATATTCTCAATTGGGACAAATAATACTGTTGCGGAGCTTCATGACATCGGAAATTTTGTTTTGAGAGATGGGTCGAATTCTTCTATTGTTATTTGGCAGAGCTTTGATATCCCAACTCATACATGGCTTCCCAAAGCATGGCTTGGGAGGAACAAGGTTACGGGAGAGACCAAGCGCCTGATATCATGGAAAACTCATGATGATCCGGCGCCTGGAATGTTTTCATTAGGGATTGATCCCAATCCCAATGGAACTAATCAATACTTTTTACTATGGAATGGGTCCGAAGTGTATTGGAGAAGTGGAGTTTGGAATGGGCAGTATTTTAATGGACTTCCCGAAATGGGTTCAAAAGATATGATGAATTTCAGTTTTGTTGAGACAGAGAGCAGAAGCTATTTCACTTACAATCCTCTCGACAGTTCTATTGTCACTAGAAGTGTCATGGACTTCTCTGGGCAAATGAAGCAATGCTTATGGTTGGAGTCTTCTAGAGAATGGATTTCTATTTGGCAGCAGCCAATAGATCAATATGATGTCTATTCTATTTGCGGAACTTTCGGAGTCTGCAATAAGAATAGCAAGCCCTTTTGTTCATGTTTGAACGGCTTTCAACCGAGGTCTAGAGAAGATTGGAATTTGAGCAATTGGTCGGATGGGTGTGCGAGGGAAACCCAATTTGAATGTGGTGGTAACAGCTCTGTTACTGGACAAAAAAGTGGGTTTTTGATGATACCCAATATGGGGTTGCCCATAAATAGTCATTCATTGACAGTCAGGAGCCACAAAGAATGTGAGTCATCTTGCTTGAGCAGCTGTTCTTGTACTGCGTATGCTTACTACAATGGATGCTCTTTGTGGTACGGTGATCTGATTAATCTTAAACTGCTTTCAAATGGGGAAGGACAAGATCTTTATCTCCGCCTCGCAGCAACCGAGCTGCCAGACTTGGGCCGAAAGAAAGGAGGGATGACTGGGGCTACTATAGGGTCAGTGGTTGGATCTGCATCTACATTGATTGTTATTACAATCCTTCTGGTTTGGAGGTACATAAGGCGTCAACAAATAACATCTTTGAAGGTTTTTCAGGGCTCTTTAGTGTCATTTAGCTACAGGGAATTACAGATCATCACTAAGAATTTCTCTGAAAAGTTAGGCAGAGGAAGTTTTGGTTCTGTTTTTAAAGGAAGTTTGCCTGATTCAACCTCTGTAGCTGTGAAGAAACTAGAAGGCATTAAACAAGGAGAGAAGCAGTTCCGAGCGGAGGTGAGCACAATCGGGGCAATTCAGCATATTAATCTCATTCGCCTTCATGGATTTTGTTCCCAAGGTATGAATAGAATGCTTGTTTATGATTACATGCCAAATAGTTCTTTAGATTCTCATTTATTTGAAAAGAATTCAGAGACTATAGATTGGAATATTAGATACCAAATTGCACTTGGGACAGCCAGAGGGTTAGCCTATCTCCATGAGAAGTGCAGAGAGTGCATCATACATTGCGACATCAAGCCAGAAAATGTCCTTTTGGATGCTGCATTTTGCCCCAAAGTGGCAGATTTTGGTATGGCAAAGCTCATTGGGCGGGAGTACAGTCGGGTTTTGACATCCATAAGAGGAACTATTGGCTATCTTGCACCAGAGTGGATTTCAGGAGTTGCTATCACATCGAAAGCCGATGTTTATAGCTTCGGGATGATGCTATTTGAAATCATATCAGGGAAGAGAAATTCAGAGAAATTGGGGCATGGGGAGTTCGGTTTCTTCCCTTGTTGGGCTGTGAGAAAAATAGCTGAGGGGGAAGTTCTGGCCCTGTTGGATTATCGATTGGATGGTAATGCTAACATGGAAGAACTAACGAGAGCTTCTAGAGTTGCTTATTGGTGCATCCAAGACGATGAAAATGATAGGCCATCAATGGGGAACGTCGTCCAGATTCTAGAGGGTTTAATAGATGTAAGCATGCCTCCGATCCCATGGTCTATCAGAATTCTTATAGACAATTCATCATAAATTTCTCTTCTGGCATTGTTGTTGAAGTAGTCTACTTGAAGTTCTCAGACTATTAATGGACATGCTTTAAGTATTCATCTTGTTGGAGATTATTATAACAGTTTGCATTCCATCATTTTGGTTTCAACATGTATACTAGATACAGTTTTCT
This sequence comes from Litsea cubeba, assembly GCA_012931725.1. NCBI lineage: Eukaryota > Viridiplantae > Streptophyta > Magnoliopsida > Laurales > Lauraceae > Litsea > Litsea cubeba. The sequence goes on from CM022951.1 coordinate 7,640,355, forward strand.
TGTCCTCTTTTTCCTTTTCCTTTCTGTACTAATCTCGTAAATGTCATGTTGGTTCTTTTTATGTTCTTCAAATCTTCTTGAGAGTGTGGATGTCCCTATAATCACAAGATGGCTGGGTAATATGCTATGTTAAGGTTGAATATGTTGGTAGTGTCATCAAAAAGTTTTATGTGGCCACATTGGTGATGGAGTTTATGACATTTCCTCCACCTCCAACTGCCCACTCGGCAACAGGGCTACTAGAACATGGCCATTGACCATTTCAAAGACCTTATTAGCACCAGGTACGACTGGTTCATATATCACCAGTTGGGCTCCAAGTAAACGCATCCTACTCCCTGGCACGGAAACTCCATGCAAGATAAATGTACTGAAATAGGCCTCATGCTAAGAGATCAGCATGAATCTGGATCCTTGAAGCTTTTACATAGAAATACCAAGTTAAAGGTGTGGAACTCCACGGCGGACCCAATCTATGGAAAAATCCAAGCCACTCAAAGTAAATGCCTTTCCATTGTATGGGGTATTTTCGAATTTTCCTCAAGTAGGAGTTGGCCCTACGATAAGATTGAGCTTGTTATAAAAAAGGAGATCTAATCATTTTTTTTTATCAAATAATTAGTTATATATTAGGGACAATCGCTTTTTAGTCAAATGCTTAATCTTTAGGTGGGACCAACTCTTATTGTACTAAATTTGAAGCTACTCGATACATAGGAAGGACATTTATTTAGGTAGTGATTTATTTCTTTATGCAAATTGATGGCCCCTCAAGGAAAAGTGATTGACCCAAGAGTATATAGATGGAAGTAGTAAAGATATCTATGTGGAATTATAACATATCTGAGGATTCTACCAAAAAAAAAACATATCCTAGGATCTGGCCCAAGAAAAACTTAAATGGCAAAATAAAATTTATGTAGATTAGTCCAACATAGTTAATACAAGGCTTTGATGATGATGGATCTAACCCATAAAATTTTTTGAATATGGGTGCTGAATTTAGTTTCATTTGATAAGTTACATAAATTTTTATGATGCTACATACACTATTGCAATATTATATTTAATTGGGTGGAATTTTCAAATAAGGCCTTAAGTTTTTATCTTATTTCAAAAAAGGGCACAAGTTTCAAAACTTTTCAAATTAGGGCTTAAGTTTTCAATTGAGGACAACACTACAATAAATTTGGGGTTTAAGGACGACACAAATTTGTCCCAAAATGTACACATTTTGTCACCGAAACTAATTAAGACGAAAGATTTTCGTCACCTGTTTTGTTGCCAAAGCCTTGTCGCTAAAAGGTATTGGAGACGAAAAAAAAAATCGTCATTAAAAAAGATAAATTTGTGACGACTTTTTTTATCTCCAATATACTCTGTTGGGAATATACTTGTAAGTAATTAGTAACAAAATATTTTGTCATTAAAGGAAGAAATTACAGACAAAAATATTTTGTCATATTTTTTCATAAATATAAGAAATATAGACGAAAAGATTTTGTCTCGTTTAATATAAAGGAAGACGAAAAAAAATTGTCAAAGAAGCTACCAGTGGATGACGATTTTTTTTTATCTCCAATCGACTCTGTGGGAACATTCTTATAAGTAATTAACGATTAAATATTTTGTCATTAGAGAAGAAATTAGAGACAAGAATATTTTGTCATAAATATAAGAAATAGAGACGAAAAATTTTTGTCGCATTTAATATAAAGGAAGACGAAAAAAGTTGGTCAAAGAAGCTACCAATAGAGACAAAAACAAATTTCATTCATCAAAAGCACATGCATCCCATATATTAGCTATCCAAACAATACCCGAATAAACATATAATTTCATTCATCAAAAGCACATGCATCGATATAATATCCAAGTATCAACTAAAATAACATGCCAACAAAATCCATCATCCAACATTAACTCAAACTTACACCCACAAAGCATTTACCTAAAAGTAAGAATAGAAAACTAATAAAGTATGGTCCTAATTATAGGCCAATTAAGCACATCTCCTAACTTGCATTCCCCGTCGAACAAGTCAACACTCCCATCAACAATCTAGTCTAACACAATCTCATCTAGTTGCCCATGCCTTTTACGCATCCACGATAATCACGACCAAGAATCTGTGTAAAAAAAATCAATGTCAATCCATGTTCGTGATAGTATTTATTCGTCACTATATTTGATGGTTAATAAAATCACGTAATACAAATATAATTACACCACATACCAAGGCTACTGCGATATGATCTAAATCTTTATTTGCAATTGAAGGGTCATCCTCATACAAGCTAGCTACTCTTTTCTGCAAAAATAATTAAAAAAAAAAAAAAAACAGAGAGATACATTAACTCACATGTGAATTAGAATTGGGGTTTGCACAGTACAACAATTTCCAGTCCTCAATGAGATTAGTATTTGAAATAGTAATTAAAGAATAGAAAAATAAATGATCTGCCAAATAAGATGCAACATTCTTCTAACAAAATTAGGGAATCTAATTTCAAAGCTAACAATGTTCAGTAAACCCAACCTATTAAAAATCAAATGATCATATTGCATGGCTAATATTGTTTAGATCCAAGTATCATTAGCAAGTAGTAAATGATAAGGAAGACCACAAGTTGGTGGACCACACAGGTCATCACACGGCATGTCATCACACATCAAACATACAAGAGCAGTTTGAGAAGGTTGACCAAAAAGATAAGGCAACACAACATTCCAGCACACCAGACTCAAGTAATAGAAAAGACAGTCCTCAAAGATATGAAATGGGTATGCTATGCACATCATGATCGATTGGACAACACAAGTCAAAGATTGATTGGGTGTAAATGGAGCTGGCCTGGGCTAATTAGATCAGATCTCATACTATTCTGTTTCTAAACATGTATTCACAGAATCTGTCAATCATTTCTATGTAATAAAGGATGAAGGAAAGGCAATGCACGTTCGAAGCTTGAAAGCCTACCTACTTTTGGTTATCCATTTTCTTATTTTCTTCTCAGTAAGGTCTAATTGTCTGTCCACTAGTCTAATTGCACTCAAATTCAAAACTGCAGAATGGATTCACTAGAGGAACAATGTCACATTGGAATGAAGACTGTACAGTTTCAAGGTGGAAATCAAGACGAAAATGTAACTCATGTCGCAGACCTTAGCCATAGTCTGAGTCCTGTTTGAGACATGGATATGCATTTTGGCTATGTAAAAGGCTCTGTTTGGATGTTGTGAACTTAGAACTTGGTTGCCCTGCACAAAGTTTTACCTGTGAATCTATTCTAATTTCATGTAAGTGCTTATGCCAAAGAACAGAACAACTGTTACTTACTGGTGTTATCCACAAACACAAAACCTCATTTACAAGTCAACCAAGTTGACACAATGGAGAGGAAGAATATATTAAAAAAAGACCCAATGCAGACTAAAAAAATATTCATGAAAAATCATTAAAAAAATATCTTACAGAAATCACTCTAGGACAAAACCGTGGAATGACTCGGTAAGCTAGTTAATGCCAATTTAGGTAGTAGATGTTACTGCTCATTAATTACTCACCCAACAACTAGGCACTAACATTACTTGAATTCAAGGACAAGGCTAAGCAACCACCCTATACAACCATACAACCAAAACAGTTAAACAGTCACCTTGTTTGACTAACTAGATCAATGTTAGGCACAGCATATTATTGTCAATCACAAATGGAAGCCTAGCTTCCAATCCCCATCACAGGTGAAATAGCAAGTGTGCGGTGACCCATCACCATCTAGTGCTTCAGTAACTCTTTTTTAACATGGTCACAATGAGGTTTCAATGCACTTGAATGTGTTTTTAAGTTTAACTACTTAAAAAATCAAAGTCACATCCTTCCAAACAAACTACTCATGATCCATATCTCACCAAAATCTAACACATTAAAGATTTGTGTAACCCTGAGTTGGTCATGGAAAAACACACCAACAAATTTTCAGTTTCAAGACCTCAAGTTTATTTTTAAAATGATCAAATTGATGTTCCCAATATTTTGCAATGGGCCCTTTATTCTCATTTGTCTAGTGTATTCAAGTTCTCATAACACGCGCACACATTAAAATTTCATCATAAACAGAACCCATCCATCTATCATTGAATTAAAAAATATAGTAAAAAAAAAAAAAAAAGACAACAACCACATTGAACAAAGACAATTAATAACTCATAATAAGCTTTTTGCAAATCATAAGAAAAATCTACTTCTCACCCGGTATTCGCATCTAGCATAACCATTCTTTGGAGTATGAGTAGCAAGCCACGTTTGTGTCCGAGCGATCTCAACTGTGAATGTATTCATCATATTTCCTGCTTAGATTTAACCAACATGAGTTAGATTGTCGGTCTCAAATTATGCAATGTTTTCATAACGTACATGTTAAGATCTTGTAATTTTACTTACCTCTCCCACTCCGCATTCTCAGTATAATGTTTCAACACCCATTTACGAGTGGTAATATCCACAAAATATCCAAAATATCCATGATTTTACAAAATATCCACAATTGAATATCCACAAAATATCCACAATTCCACAAAATATTCAAAATATCCACAATTTCACAAAATATCCAACAGTTATAACTAGTGATATTCTACCAAACATCCAACAATAACTAGTGCATCTCCAAAATATGTGTATCTTTATCAAACAAAAACGAACATTCAAGCAAATTAGATCATTGTTGCATGTCAAAAATGCCACCCCAATCCAAACAAAAATGCAAATTAGATTCTTATCAAACAAAAATGCCACCCCAAAAAATAAAAAAGGAGCCCCTATAAGGTGTAAAGGCATCAGAATACCAACCAAGATGACAGTTTACCCACAAATGAAAAGAAAGAGACTACTAAGAAGGTTAAAACAAAGCCACACTCCATAAATTTAAATACGTGTAAACCTAGACAAGATGAGTAGGTAACCTTACTTCAACCAATACATACATGCATACATGTCTCATATGTACATCAGTACATATCATAATTGCTCACGAAATATATGGTATCCATCTTTGGCAGCTAGGGGAAGGCATGGTAGCTAGGTTTCAATCTCTTGTTGGAAATTATTAAAGCCTTATTTTTATGTACGTACACTAGTTGATTAGGGAGTTGAGACTTAGGCCCTGTGAACATTTGAGCCATTCTGATCAGCAGAAGGGTGCAACCCACCATTTAAAGTTATTTTCCAATGAATTTTTTTCCTCAAGTTTTTTAAAATACCAAGAATTTTCCTTCTCGGAGATAAAAGTCTCCTTCACTTATGCTATTTTCTCCTCCATTCATTCGCCGGTGTCCTTCAAGTGATCGACGACAACCAACGTCCCTTCGACGATTGGCGGCATGCAGTGGTTGCTGGAAGTATGCCATTTTTAAATGACGGGTAGTTTGGATATTTTAAAAATTGATAGAAAAAAGTCATCAAAAAATACCTTTCAATGGTCAGATGTCCATAATTGAAAACTTCCTGAAAAACTTAGGCCCTAATATGAGAAGTTTTAAAACTTATTTTCTTTTTGGCCGGGGGTCCCTCAAAGCAACACTTTGTTGCAAATAGTCCACAAAAAAAAAATTCATACAGTCAAAGGTCCCTCTCACTCTTTTTCATACCTGAAATGTCTAATTTACCCTTTCTTTGAATCATATCCCATGATTGATGGGATATGCCATTAATCATGACCAACTACGATTTTATTGCCCACGATTAATGGAATTCCATTAATGAGATTTTCAAATAAATTCTAAAAAGACACAAATAAATTTCAAAATAACCCAAATAAATTTTTAAAAAAATACAATAATTTCAAAAAAAAATGCAATAAATTTAAAAAAAGAGATAAATTTCAAAAGAACATTAATAAATTTAAAAAGATGCAAATAAGTTTCAAAAGATCTAAATAAATTTAAGAAACTGTAAATAAATTTCAAAAGACTCAAATAAATCTCAAAAGATCCAAATAAAATTCATAAAATGTAAATAAATTTCAAAAACACAAATAGATCTAAGAAAATGCAAATAAATTTGCCAAAAACATAGAAATATTCGTTCAAGAACTCAATTAAAAATTTCAAAATGGAGATAAATTTGTCAGAAACTCAGCTATATTTTTCAAAAATTCAAATAAAATTTTCAAAATCTCACAGATAAATTTATTCAGAACTCAGATAAATTTATTCCATAACTCAGATAAATAGCCAAAAAATCAGATAGATTTGTTCAAAATTCAGATAAATTTGACAAAAACTCAGCTAAATTTGATAAAAACTCAGATAAATTTGACAAAAAATCAGATAAATTTCCCTCACAATAAAGCCTGCAACTAATCTCTATCACCGTCTCCGTCCTCTGTCACCTACTCCTCCTCCTTCGCCACCTGGGCCCTCCCTCCGTCAGCTACTCCTCCTGACCTGGGAGACCGTACAACTGATGTTGGGCTTCAGAAGCGGGCAGGTCGGACCTGACCCGAACTGACCCAAGTCTGGACATGGGATGGACCCAGCTGGTTCGTCTTCTTCCCTCTTCGGTTTCGATTTTGTTTTTCAACAGACGCAACCCCCTCCTGCGAGGCATCCCAATCGTAGTCCTGGCAGTGGAGGAGGCCGTCGGTGGCGCATCGGACGGCGACGGGCTAGCCGCGGCAATTATCGCAGATCTAAAAGCGCACGTGCTTACGGGATTGCGCATTGGCTGCGTGGACGACTCGGTCGCAAGAGAGACAAAGCTTGGCCACTTCTGCTCGGCAAAAAAGAACAGCGACCGAGTAAGGGAAAACAACGACCATACCAGGATTTCGAGCGTGGCCCACCTAATTGATCAGAACACCTCTGATTGTTTTTTCTTCCCAGGCGATGGCAGGATCACCTCGTATTTCTGCTTTCCCTGTTTCCGACGATGATCGATCCTAACAATAGCAAGTCTGGATCCTCGTGCTTCTTCTTCTTCTCCGGCAACTATCAGTCCAGGCGATCAAATCCGAACCAGAGAAAACCAACAGCGATCTTCTCTGTTTTCTCTGCAACATGAACAGGGCGCTGCCCTTCTCCTTTTTGTGGCCCACCAAGATCAGAACCGATCTCCTTCTGCAACTACAGATGGCGCAGCACACATGCGAGGATCGACGATCTTCTTCCGAAGGGGTTCTTCGGGATAAAGAATGAGAGAGAAGAACGACGAGGGATAATGGAAGATTTGAAAATTTAAATTTCAAAATTTTATACCTAAAATGGTTGAAAGGGCAATTTTGTCCTAAAAAAAAACGTGTGGGCTCGGGGACCTCTCGCTGAAAATATTCTAGCTAAGTGGACCGTAGGCCTTAATAAGTTTTTCCTTGGACTGGAGGCTGGATACATTCACTTATAGGGACCTTTCGCTAATTTTGCCATTCTTTTTTGAATAAGGCAAAAACTTAAGACCTTATTCAAAAACTTTCCTTTGATTAATTATAGAAAGCACATAAATGATCATGTAATGACTATTTATATTATATCGAAAGTGCATAAATATGTCCGGTTGGACAAAATCACACTTAACAATGATTTATGAATATTGATGGCTCAATAATATATGAAGATATTTTTCGTTCTCTCTTACAGTTATTAATACATATTCAAAGATTCTCCAAGTGGTGAAATAATAAAATAAACACAAAAGGTAATTATAGAATTATTAAAATATTAGAAGAATAATGAAAAATAAGGTGATATTTTTGAAATATGCTGAATTTATATTTTTAATTCATATATTTGGTGGATACTTTTTTGAATGATCATATTTGTTTGATTTATCCTTGTGGCGTTCCGAAATTCGTAATGTCTTAATTTTCTTATATGAATAGATACAATGATTTTTTTTCTTTTTGTGTGATATATCTTTTTCGTATTATTAGTTTTGATAAAAATACCTGATAATTAAGATATTATGAATTTTTGCTCTTCTTTTTTTTTTTTTTTTAGGAACAGAGTAAGAAGAATCAATTGGTAATGCTACTTCTATGGTTTTACTTACGGGGTGTCCACACTATGTTAAAATAGTTTTCCCTATTTCTTTTATTTATAAATACATATTCAAAGATTTTTTTAGGTAGTGAAATAAAAAATAAATATAGAAAATCATTTGAGGATTATTGAGAAAATGGAAGAAAAAGAAAAGATAATTGTAATATTTGAGCCATTGTTGAAGAGTACTCAAACTAGCTAGCTAGAGAGAAATTGGTGAAAGTTGACTCCTAATTATATGAGATAGATAAAAATAATTAGTGTCTACATGGACACGTACATAGACAACTAATAAAAATGATCAATGATTAGATGTAGGGGAGCACAAAAAATCCGTCGATTCAGAAATCCGATCCGATCCGATCCGTGGATTTTTATCCTATCCGAAGGTAAACGGATTGGTGACGGATTGAAAATTTTATAATCCGTTAGTAATGGATCGGTGGCGGATTTCATCCTCAATCCGCAGATTCAATCCGATCCGATCAGTTGGTATTAAATATAAATAAAAAAATATAAGGGGTCTAAATATAAATTAAGATGTTTAAATTTAAAGTAAGAAAAAAAACTTAAGGGGTCAAAAAGTAATTTTTTTATAACATATTTGATAATTTTCTTTTAAAATTAGATTGAACGGATTAATCCGATCCGATTCGGTCCTCCACGGATCGAATTTTAACAGCAACGGATTGGTGACGGATTTGACCCTATCCGCACCAATCCGATCCGTGTACACCCCTAATTAGATGGGCATATAAGATCAGAGTTTTGTGTATCTATGTATGTAATATGAATTCATAAAGGACAGGAAGATTATGAAAAGGAGACAAGGTAGTCACAGCATGTAATAAATTCTTGTCATTAATTACATTCTAATTACCTTTTATAATCAGCAACTCCAAGTAAAACATTTATTCCCATCACATATGCTCGATCATAAATTATCTTTCTTAATTAATTAAAGATAAGTAGTTAAGATTATTCTTAAGGAAAGGTCAAATAATAGTACGTACCTTTAAGAATAGTATTTTAAAATATTAGAAAAATTATATAGTGATTTCATCCTTAAAATATTAAGAAAATTAATTTAACAGATTAAGAACAAGTGATTAGATCTTGAACTTTAAAAATATTATTTCCAAAAAATATTGAATGGTCAAAGATCGAGGTGGTGATTTAAACCCCTAAAAGTATGATTTGTGCTCCACTAAAAGTTAAAATTTATAAGAACCGGTCAAAACTGAATTGAAACTTTCTGCTTGATATAATAATGGGTCAAGTTTAACACTGATAGCAAATATGAACATGTTCAGGTTTGATGCTAAATATATATTAAAAAAAATTATGAGATCAAAGGGAGAACAAGATGGAAATGTAGACCTTGCATTAGTATGACTGGAATTGTCACGTCCCCAAAATACAATCAGGGAAAGACGTGAAAAATAAGAATAAACATTCATTTTCCTGTATTTAATACAACACAGGCTCCCAAATATGGACCCACAAAATTCCGAAACATAATGAGTCATTCTAAAATCTTTGTGGAAGCATTAAATCAATTGATATCAATATTAAAAATCAAACCAACACATAACCAACTAAATATTTAAAGTTAAAGTTGCCAAAATAACCTAAATGAAACAACTAAATAAAATTAGATTCATTATGAATAATTTGCTACTAAAATAGTCTCTATGATGAAAGTCACTCCCATGTGGACTCAGACGGCTCTATAGCCATCCTCGGCACTCCACTCGAGTTCATCAACTAGCTCAAACGCTTGAAACGTTGACCCTCCTCTGTCTCCTCGGCAGGATAGGGGTCGATACTTATGCACCAATGAACAAGGTAAACAGCAAGCACTAAAACATAATTTATAAATAAAATACAAGATCAAGATGAGTAAAGACAGGTAATGATCATAAGAGAATAACAATGTGACAATGATGAAAAGAACGTATAACCTAGATCCAATTTACACAATAGAGCAATACAATAATCACACAGAAGCAATGCCACTGCTTTGGGTGGTCAGCTCTAACTATCTCAGTCACGTCGGCGGTTATAAACCGATCAATAATCTGGAATACGTGTCAAATAATCAATTCGGATATTACAGTGTCTGCACACATCGGTGATCAGCCGTCTAATTACAACTGCAGTCGTTCAACTATGACCCAATCGATGTACATATATATATATACATATATATACATATCATAATAGAATAAACCTAGTGATCTGTAAAGCTCTGACACAGAAATCTAAGTTAAAGTGAAGGGCTGGTTGCACAACAATCCACAATCGAATACCATAAATCATTCGAATAAACCTCTATAATATTCAATCAATTGTCAAGCCATATCACAGTCCATATCCAATCATATAGGGTATGCAAACTGCAAACAAACATCAATCTCAATCATGTATGCTAACCCGAAGGTTAAAGAATAATCACAAGCCATCCTAAGGTCAAACATAAGGTCTCGTACCCAACAAACATGAGAATCTCTAAATAGATAAAAGATTAACGCATCCCTTCACAATCAATGGTGCATTAGACTCAATTAAGGGTTTTTCAATAAAGATGGGTTGAGCTCGAATCCACTAGGATTCCTCGATATCATACCAGGTACTAAACCCCACGTTGGTAAGATACCGTGTGCCCAGTCGGTATTTACTCAGGTCCAATGATCCAATATTAAGGTATAAATATATAATTTTAACCCATTAAAAATCAAAGATACCACTCAAAGTTAATTTGTAAATAATAACGATAAATATTTGTAAATAATAACGATAAATAACGGTCTTAGTTTATAACTTTTAGAAAACTTGAGAGTTCCACCTATAATATTTTTCAAATTCAATTCTTTATAAAATAAGCCTAGGTTCAATAAAACTATAGGGCCCGTTTTCCAAATTCTAAAAACTAATGGGACCATGGGAATTGGGAAAGCTCTGACAAGTACTAAAGTTATGGGGACTCTTTTTCCAAAACAAGTCAAGGTCAACCGTCCCCTCCTTATCCAACCGAGAATCCTTTTTCCAATTCATGTCCTAGCTGCAAACCACCCACACAGAAACCTTTTTCGATCATAGCCTCAAGCCCGAGTCCTGACGTAGTAAGATGCTAGGATAGTGGGGCCCTGTGATCAATAACCCATGACCAACCTCACAAGCTTATGTCGCCCAGCCCAATACGGCGGATGCCCGGACCAGATCTGTGATCAGATCGTCCACGGGCCCCACAACCATCAGATGCTCAAATAGCCCCTCATACCCTCACTCACGCCTTCATCTAATCAAACTAATGGATGGTGGGTCAAACGGGGTCCGCTGCCTACAGGTCCGGCTTCTGTAGGGTCATCGATCGGTCTACCACTGGATCTACGGTCCTGATCAAGCATCAGTGGGGTGCACCTGTGCCCCACAATCCAAACCGTGGTAACAGATCCCAAACGATCTGTTTCTAGAATTCTATTCAGGCTTGGTTCTGCACGGTTTCCGATGGATAGAGTGGCATCCAACTCCAACCAGCCAACCCAATCCAAGTATTACTCTATTACAAAATCATAAATGTGAAACGGGTTCTCAAAATCACAAAACCATATTATCACATAAAAAGGGCATCAAGGCTTCTACATGCATTAATACGGAAATCAAAGAGGAATACAAGTATTAAATCTATAAATCATGTTTAGATACTTGTCTGAGGTCCGCGGTTGAGGGATACGGTCTAGATTTGCTATTGTCAGATGTCTAAGTAATATCCGGAGAAAAGTTAGAAGAGAGAGAGAGTTGTGTGAAAAAATAAAAGAGTGTGGTGGTGTTGCATAAATAGGGAATGAGAATATTTAGAGTTGATTGTAATCTGACTTAAATTCTAAATTAAAATAGAGTCTTGGTTAGAAAAGAATTATACTCACTAAACCAGGCTCGGGTTAACTATGGGTCAAAGACACCTATCTAACAAGCCTAACTCACCAAATCTAAGCCTAACGTGGTCCCCACTTAGACTAATCACGTATTTAAATAAATACAATAAATTACATAATAATAATAAAATAAATAATTTATGTAATAAAATAACCAAAATGTCACAGGAATGAAATGAAAGGTAGGGCCTTAATTAGCAGGAAGATGATCAAAAAATGAGAAGAGAAAAGAACTAGCAAGTGAAAGTATCAAGTTCATTTCTTTTAAGGATGTTAAGATCTTTATTATCTTTTTTAAGATATAAGAGAAAATAGAATTAAAATAAATATTAATTATCTTTTCTAATAAATCTTCATTAGTTTAACTCTTAACAATAAGTTGTTGAATTTCTTATGAACCTTTTAAAATTGGTTAAATAGGAACACATAGAATAAGGTAAATCTCAATTACCTATCCTAATAAATATTCATAACCTTTTCAGCTTCTTATGCACGTTTAGAAATTATGATAGAAACAATATAAGGAAAAGAAACCGTAAGGAGATAAGAAATGCATGTGGCTTTAGGGAAAAAAACATATTGAAATAAGGATAAGGAGAGGGCTCCATTTGAAAGTCAAACTTAAGAGGAAGTGGGTAAAAATTATAAAAATAGAAAAACCATCCGTCATAATGTATATAGTGATTTAAGTTAAAATAACCCAAGACTTCTATTTATTTATTTTCATGGGTTATGATCTTCCAAGAGGTACCTCTAACGTATTGGATTGCATTTGAGTTAAAACTTTGAGCCCCTATCGGACCCCACTTGGATAGCAGACTAATCGTGCGAGGGTAGTGCGTTGAAAATGTCTTATTAAGGGCCTGTTTTGGATGTACAAGAAAACAAAGAAAGTAATATTTTATAGAACACAATCTTTCATTTTTTAAAGAAAAAATTCTTGTGCGTTTGGCAACTCAAGAAAAAACTGAAGAAAATATTTTTTTTCTTCAAGAAACTCAATATTTCTTTCTACAGCTCCCTCCTATAGAAAACTTTCTACAGTATAAAAATCTTTCAAAATGGACGATTACAAAGTGGTAGAGTAAAGTAAATACTTTAGTTCACCAAATCCATCATGATGCATTTGTTTACATATATGGTAAAGTAAATTAAAGGTAAATATCAAGCACAGTAAAGGAGGAGTAAAGTAAAGGTGAGATAAAGTATATGGCAAAGTAAAGTGGGAGGGAATGGTAACATAGTTTCGTTTTGTGTAACTTTACTTTATTATATTTTACTATAGTTTTATATGTTAAACAAAAAGTGACACGTTCACGTGTGTGGTAGAGTAAAATAAAGATTTATGTCATATAATAGTAAAATATGAGATAAAATAAGGTGAGATGAAGTAAGTGGTGAAATAAAGTAGAGAGAGAGAGTTGTAAAGTAGTTTTTTCTTATATTAACTTTACTTTACTACACTTTACTATAGTTTTATATGATAAAAGAAAAGTAACTTATAGTAAAAAAACGTGGCAGTTGAACTTTACTTTATCACACTACTTTTTTTTATCCAGACGTGGTAAATTACATATAAATTAAAATTATTAATTAAAAATTATTCTAATAATAAAATTTACTTTAATCGTAGCACCTTCCAAACAACTCAATTGAAAATCTGTAACATTATTCAAAAATTGTCAAACAGCAAAATACTATAATATTTTAATATTATATTATTCTATTCTATATTATCTTATTCTTGCAATATTTAAATCCGTAAATATTTTATTTTGTAAACATCCAAACGGGCCCTAATGTAGAATTATTTGCGAGCAAAGATCATCACAATCATTGATTAGGGTCCTTAGATTCAAATGATTTCCTAACATATATTTATTTTAAAATTTAGAATATTTATGAGTACAATACATACTAGCAAGATATGCCCGTGCTATGTCCGAGCACAAAAGAAAAACCATTAATTAAAATTTTAATACGAAAAAAATGAATAATTTTTTTAATTAACTAAAAAATAAGAACTTATAGCTTATTTCTTAAAGTTTAATGAAAAGTCAGACGTGAACATATTTAACATATCAACCATGTAATTAAAACATCATAAACAATAAAAAAAAAAATAATAATTGACTACGAAAATACAATTAGGAGAAAATGAAAAATCACCAAATATGTAGTCCTATTAAAACCAAGAAAGAAAAAAAGTAAATTTAGAATGTCAAAAAAGATTATACATAAATATTGAATTTTGTCCAAATAATTCTAGCGCATCTCACTTACTATCTTAAAATCTTTCATATTTTTTATGATCTCCCACCCAACTCGAGGGAGCAAACCTCACATCTAATGCTAGTCATCCATAACCCAACTCCTGGAGGGGTACTTACTATCTAAAATCCACAAATTAACTTGAAAAAATAAAATTTAAGATAATCGGTAAAATTTGACCTTCATAACGTTAAATAAGCCTTAGGCTCCACTACTTGTTAACTTTCACATCCAATATAAAATCTCAAAAAGAAAAAAAGAAATTAACTCGGAAAATAAATGCTTTAATTAATATTGAAATAGAAAAAAGCTAACATAGCCACATAGGTGTTTTAAACCTGAAGTAGAAGAAACCAAAGAAAAAAAACCAACCGATTTAATTCGCTAGAAGAATCCTGTAGCATGGCTGTTAATTAATTTTATGCATAGTATTATAATGGGTCCCACATTATGAATCATATCCCCACAATTGCTTATACGAACAATGTCAAAAAAAAAAAAAAAAAAAAAAAAAAAAAAAAACCACAAAGTGCACAATAAGACAAGACAACCAAAACTTATTGCACTCATCTTCTCTCCCAGAATTAATAAATGCTAAAAGAGAGGTCAAGTCCAAAGACATCTAAATCATCTAGTGTTCCACTTATAAATTATGGTTTAGAGATTTTGGCCTCTAGATCACATATGATCACATGAGTGGACTCACATCCCTCATATCGTGGAATGACCTCTCTATTTCTTGTTTTGAGGGATTTCTCTCGGAGAAACCAAGATATTAGGATAAAGGCTCTGTCCTAATCCAAATGTTGTTTGGAAAGGAAAGCTCTCCCTCTCATGAAAAGCATGCAATGCAACAACCCCACTTTGGAAAATACATGTACATTGTTCAAGTGAGAGAAAGCGAAGAGAGAGAGAGAAGAGTATCCAGGGAAATGTTAGATGAGACTTGGATCAAACCGATATAACTGATCATCATTAAGTCCTACAATCACAGGGTGTCTATTTTTGCCCTTGAACTATGCATATTGAACCAGAAGAACCCATCTCTAGTTGATGATCGTAGATCTTCACATGAGTACCTGCAGCTTGCATCTGTAGCAGCTAATTCTTTGGCCGTCAAGATCCCCATAGCGACATCAAAAAGCACTACAATAAAGGACTTTAGATGCATTAATCTAAAAAAAAAAAAGGAAAAACGATCATTGAAAATAAACAGCAACTATCATTCACTTCACTGCTATATATTGGATCCCATATCGTCAACATTTCTTAAACATACAACATACCAGCGTTAGTCAGATACTACCCAAAAAGGTTGCCCCGGAAGCTTTCTAAAAAAAACAATAAACGAAAACAAGAGATGAGTTAGAATATATGAAGATGTCACGCCCCAAGCCCGAGATTTCACCCATCCCGAGGCGCGACGTACGCCCGCGTGGGGATTCGAGTCAAACTCGTTGAAAATATGTCCCCACGAACGGGATTCCCACAAGATTTCACGTGCGAGGTCATAAATCCATCACTTTGGGGTACCTTTCAATTTCCTGTGAACCTGTATAATTAACCAAACAGGTTTTCATTTAAATTCACCAACCATGTCATATTTGAATCATGATCAAGAGCATAAACGGTCCATAAAGTGAATGCTTAAGTTCAAGTTAAAGTTAAAGAAAATAAAACGAAGAAAAGAGTAGCAGAAGCTAAGTATTAATTAAGGCTTACAATACCAACGAAAGTGAAAATCTAAAACAACTAATCATCATGACCATCCAGGCCATAAGTCTAAGGTTAAGTGACGTCCATGAATGCTCAACGCAAGTGATTGTCTATTGGACATCATCAGAAGTCCACTCAGCTAATTACTAGGGAGTTTCTTGTTCCTCCTCAGCAAACGGGGCAATGGCATCGAAGTCCTCACGTGTAACGCCAATTTAAACACCATTGACTAGGCTAAGCAAGATAAACATATATAAATTATATAGCATTTGACATATAAATATTTGAAACGGAATGCAATGCATGTACATATAGATCATATATGGAATGAAGATATGAATCAAGCCAATCCTACGGTCTTGGGAACACTCGTGGTCTTCACCATCCAACTCGGTGTAGTACTAAGGATTCCGGCGTTAGTGGCCTACAAAGAAACCCTTGGCGTTACTTAATTTGGACGTCGAATCCCTTAGTATAACACATTTGGTTCGGGTCACAATTTTGAAGAACACGAGGCCCCTTGTGGATGCACGGTTTGCTCAAGCCGCATCCACATAAATTAGAAGTCCATTGGGCATGATAAAAAGCTTCAAGGTATCCATCCTTAAGGTCCAACTATCAGGCCAATTAATCTAAACATGCTACAGTTCAACATTTGGGTCGTGGTACCATCCGGTTTCCATAGTTTATATAAATTGATATCCACTCTTTCCCCAAATTTCAAATCAAATATATGTAGGGACCATTGGATTTTACGATTCAATAGCTTTCCAACGGTATGTGAACCTCCAAAAACGGACGTACCGTTAAACAGATATGGCCGTTGGAAGCTGACACAAGCTCCAGGGAAGTGTATGGGCTTGGCTGAAGTGCACTGCAAGGCACGGTATTTTAGTGTCACATTCTCTAGCAACTTATCATGATGGGAGTTTTTTCTTTTGGTTTGTTGTTGTTAACAAGGGGAAGTTGGAAGCTACATCTAGTTGGTATTGGTTATTTGACTTAATTCAATGGTAGCTGATGATTGGATAAGTACTAAATTCAGATGAGTGCCAAATCACAAGAATAAAAGTGCTTAGATTAATAAGTTAGGCTCGCGGTATGGGTATTACATTTGTTTTTCCAAGTGGAGAATCCAAACTAATCTCAACTATAGCTGTTCTGGGATGTTCTGTTCCTCCTCAGGATCTGCCCCTGCCTCTCATCCTATTTTGAAGAGCCTTAGGCAATGGCCTTCTCTTCCTCCTCAACTTGATGATCTCCTTCCCAGCTCAATTAGGTTAAGTTAGGCCAATGTATAATGGTCTGCAGTTTCAGATCTCTTGTCTTTCTTCTCAGCTCTCCTGTACTTGCAGATTGTCTAGCATTTGGTGGTTTCTCTTGCTGGTGCAAGTAGCAGCTTGGGCTCAGTTCTTGGTGCCCCTTTTGTTTGTGAAGTAGAAGAGACCGTCTTAGTTGGAGTTTAGCAGCTGGAAGGGCTCTGGTCTGCCAATCCCTATAACTGTCTTGCAATGATCTTTAGATTTTGTGCAGCAAGTAGCAGTTCGGTCAGCTTCCTAATCTGTTTTGTGTTGTTGTTGGAATCGCCAGCTTGGTCCTGCTCTAACAGAGTTGATGAGAGTACCATCTGCTTGTTGTCTGAGGTGCTGTTTGTTCAATGTTTGGTTTTGGCTTCCTTCTAGCCCTCTGGTTGGCTTTTCCCCTTCAGCAGTGGTTTTGCATAGGTTCCGGCCTCTGATTTTAGGCTTCTCTCTGCTGCTGCTGAGCTGAAGCAGGGTAGTTTTCTTTGCTCTGTTTTGGAGTTCCATTGGTGCTCTTTGGATTAGGGTGCAGTGCTTTCTCTTCCTCTCCATCTTATTTTTTGTCTTTCATGTCCCTCCTGTTGCTGGGGTGGCTTTTTGGCTTTTTGTATGTATTATTTTTGCTTCTTTTTGTCCGTAAGGCTTTGCCTTTTCTCCTTTCAATACCAATTTACCATCAGCAAAAAATAAATAAATGCAGTCAAATGACTGCTATTAGAACCAACCATGCACCATCTGTCTTAATATGCAAGATACAGAGCATAGTAAGGTAGATATAGGTAAACACCAAGAAAACTTTTGGCCAAGATATAAGCCTCCTTCCAGTGAACTGAGACATAAAACTTGCATTTTCTATCTTTTTATTCCCAAAGTCTTACACATATAAGTTAATAGGGAGTAGGCATTTATAAGAGATCTATTAGCTACCGATAAAAACAGAAAGAAA
This sequence comes from Litsea cubeba, assembly GCA_012931725.1. Classification (NCBI taxonomy): domain Eukaryota; kingdom Viridiplantae; phylum Streptophyta; class Magnoliopsida; order Laurales; family Lauraceae; genus Litsea; species Litsea cubeba. The sequence goes on from CM022951.1 coordinate 7,658,561, forward strand.
AAAAGAAGAGATCTCTTAGCTAACCATATTAGTGTAGTATACTGGTTTCATGTATTAGATACCAGAAGCTACTAAGTAACATAACACTATATGAGATTATGTGGAAGAATAACAAGAACAGCAAATGACTTTTATTTTCATTTTAAAATTTATTTATTTATTTATCTATTGAGATGGTGGTTGTTTGTGGGCTGTCACATGCCCCATGTGGGAGAAGAAGGAAAGCAATGAATCTGATCGATATACGTTGCTTTCGTTAGTGGTGTCCTCATGTGATGTTGATGATGGAAAAGATCGAATTGCCCAGTATAGTTAAGTGAACGTATGGATCGACCTGTAGGGTGTAGTACAAAATCCATCTTATTTGGTAGATATACTTTCTCATCTTCCTTGAGCATTTTGGGTTTAAATTTATTTTGTAAGCAACATATATATCTATATATTTGGCCATTTGTTTATTTATTTGCTCGCAACACTAATT
>CM022951.1:7663541-7725888 GCA_012931725.1 Litsea cubeba
TCATGAATTCGAAACCCCTTGTAGGCATGTTACACCTCCATCCCACTCGAGAAGCTGCCCATTAGGTGGTTAATTGGGTGAAAGTGGAAGAAGAAGAAGTTTAGTTAAGCTATGGGTAAGTGACATATGGGGAGGGGCGGGCTTGAGTTTTCAGGGGCCCTAGGCGATTTTCAAAAGTGTGGACCTACCCGTATACCAACTGATAAATGATAAAAAAATAAAAGATAATTTTTTTATCATTTGATCGAAATTTAAGTATAAACTCCTTACCTACTATTACCAAATCAGAATTGTGTTTCACATTACCAATTAACACCAAAATTCAATTACAAAAAATAAGCACTATTGAAAAACTACTAGTCTTCTTACATTTCTAGCTGCGAAATCACTAATTAAGTCTTCATAATCAAGCCTTTCTACTAAGACTTTTCAATAGATAACATAGCTAATCCATTTAATCTTTCTTAGGACATGGTTGATCGAAGCTAAGATTTGATCAACTTTAGCTTTGAAAAGCTTCTTTCTGCAGATCCAATGGTAACTGGTATAGTCAGCAGAATTCTGTATACAACCCATGTTCATTCTAAAAAGAAAGAAAACAATAGAGAAACCAGAGAGAAGGGAGAGACCGAGAGCACTGGAGTGGAGAGGGAGACGCTGCAGCCTACAAAGAGGGAGACGCTCAAGCTGCAAACGACGCCGACGGACTTGCTTCTTCCGGGCTGCTGGAGTTCTTCCTCTTTCTTTCTTTTTTTTTTTTTTTTATGGTTCAGCAAAAAGGATTTTTCTTCCTTTTCTGCTGCTGCTTCTTTTATTCTTTCCAGGGTTGAATGGCTGAGATAAAGGGGAGTAATTAGGGTTTTATTTATGGAAATAATATATTTTGGGGAATTGGGATATTGATTGTAACACATTTATCATCTAAACATTGATTTTTTTTCCAAAATTAACCAAGTGCTATAGTGGCCCACTGTCAGTGGGGTGAGTGGGATAATTCTTTTTTTTAATATTATTTCAGATCTCAGTGGGGTCAATTGACCCCACTACTAACCAAGTAGCGCCCCTCTGCTTGGGGCCCCCATTTTGGGCTAAATTTTGGAGCCCCAGCCGGCCGCCTGTGTGGGCTGTCTCCAGGGGCCGGCCCTGCATATTGGGTGTCTGGTTACTAAAGTGGGGGAATGTTTGGTAGGAGAAGAGATGACAGTTCTTTGAGAGAAGATGAGTTGCCGGAGAGGAAAGATAGAGAAGATGAATTGGAGGACGGTTGATGCCCATCATCGAAGCAATAATTATTATTTTTTTGAAAAAAAAAAAAGCACAAACAACTATCCATCCATGTTATGGTTTTCTTTATACAATCATTTATTTAAGTTTTAGCCTATAGAAAATATCATATTTTTCTGTTCTTATAAAACTCATATTTTTATATAATTTTTATATATTATGAATTATATTGCCCCCGTTAGCATGAGGCAGGTCTTATATAAGAGCCCTGCTTACCCATCAGGCCATGTAGACTTTTTCCTTTTATAATGAAAGAGACTGATTTTTTGAGGATTCTTAATTTTGATCGACTCAGTTAGTACTTTTGACCGCCCGATCGACTTAAATGATAGTTTCTGTTCTATACCCAAATCACCTTCGTCATGGGTTATATGATTATTGAAGCGAAAACCACCACCCTACGACTGGTGCAGGTTGAGTTAAGTTGAGTTTTCTAATTGCTGATTTGTATTCATTTTAACTTTTAAAATAAGAGATACTCAGGTGGTGGATAGGAATTGAACCCATAACCTATAAAACATAGATTGCCCACTACCACCTATGCTACTAGAAATTTTTAACAAGTTTCAAACTCGACTTAGGTCAAAGTCAATAAACCCATACATGTTCCGAATATAAACCCATGTTATTTATTTTTATTGTAATTATTTTCATCTTAACATAATTCATATAGAAACCTGTACTCGCCCCCAAATAGGAAAATGTCATATTTTTAATTTAGATTTCATAGAGATTTCCCACTTCAACATAATTTATAGAAAAATGTCATAGCTTACATTTCTCTTAAATTTCTAAATCTTGTTTTTTAATTTAGATTTCTAATGTTACCAATTGTATTGCTCTTGCTATCATTTAAAAGCATCAAATTAAGTTCAATAATCTTGAAAGAAACTTAGAGTCGGCATGCATCCTGCTCGGCTCTTTGTTTTTTGGTAAATACCTTTTTTTATCTCATATTTATATTGGTTGGTATGCAAAATGTCCTTATGACCTGGTTCTTTAACATAGTAAACAATTGAAATTTATGATGTTGGGAATTAAAAGACATTGATGTGATATATAGTTGTCCCTTAGAATTTCTGAATGGAGTGTTTCTTGTTAGAATTCTAAATTCCAGTCATCTGAAAAGTGAGGAATAACCTTTGAAATTCTGAGAGTTCAAATTTCCCTCACATTACTCGATATTGTTTCTTAATGATTTCCTTTGGCTTTTACCGGAGTGCAGCTGAATTAAATCTATATTTCCCACACAGCTAAGTTTATGTTGGCAGATGAGGTTCACGTGGAGAGCAGGGGCGGTCCTAAGTTTTCGGGGGCCCTAGGCGAGTTCATAAAGTGTGACCTATCCGTATACCTACCAATAAATGATAAAAAAATAAACGATATTTTTTTTAATTATTTGATCGAAAATTAAGTCTAAACTCCTTACATACTCTTACCGAATCAGAATTGTATTTCACATTAACCAATTAACACCAAAATTCAATTACAAAAACTAAGCACTACTGAAAAGCTACTAGTCTTCGTGCAATTCTAGCCGCGAAATCACTAATTAAGTCTTCATAATCAAGCTTTTCTACCAAAGACTTTTCAATAGATAACATAACTAAAGTGATTTAAAGCCTTTGAGTATGGAAGTGGCTGATTCACAACCACCCACGAGCAAGTTCTAGAGACCCAGGAGCAGAGATGACTCTCTGTTTTTCTATTTCATCTTTTATTCAAAAGATCATCACACCCAATCATTTACATCATCATCTCTTGAATAAAAAGACTCTTATCCTTATCCTATTCCTATCATCTTCAGAATAGAGAAAACAGAGATGGGAATAGGAAAGAGCAGAAAGAAAGTACCTTTGACAATGGGTTCGCTGCAAGATATGTTGTAGATGAAGGAGATGATGCGAATATGGTGATGAAGCTACACGAGCCGGAGAAAAGAAGATGATGCTAATTGTTGATCTTTGTAGCAAGGCGGGAGAGAGAAGGCGTCCGGTGAAGAAACGTCCTTTCACTGGAGACTAGAGAGTGTAGCGTTTGAGTAAAAGGAAAGAAAGTAACCCTGCTAATAGGGTTTTATATCACCAGTCCACCCAGTCCCATCTACTATCTGCATCGGTGAAAAAAACTGGCGGTTGATCATTATTTCTTTCAAATACAAACAAGCCATAAAATCTGAATTTGGGCCATGCTTGGATCAAATTATTAGCTTGAAGATTTGTTCAAGAAAATTGGTCCAAGACCAAGCTCGGCTCGGCTCAACCTGATTGACTAAATGGCAAGCTCATGATTGACATGTTTTAGATTTAGGGGCCCCCATTTTTGGGCCAAATTTTTGGGGCCCCAGCCGGCCGCCTGTGTGGGCTGTCCCCAGAGGCCACGCCTGGTGGAGAGACAGAGTGGTTGAAGAGGCAGGTCCTATAAATGGCCATGTTGACTTCATGATAATATAGCAGAAAGAGGAGGCCCTTTGTCTTGATGCACTTTCTTTCTGTCACATTCCGGTCCTGAATTACCCAGGCCTAGGGCAATCCCCGAGGTGAGACACATGTACTTCCGTATGATAATACCGTCGCGAGTCAAATACAATCACACGAGGAGATAAACCGATTCCACTCGTGAGTCTAACTCACTTGAACCAATTAAAACATTTCAAGTAAGCGGAAGTGAAATTACAAAATGCATATCATTCCCCATTCAGTCCATTTAAACATTCAAGTTTAATACAAAAGGCATTTTTACAAATATATGCATTGTTATCAAAAGAGGGTTTGCCAAGATACCCTAACCAATAATACCAAAGTATAATTAAATTAAACGAAGATCCTAGTGTGATAACACAAAACGAAGTAGTCACACTCTAGCTACCAGCTCTCAAAAGTGTGTGGCGCACTACGAAAATGTGGGATTTCTACACTTGCCCCACCTCGGGCCACTCCTCTAATCCTGGAGGAACCTCCTGGGCTTCCTCCTCTCCCGTCTGGGCCTCCTCAAGCCCGGGATCTGCATCTGTGCCTGTAACACCAAGATTAGCACCTCAAATACGACGAATTGGCAAGTATAGGCAATAAAATGAATATACATAATAATTGAAATTGAATTTACTTGACAATGATAAATAAGGTATCAGTGTAAAAGATTAACTAAACAAATGTGTTTAAATGGGCTAATTCATACTTTTGAAATCAAATGAATGAAATACATACTAAATGGGCAACTACAATAAGCTCATCCTCTCAATGAGAGCAAATCTAGTTGGGATGTCACCAGCGGCCCGGCCAAAGGCTAGCTGGCTACCCGGTTCTGGAGTTCTGGAGCTCCAGACGACATACTGCAGTAGTCTCAAATCATACGAGCCAAGTTTAACCCCGTCGGATATCACATGTCGAAGCTAAGTAGTGCCGACTCGATCGAATCATATAAAAATCAAATTGAACAAGTTTATATTGACTTGTTTTGAAAATCGAATCAAATGATAACCATATACACATGAATACTTATTTGACTCTATATTCTAATGAATACTAATTAATTGTATAACAAATCTGGAGTTACAATTTGGGATGAATAATTGAATCGTGATTGACGTTAATAATACAATATATAATTTAAAGAAAAATTAATCTTAATATGAAATGAATAATTTTAGGGCATTAATACATTTACTAGTCAACATAAATATTTTTTATAGCCTTCCCACTGTCCAATACAAGGTAATTTAAGAGAATCAACGTAGTAATACTCATTGAGTGTCACTTATTAGGAAATACGATGAATCTCCAATTAATCTTCTTGGTATAGTGTTTAGACTAATGTATGACATTAGGAAGAATTATAGAGGGTTATCATAGAGTAAGAGTGCAATTACACCCCTCTATATGGCCAGTTGGGCAAAAAAGCCCAAACATTGGTTCAGGTCTGCTCGAGCGGTTCAATATCCGCTCGAGCGGATGGTTTCACAGTAGGGGTGTGCGCTCGAGCGACCATTGGAGCGCTCGAGTGCCCACTCCAGGATTTTAGTCCTGAATCTGATTGTCTCTCCCCTTTTTTTTTTTTTTTTGTTGCTGTAATCTCACATTGTCACCTGTCACCATCCAAAGGCTACCATTTCAACACATGGTTTTTTTATATATAAAAGCAACTGGGTTCCATCATATAGAAATGTTACATGTGTCCATGTATAAAAAGTGTGGTTCCTTCCAATTACCACCACTTCAACACTACACCGTACACATGTTTCCAATATAATTAAATACTCATACACTTCTATGGTTACATACTTCTCTTCACCCCTCATTCCATTTATCAAATAAAATCATAAAGACCATAAAATCCAATTATTCATTAAGAGATTAAATAGAATCAAGATTGGAGCATCATGAATCAATGAAGTATATATAAAAAAAATGTAAACTCAATTTAAAGTCTATACTTGCCTCAATTAGAGCTTTTCCAAGTCCTTTTTACTCAATAGATCAAAAGCCCCAAAAACCCCAAATAAATCAAACCCTAATCAAAGAAATCCATGAAAACGAATGATATGCATGCATTGGTAAACCAAGGGTCTCATGACCCTATTATAAACCCATATTAACTCAAGAATACAGCTCAAATGAGTTTGGCTCTTACCTATAGTAAGGGATTCGAATTTGAAGAAAATGGAGATGATGAAGATGGGTGTTTGTCCACCAAAAATGGAGAGAAGAGTGAAGAAGATGAAGGTGAGTCCACTCCTTAGCTCCTAAGCACATGCAAGAAATCCTTTGGATGATTGGAGAAGAAGAGATGAAGAGGAAAGAGGAAAGGAAGTAGTAGAGAAGAAGAGAAAATGAAAGGAAATGAAAAGGATGGGTAGTTGGGTTTATAAAGGGATAGGGTTGCCCCTTTTTTGCAACTAAGTCCATTAAGCTTGGATATTTTCATTTTGAGTCAATTGATAGCCCACTAATACAATGGTTGGTCAAATGTGGTTGGTTCAAAACGAAAGTTGGCGTGTTCGACAAGATACACGTGCTGGTGTCAAAATGGCGTGCAATTGATGCAAAATGCAAAAATCGTTAAATACGAAAAAGTCCTTAACTTCACTCAACCGAGTCAATCCACTTCAACTCACCTAGTCTAGGCTCAAGACTCAACTAACTAGACTCACAAGGACTGTTAACACTAATTACTATAATTAGTATTAAGTATAATTAATTTAGTTAAAATATGATTAATTAGCACTAAACATGCTTAATTAGGGGTCGGGGTGTAACACTTTCCATTTAACCCCCACAACCCCCACCCACCCCTCCTCGAGAACTTATAAGTTTAAATCAAGAGCTTCAACATGTAATGACTGAAAGAATATGCCAAATAGAATGTGATCAATTACCAATTCAATGATTTTTAGAGGAGCTGTGATTGCATCCGTCACCAAAGAATGATTACTGTAATCGAGGAACCAATATATTAAGAGTAAAGACTGTAAAGCAGTTAGTTATATTGGGCTTCATATATGTGTTAACGAAGTGAAGGGAAAAGAACAGCTACTTTGCTTGAGTGTGGTCAAGGCTAGTTTTAAAGGCTTTGAGTGTGCTTAGGCTAGGTAAGGTATCCTCATGTGCTCTCCTTGCTTGTGAGGATGGGCATTGGTAGGGGATCCTTGTGTGAGGGTATAGTTGTTTCCATGGAAAAAGTAGTAAGGAAGGAAATGCCACATCAACTGGATAAAGTGAGGCAGAATAAAGATGTGATAAAATTTTACTCAATTAATAATTGTATTTGTTTGTATGAAATAAAGTACATGAGACAAGAGCAGTAAAGTTCATTATGAGCCTAACTAGGCCTGCGTCCCAGGTCTATGCATTTGATTTGAGTCGAATTTGGGACGGTTTTTTGTCCCTTTTGTATTCTTTTTTTCCTATTCGATCTCCTTTTGTTTTAGACCTTTTATTCATTATTTATAACGAAACGCGGGTCAAGAGATCGCCTTTGGACCGTTGTCATGATGGTAGATCTTTATAGTATATAGGAGAATAGGTGATCAAAAGTAAAAATAAATAACCTGAGTGGTAATGAGCGATAGTTTTCATCACCAAGCTGTCTAGGGTTTTGACATTGGGTATGCCACTTTCCCATGTGTGCAGGCTTCCCTTCCCACTCATGTGGGTTTTCTTCCTGTGTGTGAGTGCTTCTTTCCCATTTGAGTAGGCTGCCTTCCCGGTGTATACGGCTACAAAAAAAAAAGTAAAAATAAAAGAATTGTTATGGTTGTTATATCCTAGAGGCATGATATAAAAGCCAGATTAGGGGACTAACTTCTTTTTTAAGACATAACTTTAGTGCCATTTTTTTATCTCTATTTCAGGATAAAGGAAAAAGAAATTTCTGTATGGTTTATTTGAGTATGATTCTTATATTAAACTTTATATGATTTTTATGTTATTTTCATTTGATTTTTATGCAAATAAGTCATGCAATGATTCTTTGCGTGACTTTTTACCATAACTTATTTACGTCTAGTTGTTGAGTCTGTGGATTTATTTACTATATAAAAATACATGTTGACTTATTTGAACATGGTTTATTTGTGCATGATTATATATGGGTTCTTACTTGCATGAAGACCAATTCTGTTTAGTTATTTGTCTAATGGTTAATCTTATATTAGGATCAATTCAAATTTTCCACACTTGGATGGGGCGACAGCCTGAAAAAAAAAAATCCTTATGTATGCTATAGAGGGAATTATTAGATTTTTTTTTTTTTTTTTTTTGCAATGTCTATTTGTTTGTTCAGTATTTAATTCATGGAACTCGGTGCAATGCATTTGATGAGGGCCTAAAAGTTTCTTTTTCTTGTTATTATATGTTTATGTTAAAGTCAAGTACATGAGTTGACTTTGGAAAGCCCAAATCTGAAACTGAGCCAAATTTCATGCAATCTCCAAGTACAAAGCCTGTGTCTTACCCGAACCTGAACAAGCCACAACCTAAATTTCACTTTTGGGCGAGTTGGGGTCAGGTGGGAACGAGTTTGGCCCAACTCAAGTTGCACCCCAAATGGTTATTTAGAAAACTGCTCAGCAGCCTCCTGTTGAAATAGTTGATCAGGAGGTCCTTTCCTCCACAACTGCCACACATGCCATCAGCCTTTTCTTGCACTACTCCTTCCTCCCTCTTTCTCCCCATCCAATGGAAACAGTCTGTCAATCAGTCTTCCTCAATGGGAAAAACTCATAGAAACTCCCAAAATACTGGCACTAAATTAGAGATCAAAGGAGAATTAGAGCCGCTCATTTTGGACACATTAGTAACATCATTTGGACCCCGCAACCCTCATTTGTGTGACACTGAGCAGTTTCCACTGCAAACAAGTAACTTGTCATGGAGTCTTTTGGGACTCAGATGAATCTCAGGCTTATGTGGTTCACACTCGGAGTTTCCAATTCATTAATCGCAGTCAAATTGCTAATGAATGTTCTTCAAATACCTTGAATGTAAGTTCTTGTTTCATTCAACAGCTATGGAAAAAGAAAGCCATGCCTTGGTTCTTCCTCTCCATGCTTCTTCATTGTTCATCTCCTTAAAGAATTCTCTATCAACCGATGTCCAGTCCATATCCAGGGATCAAACTCTCCTGGAGATCAGACCATATCTTCTAAATGTGACATCTTTGAACTGGGCTTCTTCAAACCAGGTAAGTCACAAAACTACTACATGGGCATATGGTACAAACAATTATCAGAAAGAACAGTGGTATGGGTAGCAAACAGGGAAAACACCACTCCCTAACAAGTACTCTTCCACGCCTAAAAATTGATCAAGATGGCAATCTAGTCCTCTTTAATCAGTTGGAAACGCCTATCTGGTCCACAGATGTATCCACAATTGCATCAAATAGTACTGTTGCAGAGCTTCTTGATACAGGAAATTTGTTCTGAGAGATGGGTCAGATCCTCTGCTGTAATTTGGCAGAGCTTTGATCATCCAACTGATACATGGCTACCTAAAGGACGGCTTGGGAGGAACATGATTACTGGAGAAATAAATTCCCTGATATCATGGAAAAGTCATGAAGATCCCTGCGCTCGGAATGTTTTCAGGACAGATTGATTCAAATGGAAATGATCAGGGTTCTTTACTGTGGAATAGATCCGAGGTGTATTGGAGAGGCGGAATTGGGAGTTATTTCAACAGAATTATTGAAACAAATTCGGGTCACTTTCTAAATTTCAGTTATTTTAACAAAGAAGGCCGAAACTATGTCACTTATAATCCTGTCGACAGTTTTTTCAATCACACGAGTCGTTTGTGGACACATCAGGGAGAGTCCAAATATGTGCATGGTTGGAGTCCTCCAGACAGTGGAAGCACTTTTGGGTGCAGCCAACCACTCAATGCGAGGTTTATTCTCTTTGTGGCAGTTTTGGAGTGTGCACAGAGAATAGCCAGCCCTGTTCATGTCTCCGTGGCTTTGAAACAAGTCCATGGAAGGTTGGAATTTGAGCGATCGGTCTGCTGGCTGTGTGAGGAAAACCAATTTAAAATGTGGTTATAACAGTTCTTTTGAGGGAGAAAAGATGGGTTTCTGGTGATACACAACATGCGGTTGCCTGTAAATGTGCAGTCCTTAACAGTGGGAAGCGCCAAAAGAGTGTGAATTATCCTGCTTGAGCCACGGTTCTTGTACTGCTTATGCTTACAAAAATGGATGCTCTTTGTGGAATGGGGATCTCATTAACCTTCAACAGCTTTCAGATGGTGAAGGACAAGATCTTTTTGTACGCCTCGCAGCATCTGAGCTGCGAAGTTTGGGCCAAAGAAGAGAAGAATTGTTGAGGCTACTTTAGGTGCAGTCGTGGGATGTGCATCTGTAATCGGTGTTATTACAATCGTGCTGATTTGGAGATGCCGAAGGCAGCAACAAAAAATATCTTGGATGACGGTGCATAACTCTTTGGTGTCATTTAGCTTCAGAGATTGCAGATCATTACTAAGAATTTCTCAGAGAAGCTAGGGAGAGGAAGTTTTGGTTCGGTCTTTAAAGGGATTCTGTCTGAATCAACGCCCATAGCTGTGAAGAAACTAGAAGGCCTTGCCCAAGGAGAGAAGCAGTTCCGGGCAGAAGTGAGCACAATTGGGGCAATTCAGCACATTAATCTCATTCGCCTTCGCGGGTTCTGCTCTCAAGGTAGAAATAGACTTCTAGTTTATGATTACATGCCAAACAGTTCTTTAGATTCTCAGTTGTTCCATAAGAATTCCCAGACCATAGATTGGAAACTAAGATACCAAATAGCACTCGGGATCGCCAGAGGGTTATCCTATCTCCACGAAAAATGCAGAGACTGCATCATACACTGTGACATCAAACCAGAAAATGTGCTTTTGGATGCTGCTTTTTGCCCAAAGCTGGCGGACTTCGGTATGGCAAAGCTTGTTGGGCGGGAATTCAGTAGGGTTTTGACAAGCATGAGAGGAACTATTGGCTACCTTGCACCAGAGTGGATTTCAGGTGTTGCTATCACACCGAAAGCTGATGTTATAGCTATGGAATGATGCTTTTTGAAATCATATCAGGGAAGAGAAATGCAGAGCAGTTGGGGGATGGGGAATCTGCCTTTTTCCCTTGTTGGGCTGCAGAAAAAATAGTTGAGGATGAAGTTCTATACCTGTTGGATTACCGATTGGATGGTATTACAAACATTGAAGAACTCAGAAGAGCTTCTAGAGTGGCTTGTTGGTGCATCCAAGACAACGAAGACAATAGGCCATCAATGGAGCTTGTGGTTCAGATTCTGGAGGGTGTAAAAGATGTAAGCATGCCTCCAATCCCATGGTCCATCAAAATACTTAAAGACAACTCCTATAGATTAAATGGGTGTGGCCCACATGACAACAAACCCATTAAGGCTCTTTGATCACACCCACTTGTCTGCACATTAAAGAGACCTAGTTATTCTGAGCTCACTTGCCAACAAACTAATAAAGGGCTGAGATTAAAGGGTTAGGTGATAGTTGGGGGTTAATGGTTCCTTGATGGGCAGGAATCTCCTATAAAAGGACCCCTTGGGTTACTCCTTTGGTTACAAGTTTCTTGGCCTCCATCACTAAGCAAAGAAAGAATAGCAAGGCAAAGGAGTTATAAATCCCACTTGTGTTTTCAAGTATCTGTCATTGCAAAGGAGCTTTTGTTACCTTCAAAAAAGAGGCTATGGAGTCAGGTAAGCTCCCTCCCATTCTCAGATTATTTATGTTTACTTTACTGTGTCATTTGATTAGACCCAAGGAGATCCTCCTGTGGATTGAGGAATCCTTAAGCTAACTGTTGTATCAGAGCCCTCTTTGGGTATAGCTAAATGATCATTTCATATTTTGTTTACATATTCTGAGATTTTTGGGGCTTTCCGGGTTCTCCTCGGAAATCACACCAAATGCCCAAACGAAAGAAGTTTGGGTATTTGATAAAAGGAATTCCATTTTATTGGAAAAGAAGAGACTCACAAATTGAGTATTATGGTGCCCAGCCCAATCTGAAAAAAGATAGGAATAAAAGAGCATATTTTGTTTATTTGTATTATCTTGGTTTAAGAAAATTACATAAAGTTGGAACCTCCATTAGTTTATCACTGTTATTTATTTATTTTTGGTTCAATGTCATTTTGATAATGGGCATGAAAGGAGAAAATGATGATAAAAATTTTATTTTGTTGAAATGATTTAAAAATAATAATAATAATAATAAAAGTGATAATCAAGACGGACACTACACAGTCCGTTGCACAGTGTGATGGACTGTGCACCGCTGTCTTTGTTTGTGTCAATACACAACGTCTTCACTCTTTTGGTTGTGGAATACTGGCTGGGCCAGGCCAGACAGGTCAGGTCAACCTGACCTGTTCTAGCCCAGCCTGGCCAGCTGACAGTTGGGCCAGATCTGGTTATGGGTTGGACCTGACCCATAAAGGACCCCCTGAGCCCAGTACAGTTTTGGAAGAAAATCTTCAGAATGTTCTCCTTATTAAATGGTGGCTATTGGAAATGGTTAATTAGCCCAAATGAGTTCCAGAACTGACCCAATTATTAGTATGATCATATTGTTCAAAATGGGTGATCTAGAATTTGTTTTGATCATAACGGACTCATGGAAACTTGAAATTTCGATCCGTTTTCTCCTATGAATTTCTTTTAATGAGATCTTTAATATGAATACTTTTGATCAATTATGGAGCATCTTTAGTATTTTGGCATATTCTTTTAAATGTTAAAATAAGTCATTAAAGTTTATTTCCGCATCATCATGGATGATTTATTTTATGCAATCAAAGTGTACAATAGCTTGTAACTTAGCTAATTATGTATTGTTATATCAAATTTATGTCACCTTGGATCATTAGAGAAAAAAAAAAGATTCCAATTAAGGATGTGTCATGATGGAAGTGTTGTTATTATAATTTTAATTAGAAATGAATGATTTGGATTGATTTGATAGTTGCCAAAGCAACCAAGTCATGAAGAATTGTTTGATTTCTAGATTGAACTAAGGGAACATCACCATTATTTGCGTGATTATAATAACACTAAATTGCGATTTCATAAAAGATATGAGGAGGGGGCTCAAAGGTTCTATCTTCATGGAATAGAAATCGGAATAAGATATTGTTAGTAATATGATGTAGTTAAGAATGATTTATGCCCAAAGGAATAGTCCTCTTAATCGCTTCATATTATTAACGTAGTCTTATTAATTAAAGAAAAGTGATTATTATGCATGTTGTTTTTTCATACCCAAAGGTAGATTTACAATGATGTACAATTACTTTTACTTTTATTGTTATTACATGATCAATAATAGATTGTAACATGTGGATATTATTGTACTAAGTTAATGGCAGCACTTTCTACATTAGGGACCATTCCTACCTTAGATGGGTCAAATTTTCTAGAATGAATAGACATGCTAATGATAGTCATAACCTTCTTGGACTTGGATATAGTCTTTGATGAGGCTAAACCCCTAACTCCTACAAATGAAACATCTAGTGATGAAAAGATAAAATTTGAGAAATGGACCAAGGCTAACAAGGTAGCGACCAAGATTATCTTGAACTCTATTTCAAGAGGTATTAAGGGATCCCTTGGAACAATAGAAAATGCAAAGGATCTCTTAGATACTGTAAAGGAGCAGTTCAAGGTAACTGACAAGGCTGTAGGGGCATCACTAATAAGCCGCCTATCCAGCATGAAATATGATGAGACTTTGGGAGTGAGAGAACATATTTATCAATACAAATATTGTTTCAAAATTGGAACAATATGAGGTGTATCAGAAAAGTACTTGATACAGTTCATTTTGGATTCTCTTCCTTCCTCTTTTGGCCCGGTTAAGGTTGCCTACACCAAGCCCAACACCTTGGACCCATAACAGAATTAATTGCTAGATTGTGATCAAGAAGAGAGGAGGCTTAAGGCTGAGGGGCAACTGATGGTAAACTTCGTCTCTCATAACAAGTCCAAGGGAAAAGAAAGGACCAAGAAAAGGCCAAGTGTTCAAATTGCAAAACCAGAAAAGAAGGAAAAACTGGGACAGAAGAAATGCTTCTTCTGTGGAAAGAATGGTCACTTCAAAAAGGATTGCCTAAAGCGAAAAAATTGGTTTGAAAAGAGAGGGATTCCTTTCATGCAAGAAACCAAATGATGGAGAAAGACTATTGCCATGGGGAACCGGAAGGAATCACGAGTCGAAGCAGTAGGCACTTACAGACTGGTGCTGGACACTGGATTTATTTTGGACCTCCATAATGTTTTCCTTGTTTCCCGAGATTTCTAGAAACTTAATTTCTGTTTCAAAGTTGGTTCATAAAGGGTTTGAGTTTATTTTTGGACAAAATTTTATGAGAATTCTAGAAATGAATGTTTAATTGGGAATGGTTATTTATGTGGTGGATTGTATAGATTACAGTTAAATTCTATAGATGAACAATCATGCAGACACCACACATTAGTTGTGAACTGAGCATTGGCACTAAGAGAGGGGCAATTAAAGAGAACTCCTCTATGTTGTGGCATAAAAGGCCTAGGGCATATCTCAAAAGAGAGAATGCTCAGATTAATGAAAGATGGATTATTACCTAATCTGATTTCAATGATTATGGTGTTGTATAGACTGTATAAAGGGAAACAGTCAAATACAAACAAGAAAGGTGCCACAAGAAGTTCTGAACTCCTGGAAATAATCCATACAGATATATGTGGAAAAAATGGATGTACCATGTTTTACAGGTGAACAATACTTTATCACCTTTATCGATGATTTTTTCGCGATTTGGTTATTTTTATTTGATCAAAGAGAAATCTGATGCTTTAGATGTCTTTAAGTTATTTAAAGCAGAAGTAGAAAAACCAATTAGAAAGAAAAATCAAAGTAGTGATATCTGATAGAGGTGGTGAAAGTATTATGGAAGGTACACCGAATCGGTCGTAATCCGGGCCCATTTGCTAAATTTCTAGAAAATGAGGGTATTGTGGCCACAATACACCAATGCCTGGAACACCTCCGCAGAATTGTGTTGCTGAGAGAAGAAATAGGACACTTATGGATATGGTTAGGAGTATGGTAAGTAATACCAATTTACCCAAATCAATGTGGGGTGAAGCACTTAAGATGGCGATATACATATTAAATCGTGTCCCTAGTAAAAGCGGCGCCAAAAAACACCATTCGAATTGTGGGACCGGAAGGAAACCCAGCCTAAACCATTTTCGAGTCTGGGGTTGCCAATCTGAAGTGAGAATTTATAACCACATGAAGAAAGTTAGACCCTAAACTGTTAGTGGATATTTTATTGGTTATCCGGAGAGGTCTAAAGGGTATAGGTTTTACTGTCCTAATCATACCACTAGGATTGTAGAATCGGGAAATGCAAAATTTCTGAGGAAAATCATGAGATAGTGGGAGTGTTTCAAGGAAGAGATATACTTTATAAGAAATCAAGGAAAAATATTGAGTTACCTGATACACAAAGTGGGTCTGTTCCCTTGATATCATCAATGACCAGCAAGAGATACAACAATCACAAAATGATCAGTTGAACATAATATTGGCCAGCCCATTAAATGATCCACATCCCAGAACATCATGATAATCTACTTCCTTATGATCCGGAATGTAAAGGAGGGTCAACTCGAACAAGAAGACCTAACCATTTCGGATGAATTATGTTGTATATTTAGAGGAAGCCGACATTGGGCTAACAAGTGAAGCCTAGAACATTCAAAGAGCCATAAGGACGTATGAATTCTGCTCAATGGATGGATGCCTATGAAAGCAGAGTAGAATCAATGGCCACTAATGAGGTTTGGGATATTATCGAACTAACTACCAAGGGTTCTAAGAGGCCGTAGGGCTGTAAATGGGTCTTCAAGACCAAAAGGGACTCGAAAGGAAAGGTAGAACGATTTAAGGCTTGACTCGTGGCCAAAGGTTTTACTCAAAGAGAGGGAAGTTGACTACAATGAGACTTACTCTCTGGTATCTAAAAGGATTTCATTTAGGATAATATGGCTTTTGTAGCTCATTTTCATTTAGAGGCTACATCAAATGGATGTTAGACAGTGTTCCTAAATGGAAATTTAAAGAAGAGGTTATACATGGAACAACCAGAAGTACTTCATAAAAGGGAATACAACTTAAATTAGTTTGCAATTAAAGAAATCGATATATGGTTCTTGAAACAAGCTTTCAGGCAATGGTATCTAAATTTACCGCATTATCACATCATTCGGTTTTCTGAAAATCCAGTAGACCATTGCATCTATCTCAAGATTAGTGGGAGCAAGTTTCTAATATTAATACTGTATGTCGATGATATTTTGCTAGCTGTAATGACCTTGGAATAATTCATGAAACCAAGGAATATCTTAAGAATAATTTTGCTATGAAAGACATGGGAGAAGCAACCTTTGTAATAGGAATCGAGATATATCGGGATAGATCTCGAAGATTACTTGGGTTATCACAGGAATCCTATATCAAAACTATTCTTAAAAGATTCTGTATGGAAGGATGTAGGCTCCAAGATTCACCAATAATTAAGGGTGACAAATTTAGTAAAGAACAAGGTCAAGAAATGAAATCGAAAGACATCAAATGGACCAATGTCCTTATGCTGCTACAGTAGGAAGTCTGAGGTATGCACAAACATGCACAAGACCCAATATAAGTTTTGCATGTTGGCATGTTTAGTAGATATCAAAAGTGACCCAGGAATGACACATGGGTAGGAGTTAAGAAAGTTTTGCGAATCTTAGTGGCACTAGGAATTACAGGCTCTCATATAGAAGTCCGATTAATTAGAAGTGATCGGTTACTTAGAGTCAGATTTCGCTGGAATGCCTCGATACAAGAAAAGTCGACTCAGGAATATTTTCCTATTAGCTGGTGGGGCAGTAATCATGGGAGAAGTGCGAAACAGATCCTAGTGACTCCATCCACATTTGATGCCGAATATGGTGCCATGTTTTGAAGCAACAGGTCATGCATTATGGATGCGAGATTTTATCACAGGTTTACGAATTATGGATATAATTTCTAAAACCTCTTAAAATCTTTTGCGATAATGATTTGCAGACAGAAGATTTGCTCAAAATGACAAAGTTTCCAGTAAATCAAAGTTTTTTGGAAGTTAAGTACTTTGTATTAAAGGAAAAAGGTAGACGAAGATCGATGGTGTCTATTGTTGGGGCTCCAACGAGCCAATGATAGTGGATCCGTTAACGAAGGCATATGGCGCCAAAGGCTTATAGAGAGCATGTTAGAAATATGGGCCTTATGAATTTGTCTTATTATTGAGGACATCATTACAGTAATGATTTCGTAATTCTTATTGTGTCAATATTTACATGTATTTAAGGTGATAAAATAAGAATATTAAAGAGAATGGCATTATCGTACCCAATTAAATAGGACGGCCATTGAAAAATATCCTATTTTACCCTTATCAAGGACTGGTTAGATTGGGTGCTAGTGGAGTAATGATGGAAGGGAGCATGTCATTAAAGACATGTAACCGCTATAGTTTACATTGGTAAACATTTTAGTCACAGTATTAAGGCTCAGCATAAGAGACACGTTGGCACTTATTATTAAAGTCGATGCGCATCGGTCAAAGTCGTTTAATCGTTTTTCAAAGTACTATTGAAAAATGAATTTCCTTAAATTAAAATTTTGCGATTTTGTTTTCATGGTCCTATGGGCCAAGTGGGAGAAGGTTAGATTAAATGGTTGTGGCCCACATGACCACAAACCCATTAAGGCTCTTTGTCACACCCACTTGTCTGCAACATTAAAGAGACCTAGTTATTATGAGCTCACTTGTCAAGAAACTAATAAAGGGCTGAGATTAAAGGGTTAGGTGATAGTTGGGGGTTAATGGTTCCTTGATGGGTAGGAATCTCCTATAAAAGGACCCCTTGGTTACTCCTTTGGTTACAAGTTTCTTCGCCTCCATCACTAAGCAAGAAAGAATAGCAAAGGCAAAGGAGTTACTAAATCCCACTTGTGTTTCAAGTCTCTTGTCATTGCAAAGGAGCTTTTGTTACCTTCAAGAAAGAGCTATGGAGTCAGGTAAGCTCCTCCCCATTCTCAGATTATTTATGTTTACTTTACTGTGTCATTTGGATTAGACCCAAGGAGATCCTCCTGTGGATGAGGGATCTTAAGCTAACAAACTCATCATGGGTTTCGTATTGACTTGTTGTTGAAGTAATCTGCTTGAACTCATTAGATCATAAGTCTGACACTGCATGCTTTAAGTATCCATCCTTAGGGATATCTACGATAGTTTGTGTTCCTTCATTTTGGTTTCAACCATTACTTACCCCAATTTGAGGAGACCTTTTCCGTGAAAAGGGAATAAAAAAGAAAAAGCCTAACTTTGGTTTCATCCTTGTCAAACATTGTCTCCAAACTCATTCTGAATAGTCCCGGTCCAGCCAGGTTCAATTGGCTAATAGGACACTCGTGGTTTACAACAAACTGCCCGATAAAGCAGATAGTAAAACTAATTAGAATAGAAAAATTAGAAAGCCAAGAAGGATATTGAGGAACCCAGAGCATGGAAGACATGAGTGAAGAAATTCTACCCAATCTGAGGAAAATGCATTCGAACAGAACCTCTACCGGAGGCCGAATAGATTTTATGATCACTCTAACTTAATTGAATGGGAATTCCAATATGTTAGAATATGAGTTACAACTTACAACTGATTACATTCATGCATAGTTGAAAAAAGAATATTGAAAAGAACAATGATTAGGACAATGAGAACCATAAAAATACCATAACCAGAATACAAGGTGAAAGGTTTTGGGTTCGAGATCTCTAGATTGGTCCACTCAATAATCAATCCACTAGTGTGCAAAAAATAATAATCTACGCAGCGGAAATAAATCGCAAGCACACACCACAAGGACACCAATTTTAAGGTGGAAAACCCAAATCGGGTAAAAAACCACCGATCCGTACTGGCATCTAATCAAACACTATGAATCTCGCAGTTACAAGAAACTCAGATTTCTTCCCTAGATATCCCCTATCTAAAGACTGATGTTACCTTGTGTCGCATCACGCTTCAACGACATCACACCGTTGATTGCAACAGATTCAACGCTTGACTCCTCAAATCTTCTACGCAAGAAGATGATCTTCTACAAGGGATGCAGAAGAAAATTGCTCTCTAGAGTACTTGGCAGCACAACTCTTCAAAAATCTCTAGAGAAGATTTCTCTCAATTTGATCACAAATTCAGAACTTGAGAGATGATCTATATATGTTTGGGTTATGAAACACCCAATATATAGCCCCTAATTCGTGCTTAAGACTCCTAATTATAATTCACTTAGAATAAAGAGTCCATCTCAAACTTTTCATAAGAGTCCGGATCATACTGGGCTCAATGCGCCGTTCTCGCTTCTCGCTATAGCGAGACCACTTACTGCCTCAACGAATTTTTTCTCTTAAGTGGCTCTGACAGCCTCTTAACTTCGTCATGACGAAGTCTTTGCACTATTGAGTCCTGACATGACTTGATTCTTCACCTTTCCAAGTTTTATATTCTACACAATCTCCCCCTTTTGGCAATTCTTGGACAATCCTCCTAGAATTAATACAAAAAGATCTACCCAAAAGAAAAATCCAAAAATACAATGAATTTCTTAATAAAAAAATCAGCACTGTAGATCTTGAATTGCCTTAGGCTTGAAGAACTCTTCTGGGCTTCATTCTTCTCCCCCTGAATTTGTCCATAATTGACAACAAAAATAATCATGCAGCTTCCGTCAATCTGGATGCAGTAGCTCCCCCTCAATTTTGACTCCCCCTCAATATGATTTTCGTAACAGCACTGGGGGTGGGGACTTGACCTCCTTGATCAGGGCTTTTTATGATTAGCCACCCATACTTTTGTAGTTTGAACTTTCAAGTACAGTGTGAGCAAACTCCTTTGGCAAATCAGATTTTCTAACCCAAATTTGAGTTGTCTTGGGTGGAGAAAAAATTCTTCCGCCATTGCTTGGTCTTAGGTAGACTTTGCAGCTTCTTGCAATGGGGACGAATGTGTCCTTTCTTTCCACAATGGTGACAAGTGGATGTGCATGCAGTGCGTGACACATTCTTTTCTTGATACTACTCGACACATTATTTGAAAGTGCAGTATGTGGAGTAGCATGTGCAACACTTGAAACAAAAATTGTTTTACCTTTAGCTTTCGAAGTGGATGCACCATGATCATAACCGAAACTGCTTCTGTCAAACTGAGACTTCTGACTACACAAGATATTTGTAAGAGTCTTCGAACCAGTGTTCATCTTGTTTAGTGAAGCTTGTTTGATTTCTAACTCAGACAGAGTGATCTTCAGTCGTCCTTGCAAATCTTCTTTTCAGATTTAACAACCACTATCTCTTCCTTCAGATTCACTATCCTTGTTCAGCCTTTTCAAGTTTTTGACTCTCAGTGGTCAAATTTTCAGCCATGCAGATTTTCTGACTTTCCAAGAGATGAACCTTTTCAAGTGCTTGCTCTAATTCAATTTTCAATGCAGAATTTTCTTCTTGAGCAGCTTTAAACTTGATAGAGATCTTGTAGCTATACTTGGACATCTTAACACAATCAGCATATGTTTTATGATACAACACTTCATAATCTTTCTCTTGATCTGACATCTCAAACATGATCTTCATCAGTATCATTGTCAGATAGAGAATTAGCCATGAAAGCCACAAACTTGCCATTCACAGTTTCAGAAGTTTCAATTGAGGATCTTGTTCTTCTTCTGATGACTGTTCCTCCCAAGTTGTGTTGAGAGCATTTTTCAATGCACCCTTTTTCTTGTTGGCACACTCACTAGCATAGTGACCATAGCCATGGCACTCAAAACACTTAGTTCCTTTTGCAGAATCACTTTTTCGCAAATTTAGAACCCCTTCCACTTGATTTGTTTTGACTTCATGTATATCCTTAAAGTAATTGACATTTCAGCCAAGTCATCTTCGGCCCTCAAATTCAGAATCAGACGTATTTTCTTTTCAGGCTTCTTTCTTGATTTGAGTTGGCATTCAAAGCAATACCTTTCTTCTTTATGATTTTCCTTTATCCAAGACGGTTTTTGCTTTCAAAAGTCTGAAGATTTCCAAACCAAACTGATTTTACCTTGAGGGTCATCAGATCTTGTTTCTCAATATCATCAACTTAGATAGAATCGAAACTCGAAGGTAGAGACCGTAGATTTTTCTTGACAATCTTGTTCTTGAATTTTCCTCAACCAGATTTTAAAACAGATATTGACAATATCATTCAGTTTGCATAAAATTCATCAAAGGTCTCATCTTCTTCTATCACGATGGTTTCATATTCTTTAGTCAGCCTTTGCAATTTAGATTGCTTCACCGTGTCTGTACCCTCATATACTGTCTGTAAGACTTCCCACGCTTCTTTTGCAGTTTTGCAAGTGGAATCCTACGGAACTCTCAGCAGACACTCCCATTGTATTATACTATTCACTGCCTTGTTATTACAATTGGAGGCATGCTTCTCATCCTTTGTCCATTCAGCTTTAGGTTTATGAACAGTTTGTCCACTAACCACAATTGTTGGTCTGGAGTAGCCCTCCTCAACAATATCCCAAACATCATCATCAATAGACTTAAGAAACCCAATCATCATTTGCTTCCAATATGCATAATTAGAACCATCTAGCAAAAGGGGCTTAGTAGTTGATGTCCCTTCTCGATTGAACACCATTCTAGAAATCTCTTTAGATCAAACACAGCAAATTAGTGTAACCCGCTCTGATACCAATTGAAAGGTTTTTGGGTTCGAGATCTCTAGATTAGTCCACTCAATAATCAACCCACTAGTGTGTAAAAAAATAATATCTACGCAGCGGAAATAAAATCACAAGCACACACCACAAGGACACCAATTTTAAGGTGGAAAACCCAAACCGGGTAAAAAACCACCGATCCGTACTGCATCTAATCAAACACTATGAATCTCGCAGTTACAAGAAACTCAGATTTCTTCCCTAGATATCCCCTATCTAAAGACTGATGTTACCTTGTGTCGCATCCACGCTTCAACGACATCACACCGTTGATTGCAACAGATTCAACGCTTGACTCCTCAAATCTTCTACGCAAGAAGATGATCTTCTACAAGGGATGCAGAAGAAAATTGCTCTCTAGAGTACTTGGCAGCACAACTCTTCAAAATCTCTAGAGAAGATTTTCTCTCAATTTGATCACAAATTCAGAATTTGAGAGATGATCTATGTCTCTTTGGGTTATGAGAAACACCCAATATATAGCCCCTAATTCGTGCTTAAGACTCCTAATTATAATCCACTTAGAATAAGAGTCCATCTCAAACTTTTCATAAGAGGTCCGGATCATACTGGGCTCAATTCGCCGTTCTCGCTATAGCGAGACCACTTACTGCCTCAAAGGATTTTTTTCTCTTAAGTGGCTCTAACAGCCTCTTTCATCCTGTCATGACAACGTCTTTGCCTTTGAGTCCTGACATGACTTGACTCTTCACCTTTCCAAGTTTTATATTCTAACACAGGGCCTGTAATCCAATAGCCCCCATCCTGCTCCAACATGTGAATCTTCTAGTTTAACATAAAAAACGGAATCAATACAATCGGTTGTATTGGTCATTTATGTAGGCTAGGCCATATGCTATATGATTCTATATCAAAGGCCAACTACGAGCAACAAATCAACAGCTAGTTCAAAAATTTATTAAAAAAAAAGATCTAGATTAGACAAAACTGCTTTGGATTAAACTAAAAGGAAGAAAAACAGACAAAGGCCTAGGCCACAACACAAATAACCCAGAGAACGAGAGGCGGCTCAACATATCTCATCCCCAAATACAAGTCTAGAAAAATAACAAATGCTATAAAAAATTGGTCAGTCTCAAGTAAGTCCAATTAATATGCAACAAGTGGTGGAACATTTCCATGAACATGAAGATCAAAGGAAACCAATACAGACAAGTGGCAGAATCTGGAATTTCTCTTGGTGGGGGCAAAGATGAATTATTATAACTCAATATATATATAATCATGTAGACATAAATACAGGGGCGGACCTAGGGTGGGGCTGGCAGGGGCCATGGCCCCCCCTTACATCTTGAAATTCCCACAAAGAATGACTTTGGCCCCTCCATTATATGGCCATATATATCCATTAATTGATGGCCCCTCTATTGTTTAGGACTTTATTTAACATGGTTTTGACTCTAAAAAAAATATTAATGATTTTGGGAAAAAACTTAGAATGAAAAAAAAAAAAAAGGAAAGGAAAAAGAAAGGGGAAAAAAATGAAGGAAATGAGAACAAATAAGTAAGGTTTGATGGAGATTGGAGAAGAGGATTCTCAATATTCATTCTAAATTATCTACACTTGCCCCAAATCTTACGATCCAAGAGATGAGAGGTAAAATCACGTCTTCCTGCTGGATATCTTGAAAGGAGTTGTAGGTTACAGACTTGCAGAGGTTTTGAAGTATGAATAAAGAAAAAAAATGACCAACACACTTTCTCTTTTACAATTTTTTTTACATTGCATAGATATACCGATTTCACTATATGTCATTATGTATTTTCAATCTTTGTGGCTTATAATGAAATCTAATCTACTTAAAATCAAGAGGAATTTACCTGGTAGGGCCTCATAGGATCCTATACCACTTTGGAGGTATTGTATTTACCATAGACACGGATAAGGCTCTACATATGCAGTTTTTTTTTTTTTTTTTTTTGTCGTTTAGCGAATGGTCGATATCGACCACTTTTATGGTCGATATCGACCATTCTGCGGGAACCCAAATAAAAATTGGGTTTTTCAGGATGGAGAAGAGGGGAGGAGAAGGGGGGAGGAAGAGATGACGAGAGGGCCTGCTCATCTTCAAGTGGATGGCAATAATGATGCTGTGTCTGCTATCATCCTTGTGGCTTGATTTACGGTGACCTGAAATGCACCTTCCCTGCATCTGTCAGGAACGGTTAAGTGATCTTCCATGGATGGGTGCTTTGCAATTTCTTGGCACTGGAACAATGCCAAATGCCATTGCTCAGTATCCTTCTCTTGAAACCCAAGTTGAAACCATATCATAGCACCCATCTTAAATAGGAAAACCATTTTTTTTCCCTGTGTAGCATCGCTCGCATGTACCTAAATTCGGAAATTGGGATGGCGAAGACAATGTCCCTTACGCTGCCTATTTTGATAAGGCACGCAAGGGTAAAAGTGAAGGTGGGAAGATAATTAATCCAAATGATCCTCAAGACAACCCCGATGCATTTTCTGATGATGTACCCCCAGTTCATGCTCCTCCATTTAGAACCACAGCTGATCCAGAGGTGCCATCTACAGCAGCTGCCACAACGTTGAAGCCCAAGCACGAGCATCAGGCCAGCAGGGAAGATGGTGATGTCAGGCAATTTACCGATTCTCCAGCACGTCATGAGAATGCAGGGCTGTCACTGACATAATAGTATCAAAGCGCAAGGTTCGCCTTCAAGGTGTTTGATAAAATTCTTGTGTGAACAATGGAACAAAGTTTGAACAGAATGATTAGTTTAAATGGAAGAAATTATAATGTTTGGAAGGGTAAGATGGAAGACCTTCATTGATGACCATTCAAGAAAACTTTGGGCGGCTCTGGTCGAGCCAATCAAGAATATGGACGGGCTATAGCTGGTCTGCAAGATAGCAATTGATGGGAAGAAAGAGAAGCTGGGTGGAGGAATTCAGGAGCTGTCGGGTGCCCCGGCCAATCAAGATTCTGATCAGTACCTTCCACACCGCCAATGTTGCAATGATTTCTCTTCATGGTGATGACAAATACATGTGCCTTAAAAAAGGCCAAAGAAGAATGCAGATTTCAGAGCTTGATTTCACTGTTGATTTTCCAAGGCAAATAAGCCGAGACAAATACGAGGTTCTTCTCTCCTCCTGCAATGGTTTGCTTTTCTCCTATTATTTCATCAGAGGAAGGGCTGATTTGGATGAGTGCTACATCTCCAATCCATGGACCAAAGAGTGTGTTCGTCTTCCAAATCCAACCATCTTATCATGTGATAATTGTTGTTTGTATGGGCTTGCTTTGAAAACAAGAGCTGCAACAATGTAGCCTTGTACAAGATTGTGATGGTTCATAAGACTAAAGCTTGCTATCCTGCTATTCTATTCCAGATCTACTCGTCCGATAAAAAGAGGTGGCAATTACTTCAGATGGCTTCCGAACTAAATGTTTGTTTGAGTAAGCTAAACCAAAAGACAGTTTGTTGCAGTTGGACTAAGCTAGACCCAAATGCAGTTATTGCAATGGGCGCTTGTATTGGCAGTGCCGTGAGAAGGACTATGCGCTCATGTTCTATCTGGAAACAGAATGCTCTGGCTGTTTGGATCTGCCAAAAGACAATGACGAAACCGACGGCAGGTTGACAGAGTGTGATGGGCGCCTGCACTACATTCGAACACGCTCCGGTGGCCGCCGACTAAGTGTCTTGAAGATGTCGATGAGCGGTGAATGGTTGATATTTCATGATGTAGATATACAAGGAGAAATGGAGAGACTTTTGGAGCTTTCTCCAATGCACAGAAAAAATGTGCACTTGCCAGATTTTCTACTTTCTTATGTTATTCTTGTTTTTTGTTGTAATTGTTAAGTTTGGATTAAGATGTAGGTGCGAATGAGCGATGATAAATATAAAAATTGCAATATATTTGAGACTTAAACACTCATTATAATAGTGTAGAGTTATTTCTGTTGTTATGGAGCAGGTTAATTTACAGGTTTTGTATCTCCAAACGGAGCACTGCTATGGACAGTCATCATTTTTTTTCTTCTATTTTATGATGGTCGATATCGACAATAAAAGTGGTCGACACTGACAATGTATGTAAATTTATGTTTCAGTTATGTGGTCGATATCGACAATAAAAGTGGTCGACACTGACAATGACTATAAATTAATGTTTCAGTTATGTGGTCGATATCGACAATAAAAGTGGTCGACACTGACAATGACTGTAAATTATATCTTTCAGTTATATGGTCGATATCGATAACTATTATAGTCGATATCGACCACTTTTGTGCTTACTATACTCAATTGTCTCTTCACATGATATTCTGGGTGAATCCAAGAGAACAACCATTTATAAAGATGAGTGCGGTATTTAGGAGGCCACATGATTGATGAAGTGCGCCCTCATTCAATCACCCGAGGACTTTGATATAGTACATGTAAAAGATCAAAGGGTTTCATAGAGGTCAATTTTAAATGCCCCAACCATAGTGCTTTATAATGATTTGATAAGGATTGTTACAAGTGTGTCCC
The DNA here is from genome assembly GCA_012931725.1 of Litsea cubeba. Lineage (NCBI taxonomy): Eukaryota > Viridiplantae > Streptophyta > Magnoliopsida > Laurales > Lauraceae > Litsea > Litsea cubeba. The sequence goes on from CM022951.1 coordinate 7,689,720, forward strand.
AGTGCAATCATCCAGCACTGCACCAGATCACTAAATCATATTTTGTTATTTTAAGAACACCTTTTGGGCATAGCAAAACTTACAATTTATTTATGTACGTCTTTAAGTGTATGAAATGTGATCTTGTGAAAATGTAATTAAGTCAACCTTTCTCAATTCATTCAACAACCCTATGTAATGTACCTTTTCTTTAATTGGTAAATCTATGCACTTGAATAAACATGCTTTCAAAAACTATAACATTAACTGTTGGATGGATAACATGTAAAAAGTGCATTCATTACATAATTATATGTTTTCATTTAAAACAATATCAAGAAATAGATTTGTGAGAGAGCTTCTATCATGAGCGTGTGGTGGGGCAGAGTGCGGTTTCTATCATGTGGGTAAATAATGGCAACAAATCTATTTTTCTACTTATGGTCAATCAGTTGATATTAGGTTCATTTAAGCGATTTAATTTTTTATTCTTGCCAGATTAAGTATAGATGCATGCTATTCAAACTAGTCTCTCTGTTTCTTACTATTGAGTTATTGCACAGGCACAGGCTTAAGCCTCTTGTTTCTCCTAATTGGAAGTACTTGGACACACTGGATATTCAAGAAAAGGAAGATCATGCAATTCAAGGAGAAATTTTTCCAACAAAATGGAGGTTTGATGTTGCAAAAAAAGATCTCATACAGAGTTGGGGCATTCAAGATCTTCACCACAGAAGAGTTAGAAAGTGCGACAGATAATTACAGTATAAACAAAATTATTGGTCAAGGGGGCTATGGCATTGTTACAAGGGAACTCTAACAGATAATAGAATAGTTGCCAACTCAAACAGGGTCATTCCTCTCAGGAAGCTGATCAAAGAGGCCCCTTGCCTTTTCCAACAATCCATTACGGGTATAGTAGGTCATCATCAAAGTCCACGAAAAGACATCTCTTTGGGGCATTTTATCAAACAGCTCAGCAGCATCTTTAACTTGATCATTGTGAGAGTAGCCAACAATCATTGAATTCCATGAAACCAAGTTCTTGAATGCATATGAACAAGCCCACTCCTGGTAGAGATCTTCTACCCTTTCTAGATGCATATTTGCAAAGATGTCCATTATTGAGAGATCCAACACTGTACAATCTGCAATCAACCTGATTTTGGGTTGAGGACCTACCATTCGATGGCTATAATTGAAGAAGATGTGTAGCACAAATACCGCAGAAGTGTGGATTGTGGAAGTTCACATAAATAATCTACTTGGAGTGATCCTCCCTCTTCCTTTCCCTCTTCCTCCTCCTCCTCCTCCTCCTCTCTTCTCCATCCTGAATGGTGAAAAACCCAATTTTTATTTGGGTTCCCGCAGAATGGTCGATATCGACCATTTTTATGGTCGATATCGACCATTCGCTAAACGACAAAAAAAAAAAAAAAAAACCGGATATGTAGAGCCTTATCTGTATCCATGGTAAATACAACACCTCTGAAGTGGTATAGTATCCTACGGGGCTCTACCAGGTAAATTCCTCTAAAATCAATGTCTACTTGCTATTACATTATCCATCGTGGATACATAGATATAGTTGTATTTTTTTATTTTGATTATTATTATTATCCATGTCAGAGAAATCAAGTTAAAAAATTTATTTTAAGAAGATAAAAACTTGTGGAACCACGCTTTTTGAATGGTTTAGATTTTAAACATGAGTTGTTGTTATTACTTTTCTTTGAGATTTTAAATAATAATATTTTAAATTGTGATTTACAGGTTACATGCATAGGAAATGATCAGTATCCATAGTGATATTTTTTTGTACTTTACATACATATATACATATATACATACATATATATATATACATATGGTAGATATACTAATGCATTCTTAACCACTAAGTTTGTTAAAACTGCACTTTGCAACATAATGGATGATAATTTTTTACGGACTCAACGATGAAGAATGTCAAAATTGCACTTCACGACAGAATGGAATATGGATTTTTTATAAATTATTTAATTGTATATATTGAAAAAGAAATTGGAAAGAAATTTAGAACTAAAATAATAATTGATGACTTCAACTCAAATATAATTTTTATGCAAAATAAGTCATGCATGATTCTTGCGTGACTTTTTACCATAACTTATTTATGTATAGTTTGTTGAATCTGTGGATTTATTTACTATAGAAAAATACACGTTGACTTATTTGAACACGGTTTATTTGTGCATGATTCATATATGGGTTCTTACTTGCATGGGACCAATTCTGTTTAGTTATTTGTCTAATGATTAATCTTTATATTTATATTTAATTCAAAATTTCCAAACTTGGATGGGCGACAGCCTGAAAAAAAAAATAAATTCAATGTATGCTATAGAGGGAATTATTAGAATTTTTTATTCTATTTGTTTGTTCAGTATTTAATTCATGGAACTCGGTGCAATGCATTTGATGAAGGGCCTAAAAGTTTTCTTTTTCTTGTTATTATATGTTTACTAGTGAAGCTTGCACGTGCACCAAACACGGTTTTTAAAAGATTTAGAAGAAGCTGAAATACATTTAAAAATCAAATTTCAACAGAAATGAGTGATTGTAAATTGTGAGGCCCATGCAATGTCTAAATACGGTTGACACTATTTTTTTCCTATATATTTGAAAACAATAAAATGATGATATAGTGAGAAAATGAGATCTCAAAAGACAATCGATATAGAATTTATATAACTTTTTGATGATATAAATCACATATTTTTAGATATTTTATCATGAATGTGTACAAAGAAATTTAAATTTATTTTATTTAACCTATCAGGTCGACTCATCAGTTTCCTGGTAGACCTGACCTGCTAAAGTTGGAGTCCAGTCGAAAGCATAGTCAAATTGATAACATGCAGTTTTATAAAAAAAATAAAATTAAAAATTAAAAACCAGATGAGCTTACTATTTTAACCAATTACCATGAACATTATATGTTCACTATAAAATTAGATTCTATTAAAGGAAAAAAATTAATTATATCCTACCTAAAAACATCATAATAAAAAAAACTGAAAAACGATCACTTCACTAACTCTAAAGTTAATAGTAACGCTAGCATAATAAACAGTTTCTATGGGATTCTCGTTTTTCCTTTAAAGAAATGCATAATGCTTCATTAAAATATATGAAAAGAAGAAGCAACAACAACAAGAAGAAGAAGCTTGCAATGATGAAAGAAATAAATGTGTTAGAAAATGATTAAAGTTTTTCAATTTAAACCTCATGAGTAAGAGCAATAATAAGTAATTATATTCATACCCTTGAAATGCCCTTTTATAATAAAATCTTTTTACAAAAGTTGTATATATATATTAAGAAACTAAAAATTATACAGAACAACAACAATTTCACGATGGCAATCTATAAGACCTACCACTAAATTACATTTATGGAATTATCTTTAGCAATCATTAATATTAGAAGAGTAGCAATATTTAGTATTAGTTATCACATTATCCAACTTGTGATTATTCTTCCAATAGAGGTATAAATCAAGATCAATACAACTATTATGTCAGAAGTGAAAAATAATAATACTATGTGTGGCCCACATCTTACAGTTTATTGGGCATATCTATATATATCTGTAATAATACTAAGTGGGGACCTGCACGTACACCAAACATACAGATAGATAGATATTTGGGTGGGCCCCACAATGGTGTAGTGAAAAAGTTTACATTATAATATTTGGGGCCCTTTCTCATAATAATATATTATAATATTTGGGGGTGGGCCCCATAATGGTGTAGTGAAAAAGTTTATAATTTCTCATAATAATATATTATTATATTATATTATAATATTTGGGTGTGGGCCCTATAATGGTGTAGTGAAAAAGTTTGCATTATAATATTTGGGGGTGAGCCCCACAAAGGTATTGCAATTTCTCATAATAATATACTATTAGATTATATTATAATATTTGGGGTATTATAATATTTGATAGAGGTATAGATATATAATAATATAATATAAGGTAAGTGGGGCCCACAAGTGTGTAGTGAAAACTTTTTACAATCTAACCTCTTTTATAAGAGTAGTAGATATATAGATATATAATAATATAATATAAGGTAAGTGGGGCCCGCAAGTGTGTAGTGAAAGCTTTTTACAATCTAGCCTCTTTTATAATAGTAGATAGATATATTATTATATTATATTCTAATATTTGGGGGTGGGCAAACACAATGGTGAAGTAAAAAGTTTGCATTATAATATTTGGGGGGCACAAAGGTGTAATGAAAAAACTTGTAATTTCTCATAATAATACATTATTATATTATAATATTTGGGGGTGGGCCCCACAATGGTGTAGTGAAAAAGTTTGCATTATAATATTTAGGAGTGGTTCTAATATTTGAGGGTGAGGCCCCACAATGGTGAAGTGAAAAAGTTTGCATTATAATATTTGGGGGTGGGCCCCATAAAGGTGTAATGAAAAAGTTTATAATTTATCATAATAATATATAATTATATTATATTATAATATTTGGAGGTGGGCCCCACACTGGTGTAGTTAAAAAGTTTACATTATAATATTTGAGAGTGGCTTTAATATTTGGTGGTGGGCCCCACAATGGTGAAGTGAAAAAGTTTGCATTATAATATTTGGGGGTGGGACCCACAAAGGTGTAATATTGAAAAAGTTTGCAATTTCTCATAATAATATATTATTATATTATATTATAATATTTGGGGGTGGACCCCACAATGGTGAAGTGAAAAAGTTTGCATTATAATATTTGAGAGCGGGCCCCACAATGGTGTAGTAAAAAGTTTGTATAATATAATATAATAGTAGCTATGTAAGATATTATATATTATTATAATATATATAATGAAGTGGGCCCTAGAAATGAGATGATGATGATGATGATGAGATGAGAGATGATGAGAATTATAATATATATATATAATGGGGAACATTCATATGCATCTTTTGCTCACCATAGGGTGAGGGACACTTCATTTTTGGAAAATTTTAAGTACAAAATGTTCTTTTCAAGTACATAGGGGTGAGGTACAAAATGCACTTTTCATGTGCAAATAGGGAAGTATCCCTCACTCTATAGTAAGGGAAAGATGCATATGAACATTCCTCATATATAATATATATAATGAAGTGGGCCCACATATAATATATATTATATAATAGTAGATATATAATATATATTATTCAGTTTGCAATTTCTCAAAATAAATATTATTATTCTATATTATAATATTTGGGAGTGAGCCCCACAATGGTATAGTAAAAAGTTTGATATATAATATAATAGTAGATATGTAAGATATTATATATTATTAATATATATAATGAAGTGGGCCCTAGAAATGAGATGATGATGAGAATTATAATATATATAATGAAGTGGGCCCCACATATAATATATTATATAATAGTAGATATATAATATATATTATATATTATTCAGTTTGCAATTTCTCATAATAATATATGATTATATTATATTATAATATTTGGGAGTTGGCCCCACAATGGTGTAGTAAAAAATTTGTATAATATATATAATAGTAGATATGTAAGATATTATATATTATTATAATATATATATAATGAAGTGGGCCCTAGAAATGATGTGATGATGATGAATGAGAGATGATGAGAATATCTAATATATATAATGAAGTGGGCGGCACATATAATATATATATATATAATTAATCATAGTAGATATATAATAGGATATTACTATTATTTATATTGAAAAGTGGGCCCCACATATGGGATGACCGACCAAAAAGTAAAAAAAAAATTGGCACTGTCTCCTCTTTTTATAAGAGTAGTAGATATAATAGATATTATAATTATTATATAAAAGTGGGCCCCAACAAGGTATGACATCCAAAAAATAAAAAAAAGTGTCACTTTCTCCTCTTTTATAAGAGCTATAGTAGATATTATATAAAAGGTGGGCCCCACATATGGTATGACCACCAAAAAGATTAAAAAAAGTGGCACTTTCTCCTCTGTTATAAGAGTATTAGATGTTCAAGTCAGGTACATGAGTGAATTTGGTGAAGCCCAAATCTGAAACTGAGCCAAATTTCATGCAATCCCCAAGTACAAGCCTGTGTCTTACCCGAACCTGAACAAGCCCAACCAAAATTTCACTTTTGGGCGAGTTGGGTCAGGAGGGCACCCCAAATGGTTATTTAGAAAACTGCTCAGCAGCCTCCTGTTGAAATAGTTGATCAGGAGGTCCTTTGTCCACAACTGCCACACATGCCATCAGCCTTTTCTGCACTCTCCTTCCTCCCTCTTTCTCCCCATCCAATGGAAAGCTTCTTTCAATCAGTCTTCCTCAATGGGAAAACTCATAGAAACTCCCAAAATACTGGCAATAAATTAGAAGTCAAAGGGAGAATTAGAGCCGCTCATTTTGGACACATTAGTAACATCAGTTGGACCCGCAACCTCATTTGTGTGACACTGAGCAGTTTCCAACTGCAACAAGTACTTGTCATGGAAGTCTTTTGGGACTTCCATGGAAGATGAATCTCAGGCTTTATGTGGTTCACACTCGGAGTTTCCAATTCATAATCGCAGTCAAATTGCTAATGAATGTTCTTCAAATACCTTGAATGTAAGTTCTTGTTTCATTCAACAGCTATGGAAAAGAAAGCCAGGCCATGGTTCTTCCTCTCCATGCTTCTTCATTTGTTCATCTCCTTAAAGAATTCTCTATCAACCGATGTCCACTCCATATCCATGGACCAAACTCTCTCTGGAGATCAGACCATATCTTCTAAAGGTGACATCTTTGAATTGGGCTTCTTCAAACCAGGTAAGTCACAAAACTACTACATGGGCATATGGTACAAACAATTATCAGAAACAACAGTGGTATGGGTAGCAAACAGGGAAACACCACTCCCTAACAAGTACTCTTCACGCCTAAAAATTGATCAAGATGGCAATCTAGTCCTCTTTAATCAGTTGGAAACGCCCATCTGGTCCACAGATGTATCCACAATTGCATCAAATAGTACTGTTGCAGAGCTTCTTGATACTGGAAATTTTGTTCTGAGAGAGGGGTCAGATTCCTCTGCTGTCATTTGGCAGAGCTTTGATCATCCAACTGATACATTGCTACCTAAAGGATGGCTTGGGAGGAACATGATTACTGGAGAAATAAAGCCCCTGATATCATGGAAAAGTCATGAAGATCCAGCGCTCGGAATGTTTTCATTACAGATTGATTCAAATGGAAATGATCGGTCTTCTTTACTGTGGAATAGATCCGAGGTGTATTGGAGAAGTGGAGTTTGGAATTATTTCAACAGAATTATTGAAATAAATTCGGGACACTTTCTAAATTTCAGTTCTTTTATCAAAGAAGGCCGAAAGTATTTCACTTATAATCCTGTCGACAGTTCTTTCTTCACACGAGCCGTTTTGGACACATCAGGGAGAATCCAAATATGTGCATGGTTGGAGTCCTCCAGACAGTGGAAGAACTTTTGGGTTCAGCCCACCACTCAATGCGAGGTTTATTCTCTTTGTGGCAGTTTTGGAGTGTGCACAGAGAATAGCCAGCCCTGTTCATGTCTCCCTGGCTTTGAAACAAAGTCCATGCAAGGTTGGAATTTGAGCGATCGGTCTGCTGGCTGTGTGAGGAAAACCAATTTAAAATGTGGTTATAACAGTTCTTTTGAGGGAGAAAAAGATGGGTTTCTGGTGATACACAACATGCGGTTGCCTGTAAATGTGCAGTCCTTAACAGTGGGAAGCGCCAAAGAGTGTGAATTATCCTGCTTGAGCCACTGTTCTTGTACTGCTTATGCTTACAAAACTGGATGCTCTTTGTGGAATGGGGATCTCATTAACCTTCAACAGCTTTCAGATGGTGAAGGACAAGATCTTTTTGTACGCCTCACAGCATCTGAGCTGCGAAGTTTGGGACCAAAGAAGAAAAGAATTGTTTGAGGCTACTTTAGGTGCAGTCGTGGGATGTGCATCTGTAATCGGTGTTATTACAATCGTGCTGATTTGGAAATGCCGAAGGCAGCAACAAAAAATATCTTGGATGGCGGTTCATAACTCTTTGGTGTCATTTAGCTTCAGAGATTTGCAGATCATTACTAAGAATTTCTCAGAGAAGCTAGGGAGAGGAAGTTTTGGTTCGGTCTTTAAAGGGATTCTGTCTGATTCAACGCCCATAGCTGTGAAGAAACTAGAAGGCCTTGCCCAAGGAGAGAAGCAGTTCCGGGCAGAAGTGAGCACAATTGGGGCAATTCAGCACATTAATCTCATTCGCCTTCGCGGGTTCTGCTCTCAAGGTAGAAATAGACTTCTAGTTTATGATTACATGCCAAACAGTTCTTTAGATTCTCAGTTGTTCCATAAGAATTCCCAGACCATAGATTGGAAACTAAGATACCAAATAGCACTCGGGATCGCCAGAGGGTTATCCTATCTCCACGAAAAATGCAGAGACTGCATCATACACTGTGACATCAAACCAGAAAATGTGCTTTTGGATGCTGCTTTTTGCCCAAAGCTGGCGGACTTCGGTATGGCAAAGCTTTTTGGGCGGGAATTCAGTAGGGTTTTGACTACCATGAGAGGAACTATTGGCTACCTTGCACCAGAGTGGATTTCAGGTGTTGCTATCACACCGAAAGCTGATGTGTATAGCTATGGAATGATGCTTTTTGAAATCATATCAGGGAAGAGAAATGCAGAGCAGCTGGGGGATGGGGAATCTGCTTTTTTTCCTTGTTGGGCTGCAGAAAAAATAGTTGAGGATGAACTCCTATCCCTGTTGGATTACCGATTGGATGGTATTACAAACATTGAAGAACTCAGAAGAGCTTCTAGAGTGGCTTGTTGGTGCATCCAAGATAACGAAAATGATAGGCCATCAATGGAGTTTGTGGTTCAGATTCTGGAGGGTGTAAAAGATATAAGCATTCCTCCGATCCCATGGCGTATCAAAATGCTTACAGACAACTCATCATGGGTTTCGTCTTGAATTGTTGTTGAAGTACTCTGCTTGAACTTATTAGATCATAATTCTGCCAATGCATGCTTTAAGTATCCATCCTTAGGGGATCTATGATAGTTTGTGTTCCTTCATTTTTTTTTAGCACGTTTTTTAGGGGATCTATGATAGTTTGTGTTCCTTCATTTTGGTTTCAATATTTACTACCCAATCTGAGAGCTTTTTCCGTGAAAAAGGAAATAAAAAAGAAAAGCCCAACTTTGGTTTCATGTTTGTCAAACATGGTCTACAAACTCATTCTAAATTGTCCCGGTCCAGCCGGGTTCAATTGGTTAATAGGACACTCGTGGTTTTAAGCAAACTGCCCGATAAAGCAGACGGTAAAACTAATTAGAATAGAAAAATTAGAAGGCCAAGAAGGATATTGAGTAACCCAGAGTCTTCTGAGGGAGCATGGAAGACATGAGTGAACAAAATGCTACCCATTCTAAGGAAAATGCATTCGAAAACAGAACCTCTATTGGAGGCCAAATAGATTTTATGATCTCTCTAACTTGAATGGGAATTCCAATATGTTAGAATATGAGTTACAACAGATTACATTCATTCATAGTTGAAAAAAGAATATTGAAAAGAACATTGATAGGGACAATGAGAACCATAAAAGGAACCATAACCAGAATACAGGGCCTGTAATCCAAAAGCCTCCATCCTGCTCCAACATGTGAATCTTCTAGTTTAACATAAAAAACGAAATTAATACACCTCAAATGTATGCAGAGATCATAATTAGAACTATGCATTTGCAACTTTCTTTTGTGGGGCTTGTTGAAATGAAAGTATAAGTGATAATCCGTAGTCCTACCATTATTCCTCTTACATGATTGTCGTGGATGAAGACCTGTGGCATTTGGTGATCCAAATGGTGTTGCTTGAAGGTAAGCCCTCTTGTCACCTTGAAGGTGGTGAAAATTTTTTCCTGTTTTATGCAGCTTTACGTCCACCTTGCTGGAGACAAACTTATAAACCGATCACTGGATGTTGTTCTCTCTCTCAACCTGAGAGGAGGATGAATACTGTCTGCCTGTATAGTGTAAAATATTCTCTATCACTGTTACAGTAAGTGAATACACTGTACAGGCTATGGAATATTTTACAAATGCAGAATCTCCTAGGAATAAGGTAACTATTTATTTTGAAATGTAGGCCAAGGGAGCATGAGCTGGGTTTTCCATATTTGCGGTTTTGACTATGTCATCCATGGGTGCATGAGCTGGGCTTTCCATATGTGGATTTGTCTAAATGTTTAGGTTGATAAGCTGGGCTTTTGAAATTGATGGGCTTGACTGATTATGATTAGGTTGGCTAATAAAACCCATCATCGAGATTTTCAACATCAAAATGAAATTCGGATTCCTAATCATACTTAGATTTGGAAGAGCATAATGAACTCATTCTTATGTGATAAAAGCTCTCAAAGTAAAATTTCAAAAACAACTAGGAGACTAAAAGCATTTAAGCCTCATGAACATTACTTAATTTGATTCTACAGATTATATCATTGTCCTATTGCCCATATTTGGATTCTATGTGATCCACTTGTTCAAGTGCAGGTAGTAACTGATTTGATTTAGTTTAATATACATCAAGTCCACAATTTCTCAGAAATTGTTTGTCATCTCTGTGCACAACAGAGCCATTTGGACTTAGTCTCACTAAAATAACAAGAGAGAGACAAAATTTATAGTTGATCTTAGGATATTTTAGCATGGCCATTATGTTCATTGATACAGGGATATTCCTTGATTTTAATATGCATAGTGCCTCCTTTACTTGGTCAAATATTACTGATAGCAAAGATGAACTCAAGTTAAGCTAGATACTTGATTAACATTCAGTCCAAATATACCTTTAGACAATCCTCTATATTTGTCTTATTGTGTTATAACCTATAAGCCACATAGGTTCTGTATTATATTTTAACATTTGGTTTAAACGTGAGGGCATTTTACTATGACTGTCACGGAACACAAATATAAGCTGCTGCTGAGAAAAAACTCAAAAGAGTGATAACGACACTTAAAAAACTGAAACTGCTAGAGGATAGTTCTTTCAATAATTAAACGAATCTGATTAATGATTCACGTCATAATGGCCAGCTTTTTCACCAAGATCCATGAACAAAAGCGGATCTTGAGAATTTTCATTGCAGGAAGAGCAAGCAACATGAGTCAACAAAAATATAGAGAAGTTGCATTAAATATTTCCAAATGCCATTTGGCAAGTAGGGAATATACAGCCGCTTCTAACCTCCTTGCCAACGTTTGCAAAAATGACTTCCCATAGCAACGGTTTTATTTTTTTTTTTTTTTTAACCTTAGCCTTTTACACATTACCCCCCTCCAACAACTATAAATGGTCAAATAGCGGGTTTCATATATTTCACCATTTTTTACCATTATACCCCCTCCAACTGCCAAAAAAGGGTCATATGAGGGGTATTTTGTGTCATTTCAATACTTAGAAGGTCTTTAAATACCTCTTCCGGTCTCATTTCTTATCAATACTCGTCTACTGTCTAAGTCCTCACACTTTATCTAAGCTCTCTCAATCTCTCTAAGCTCTCCAAAAAAGAATTTCCAACATTTCAAGGCAAGGAAATTCTCTCTAACTAGTCACTACTGAAGGACCTCTCTCCCATTCTCTTAGCAAAACTTCTCTATTAGTCCTCCCTCTCTCTTAAAGGCATTTATTAGTTTAAATTTCAAATTTTATTTAGCAACATTATATATTAAGTCACATCTTCTCCCCATTCTTATATTATTTATAATAACAAATACATTATATATAATTTTTTTTTTGTAAAACTTATTTGTTTTCAAAATGGCTGGACCATCACATCCATTGGACATTGACTTCTCTCTACATGAGGAAGATCATGGAAATTTGCCTCAAGATCAAGATCATGATCAGGGGTTAGAATTGAAGTAGAAAGCCATCCCCAATCTGCTAACCCAAGTTATTCAACTAGAAAGAAAAGAAAAAGGGACTTTTGTAGTTTGGAACTCTTGAGATCCCTGATCCCAAAGGAGTAAAGAAAATGGCACAATGTAAATATTGCAAAGAACTTTACAGTTGCAGATCATCAGAAGGCACTGGCCACCTTCTTAGACACTTGAAATCGTGTATGCCTAAACATATCAGATGAAATGCCAATGCGGGGGAAAGGGGTTGGACCGTCCAAGCCCATATGCCTAAACATATCATATGAAATGCCAATGCGGGGGAAAGGGGTTGGACCGTCCAAGCCCAACTTTCTCAAACCGCTTCAAGTGGCTAAAACTTCTTCATGTTGCTGCTGCTTCTTTGGCGAGCCCGGCAAGAAGGTCTCATGATGGAGGTCTAATCAAGGTTGCTGCTGCTTCTTCGGCGAGCCCTGCAGGAAGTTCTAATGATGGAGGTCTAATCATGGCTAAAACTTTATGCCCGGGGCGAGATGACCCAATTTCTGTTGAGTACGAAATTATGGGCAGATAATGAAATCTAGGGACTCCATGTTGATAAATACACTGTGTTTGTAATCTTCATTGAGAATAATCTCTCTATCATAATAAGTACTAACCATCATGCAGTGGTCTTCTGTTCGTCTTATTTACATTATTTGACAAAGATGAAGTAATAGAAAAGTAAGACTTATAAACGTTAGAAAATTTCTGCATCCATTCAAACCACGCAGTAAGACTTCAATTTCTTCCATTCATTTCTGGTTACGGAATTCTTTTCCTGATCAGGAAAGCAACAGGTCCGAAATATACGGCTACTATGATTCAGATACAAGATTTCCAAGGAACTCTCCTCGAAGAATACAAATGAAACAATGATTCAACTAATTTTCATATAGACATCTCACAACGTTCTTCTTCAAATTCCATGAACCCAAGTGCTATTTTTCATTTAACAGTCATGGACACAAGAATCTGGTCATGGTTCTTCATCTCTGTTGTTAGGTTTTTTAGTATTGGCTAATTCATGGGTTGCATAAAACTCTGGGTATTTTAAATTGTATCTTTTATTTTAGAAAAGGACTCTGAAGATAGAAGATGAAAGGACTCTAAGAAGAAAGTCTGAAAGGATTAGAAGAAGAAAGCTGAAAGAAAGAGAGCTGAATTTTCGTATCATCAAGAATGGAGTCCGCTCGAGCGAACCCCAGATAGAAGCTGCTTTGCTCGACCCACCTTTTGTGATCGCTCGAGCCATGATTTGATTTTCAAATACAGTGGCTTGTTCACTCGAGCGAACTCCCAGGTCGCTCGAGCGAACCTGGGCGTAAAATTAGAAACTTGTCCAGTTATTTCTCCTGATTTGTCTCAAGTTAGTGTTGCTGATTCCTAATCATATTATGACACTTGAGGCACGAATCCAAGGCTATTTAAAGGACTCAAGGGCTATTCTAAAGATACACCTCACCTCTCAAAGTGCTGACTTATAGATTTGATTGAGAGAATTCTTTTCTAGAGATTTATTAAGGAGTTGTGCTGACAAGTTCTCTAGAGCCAAATTCTTCTGCATCCTTTGTAGAAGATTATCTTCTTGCGTAGAAGATTTGAGGAGTCAAGTGCGGGATTGAGTCTGTTACAATTAGCGGTGTGAAGTCGTTGAAGCGTGAAGTGACACGAGGTAACTTCAGTCCTTAGGTAGGGGATATTTGGGGAGGAAATTTGAGTTTCTTGTAATTGCGAGATTCATAGTACTTCATTATTGATCTAGGTTGGATCGGTGGTTTTTTACTCGGTTATGGTTTTCCACCTAAAATTTGGTGTCCTTGTGGTGTATGCTTGAGTTTTATTTCCGCTGCATAGTTTTTTTTTTTTTAATTATTTGTACACTCTTGTCTGATTATTTGAGTAGACCAATCTAGATCGGGAACACCAAAAATAAATTTCAATTGGTATCAGAGCGAGTTGCACTAAGTTGTTGTGTTTGATCTATAAAAATTTCTAGAATTGTGCTCAATAGAGGAGAGACATCAACTTACAAGCCTCCTTTGTTTGATGGTTCTAATTACGCATATTAGAAGCAAAGGATGATTGGATTTCTTAAGTCCATTGATGATGATGTGTAGAACATTGTTGAGGAGTGGTACTCCATACCAACGATTGTGGTTAGTGGACAAACTGTTCCTAAACCTAAAGCTGAATGGACGAAGGATGAGAAGCATGCCTCCATTTGTAATAACAAGGCAGTGAATAGTATAGTGATTTTGACGGATGTCAAAGGATTTGGCGCCTCAAAAGTATGAATTTTAGAAAATCCCAGGAATTGGAAGCTTGGAATCGTGAAAAACGACGAAAAACGGGCCTTCCGGGGCGAACCCGACAATATCGGGCTCCATGGTCGCAGGCGACCCTGGGCCATGGTCGCAACGGTCCGCGACCCTGGGGGAACTTCCCCACTTTTGTCCCATTTTGCGGCCGTTTTTTATGTTTTTTTATTCTTTTTTCTTGACATTTTTGATCATTTATTGGCCTGATTTCCCTGTAGAAAACTTGACAAAAATCCTTACATTTTGGAGTACAAAGTTTCCAATTTTCCGGGAAAGTCGAAGACTTTGTTGTGCAGAGCTGCAGATTTTTCTTCAGAAGCTGAAACTGGGTCAAACGATGTCGGAATGGCCTGGAATTTGGGGTGAAGCCTCCTGAGTAATAAATAAGACCAACCATAGGCTTTTGTTTGAGTTTTGAAGCCGTTTAGGGGTCCTATCGCCAGTAGACTTATTTTTGTCGCAAGGGGGATGTCGCGGCTTGATGTGCGGTCAACCGATGTCCAATTGACTTGAAATTTGATAGGAAACCTATTGAAGTCATTTTGAGACGATCCATAGGCTCTGTCTTTGAAACCATGGTCCCGGGAAGCTTCGCCACCGAGAGGCCTGATTCAGCTTCCGAGCGTCAAAGTCTGCTCAAATATTGTCGAAATGACCTGAACTTGACGTGTAGCCATTTGTAAGCATTTTGAAACCGTCCATGTGCTCTGTCTGAAGAGTGATGGCCTCGGTGGTTCTCACCGCCAAGAGGCTTGATTTAGTTGTTCGAGGGTTGATGTAGGGTCAAACATTGTCGGTTTGACTTGGAACTTGATGTGGATCCTTTTAGATGTATTTTTGAGACCATCTACAGGCTCTGATCGAAGATTTGGTGTCTCCGATGCTTTCGCCGCCGGGAGCTCCTTTCAGCTATCGGATAAGCGAAGTTAGGCTAAATGATTTTAAAATGGCCCGAAACTTCTTGTGTACTCCTCTCTTGACTGTCTTGAAGGATCTTACAGTTTTTGTTTGATTCTGACAAGATTTGAGTTTTTAGAAGTAGCATTGCCTATTTATGGCAAGCTGCGACTTCATGTAGCTTTCTTGAGTTCGGAGAAACAAAGTGACACACATTTTTGTGTGTCAACAAATGCCCCCTTGAGGTGCAGCGACGAGTTGCTTAACTTTTGTAGTCGATGTGCCTCGAAGAGATTTTTTGAATAAGAGCTTGTGACTTGACCAAGAGTCTTTGAGCAGTCTTTCTTTTGGTATTATAGACTTTTGAGCTTCTAGGGGAATTTTATGATAGTGAAAGGGATCACATACCATCTCGAGGTAAAGTTTTGAAGATGACATCAGGGATGTGGATTTGGGTTTTGACCTTGTGACCTAACAAGTTGTATGTGGCAGGTTAGGGGGTTGGGTTTGATTTTGACCGTGTGACCCAACAAGCTGTATGTGGAATGTTGGGGGGTTGATTTTGGTTTTGATCTTGTGACCTAACAGGCTGTATGTGGCAAGTTAGGGAATCAGGTTTTGGTTTTTGGTTTTGGTCTTGTGACCTAACAAGCTGTATGTGGCAAGTTAGGGGACCAGGATTTAGTTTGGATTTTTATGGAATGTCAATTTCAAGATTTCGGCTCAATTTGGTATATGAGGCTGGATGGTTTGATTTTTGGAAGCTCATGGGGCTTAGAATTCTTTTTGTATGATCCAATCAACTCAAAAGAGGCATGGAAACATTTTTGTAAGCTCTTGGTAAGAGGGATTTCTCTTTGACTAAAAGTCCAAATTTTTTTTATTAGTGCCTAGGTGGTCAAGCCTGGCTCATATGGGCTAACCCATGAGACCTCAAGCTTTTGAAATGGCTTAGATCTCATATGATGTCATTTTTGTAAAGAATATTTAAAAATATCTCCTTTGGATAGAGAATATCTAAGAATATCTTTAGTTGAAGAGAATCTCTCATGTTCCCTTATTTTGGGAGATAATATCTCAAGATATCTTTCTTTGGGAGATAATATCTCAAATCTCCTATCTTTTGGGAGAAAATCTCTCATTTATTTCTTTTTGGGAGAGAATCTCTCAAGATATCTTTCTTTTGGGAAAGAATCTTTCTAATTTCTTTCTTTTGGTAAGGTTACTAATTAGCAACACTTACCTCTTTCTTCTTTCCGTCTTTGGTTTGCTCTCTTCTATAAAAGCAAGGGGGAGGTTGGATCTCTTGCTCTTATTGCTTTATTTTGCAACAATCACAAAAGTTCTTCTTCTTCAAGATCTTCAAGACTGTCTTCTTCTTCTCCATCAATGGCTTCAAGTAAGTTCCCTTTTTCAAGAAAACTCTATTGTAGGAAATAGGATGATAAAAAAAAGTTCTTTCTTTTTTTTTTCTTTCTTTATTTTTTTCTTCTTTTTCTTTTTTCTTTTTCACGTGTTTTCCCTTTTTTTTTACATGTTTTTTTTTCTTGTGCTTTTTTTTTGAACATTTTTTTTTGTGGGCTGTACGGCCATGTGGCCTGTGGGCCAGTCCTTTTTTTTTTTTTTTGGTTCTTTTCTTTCTCCCTTTTTTTTCTTAGAAAGTTTCTTTTTTTTTTTTGCCTCACCATGATAATGCATTTTTTTGGCAAACCAAGATGTTCATGCATGCATTTTTTTTGTAAATTGAATTTGTAGCATGATATGATAGCATACCTGAAAGTTTTTGGAAATTTGGGAATTTGGAGCTCGTAGCGATGTTGAGCCCTTCCTGATTTTGCGAAGACTTTGAGGTTTCAAAAGTTTGGAGTTTCGGAGCTCGCAGCAATGTTGAGCCCATCTTCAAGCTTTCTATTTATTTTGGGGTATTTCCTTTTTCTTCGGAATTACCCCGGAGTCATGTCAAAATTTCGCCAGATTTTTTTTAGCGAAATTATGTCATTTCGATGATTGATCTTTTTCTTTTCCATCCTTTGCAGGTGGTTCCTCCAGAACAAACAAGGGTAAGAGCCTGCTACAAGCGTACCTCGTCGATCTGCTAGATCTTCTAATCCGGCCATTCAGCAAGCCTGGGAGAAGGTCCAGTATGTTGAGAGAAACCTGGAAGAGTGCGACTCCCTCAAACGAGATGAGATGAGGCAGCGACTAATCGCTCTCAAGGGAGAGGAATTTTATAAGATCGTGGTAAGCAGTCGTCCATGGGTGATAGACGATCACAGGGTTTTGCCCAAGCCTACCTTCTTCTTTGGTGATGCAGTCCCTGATGACATGACATACCAGAGGAGATATTTTCAGTTCTCTTACACAGTTGATGGTGAGAAGAGAATCGTTGTTACCCGGTCGATGTTTGATCGTACTGTCTCGATCATGAGCCTTGCTCCCACGTGCTCTAAGAGGGAAGATCCTCCAAGCTGGGTGAAGAGGATAAGTTTAATCAAGACCGGGGTTTTTGTTGGCGGTTCTCCTGGATATGAGGAGAAATCGCCTGCTGACATGGATATGTTGATGCCGGCCAGCGGCTACCAGGGCTCTGATTATCCATCGGTCGATTTGGGACCGGTGGGCCTTGGCATTTTCAGTGGTGACGGCAGCAATTGGGTGAAGCCTTTTCAACTTCATGGCCATTACAGTGTTAACTCCGAGTGGAAGTCATGGACTGATCGCGTCCTGCTGATTGGTGGCGTCGTTTTGAAGGAAGTAGGGATTTATGATGCGGTCCGCTCCTTTAGGGAGACCGTGATCTTTTCCGACGAGGCCTTCATGGCTATGTTGGAGTCATTCCTTCCACAAACCAATACATTCATTGTGACAAATGGTGAAATTGGTTTCTCTTTGAAGGAGTTGAGCGCCATTACTGGATTGCCCATCCTTGGCAGACTCTATGAGGAGTTTATGCCGATCGACAGCGTCCTTGAGGAGCAGTCAGGGAGTTCTTGCTTTTGTACTTTCAGCTCGTCGCCTTCTATGATTTTTTGAAGGAGAAAGAGGCTCAAAAGTAAAATCCAGCAGTTGGAAGAGTTTTAGCTCTTCGTCTCCCAACTTCTTTGAAAGTGGGGAGCCTTCTGATAGCATGACCCGGGAAGACAGGGCTAAGGATCCGGGTTTGAAGAAGATTTCGGCTATGCAAGGAGAGTTGAGAGATTTCTTTGCGAGTATAAACGCCATATGTCTTGACATTGCACTGCGGAGAGATCTCGCAGTTTACCTCACTTATTGGCTAGGTGAGGCCGTTTTTGCTGGAGGAGATGGAACGCACATCAGGCCCCATTGTATTTTTCCGGCTTGTCAGATGGCGTTTGGAGAGCAGCTTGCTTTGGTGCCAGCTCTTTACTCCTACTTGTGTACTGAATTGCAGGCTTCTACTTTCTTGGTTTGGCTTGGGCCCCTTATGAATAGGGTATTTTCAGCCCACATTTTCTATTCGTGGTATGTCTACCACTGTCCTGGCTTCCACCGGCTGGGTGCTGCACAGGATGATGATCCTCTGATGATTCGACTGGCTAAGGGCAAAGCCGTGTCCGAATCACTTTTGTTTGCCCGCATGAGGATCTAACGGTTCAGGGACGTCGAGATGGGGCAGTCTTCAGTGAAGCTTTCTCCGGAGTTGCGGAAGAAGGCTTTTGATTTTAGTGCCTCCTGTGACTCTACCAGGGCGGGGTCGGGAAGGCATTACTCCTTGACAAATGCAGAGAAGGAGTGGCTTTTCAGCATACGTGTCGGTACGATGGTGTACCGCAGACATCTTTTCGTCGACATCCAGCCGTATGTACCTTCTCGCTTTGCTTTGCAGTTGGGCTTTTCTCAAGGCATTGTTGGAGCGCCTTCAAGCATGGTGAAGCGCTTTGGAGGTTTACAGGACGGGAAAAACGCATGGGCTTTCTATAGTGCTGAAGACACTACTGCCATGATTTCTTATCCTGTGTTGTCGACTTCTCGGACTGCCTGCATCACGAAGTGGTTCGTGGAGAGCTTTTCGGCATATCGAGGGCTTTCCAAGAAGGAGCTTGATATGAAGCTATCGTCTAGAAAAGGCCTTGTTAAGTTGGATGGCGTCAGGCGAGAGGAAGTTTGGGCCTTCCTTTTTGGAGAGAAGCACAAGATATGCTTTCTCGGTGACCAGGGCGTCATTGGTTTTGAAGCTGTTCGAGAAATACCTGATGAGGCTTTACAGCAACTAGAACAGGAGGAAACTGAGCTTGATGCTCGGATGTAAGCGGCATAGAGGCGAGCTTCCGTGGAGTCTACTGGCAAGAGCAGACCATCCAGTGAGGAGTCAAGTGGGAGACCAGACTCTGACAGCGGGGCAGGTTCCTCTAAGAAGCGAGCCCGCTGAAGTAAGACGAAGAGGAGTCATCATCGCAGTAAGGGGCAACATGAAGGTTCTCCGGATTTGGAAGTTCCTCTTACTATCAATGAGGAGCTGCCAGAGGATGCTAACGAGCCTCCAAAAAAGAGAAGCCGAGAAGAAGAGACCGTCGGTGAAGGTATGATTCTTCATCTTTCTCTTTCCATTTCTTTTCATGGGATTTTTTCATGTTCTTATTTGCTTTCTCCCCCTACTGCCTTTTTTTTAGCAGAGGATGAAGACTTGGCGATGCCTGAGGTTCCTGCTGATGAGGCGGTGACGGATCTGGTTGCGGCAATAGAAGAAGAACCGAGGGACTTTGGAGTGGTTCCAGAATCTCCAATTGGTATAACTTCTTTTGCTTTTTCTTTTTTTGTCTGTGACTTGGTTTGCTTACATTTTTCTTGGCAGTTGACTTGCCACAGGATTCCGATGACTTTGAACCATCGATGGACGCAAATGTTGACGATGCTTCCAATGAGTTTATGGAGGAAGAGAGTGTTCCGCCAGTCGTCGAAGAAGGTATTTTATAGTAATAACCCTGATAATGATTTTTTAAACATGATCATATTCATACCTTTTTGTGTTTCTTTGGCAGGTTTTGAAGCAACAGAGGGGAGTCCATTGCTTCCTTTAGAACCAGAGCAAGGAATGCCAGAGGTTGATCCGGAGGTAGAGACTCCTGCAACCAATTCTGACACGGTGGAGGAGGTACCTCGTGCTGAGATTCCTTCCCCAGCAGCTCCGATTGGAAATAGTTCTTTTGTTCCTCTTCCAATGGGGCATGACATGAGCAGCCGACCGACCGACGGATCGGGGCGAATCTTCAGCTGGGACATCTCTTCTTTTTACGAAGAAGGTAGTGGTTCGGGTTCTGAGCTCTTGGATTGAGACTCTCCTTGCTGGACACTTGGATGCCGGATTTGGCATGATCCAGCATGTGTAGGAGATTCTCGGTGATGCCGAAGAGGCTGGTCTGGATGTCACAGGTACCAGGGCGGTCGTTGATAGGATCATTGCACTGGGTGACAAGTGGTTTGAGACCATTAGTTTTACTGACGACCAGTTCTTCAAGGAGATGTTCTTGGACACTGCTGATAAGGCTAAGTTTGACCTGAATGAGGCTACATAAAGTAGGAAGTAGCTAGTCCGAGAGAAGAACTTAGAAGAGCTAGCCATCATTGGGCTGACACATGACCTTATCATCCTTGATAGGGAGGTCGATGAGGCCAGAAAACGACTTGAGCATTTGAAGGCACAAATCGCTGCTAAGTAGGCTGCTATAACAGAGGCTCGCGATAGGGAGAGTGCTCTGATTCGCCAGGTTGCAGATGCTGATTGAGTTCTTGAAATGAAGTTTCAAGAGGACAAACAATGGCAAACTGCCCGGGATAAGCTTCCCGGTGTAAAAGAAGGGTTACAGCCTACCCCAGCATCTCATGGCAAGTTCTTGAAGAAGCGTGCCCTGGAAACTCTGACGCGTGAGGCCAAAAGTTTACTTAAGGAGCTCAAATTTTGGCTGGAGACCATTTTTGGTTGAGCTCCTGATTTTTTGTAGCAGAAACTATCCTTTTTTTTTGTACCACATGTATTTTTTGGTACTCTTTTTTTTTTGTAGTGCTTTGTAAACACTTTTTTTTTTGGTACCACATATATATATATATATTTTTGTACTCTTTTTTTTTTTGTTTTCCCTACGCTCACTTAAATCTTTTTGTGATGAAAGCAATTGCTAAATGAGATATTTTTTTTCCTTACTCTCACTTAAATCTTTTTGTGATGAAAACAATTGCTAAATGAGATTTGATCAAAAGTTTGTCATTTTGTGAAAATCTTTTGTCAAATGATTGTTTTGGCATGAGAGCCAGATTTTTGTTTGTGGCATGGAAGTCGAGTTTGTGGCATTGATAGGCGAATTTTTTTTTTTTTAAAGCCAAGTTTTGATTGGTGGCATTGATAGCCGGTTTTATTTTGTGGAAATGATAGCCGGTTTTGGTGGCGTTTATAGCTGATTTTGGTGGCATCTATAGCCGGTTTGTGGCATTTATAGCCGATTTTGATTTTCAAAAAATGCAAGTATCGACTAAAAGTCGCCTCCCTGCTGAATGGTCTTGCAAGTAGCGATGGAATGTTGCATCCTTGCTCATTCGGTTGCGAGTATCGATGGAATGTCGCATCCTCGCGGATTTGGGTGCAAGTATCGATGGAATGTCGCTTCCTTGCTTTTCAAAAATTTTGATTTTGCGGGTACTGACTTGATGTCATTTCCCCACGATTTTTTAAATTTGCAGTTTCCTCGAACCTTTGGTTTATGGATATCAACTGCAATGTTGTATCTCCACGATTTCTTGGTTTTTTCGAACCTTTGAGATTTGGGTTGTGGATATCAACTGCAATATTGTGTCTCCACGGTTTTTAGGTTTTTTCGAACCTTTGAAATTTGGGTTTTGGATATCTACTGAAATGTTGCGTCTCCACGATTTTTAGATTTTTTCGAACCTTTGAAATTTGGGTTGTGGATATCAACTGAAATATTGCGTCTCCACGGTTTTTAGGTTTTTTCGAACCTTTGAAATTTGAGTTGTGGATATCAACTGAAATGTTGTGTCTCCACGATTTTTAGGTTTTTTTTCGAACTTTTGAAATTTGGATTGTGGATATCAACTGAAATGTTGCGTCTCCACGGTTTTTAGTTTTTTTCGAACCTTTGAAATTTGGGTTGTGGATATCAACTGAAATGTTGTGTCTCCACGGTTTTTAGGTTTTTTCGAACCTTTGAAATTTGGGTTGTGGATATCAACTGAAATGTTGCGTCTCCACGGTTTTTTAGGTTTTTACACGTATCAATGAAATGTCGCTTCCCTGCGATTTTGGAAGTGTCGAACATGGTTCTAGTTTTGAGTATGAGTAAAAATGTGGGGTACATTGTCTGTTCATGGTCCGAGCTTTCATTTGCACCCTTTGGTTTTACTTGATATAGGTTTGGTGTTGGGAAGGAAGTTTTTGCAACCTTGGATGGGTACTTAGTTGTTTTCGACTGCTCCCATTTTGGCCATTTAAATGATCAGATACTGGTGCCTTTTTTCCCTCTTACTTTCTGATATTGTGAAAGAAGCTGTTCTCTTGTGATTTGCATGCAAAATTAATGGTCCTCAATGTAGATGTTTCCATTTTGATGATATGGGTTCAAATTATGGAAGCATTGGATGTCAGAATAGATATTTCCATTATACCTACTACCTAGTGTTTGGTCAGCACTCTAGCTGTTATGAAGAAGTCTTCAAAGTTCCTCCCGGTGAGTATATTGAGACATACCATTATACTGATGCTCTTCGGATAAAATGAAGCATTACACTTGGGTCAGTTGTAAAGCTTGATACTTGGATGCATCTCTTTTTTTTTACATGTTGCTGATATCTAACTTGATTTACATGCATGCTTGTCATGACATACCTTGAATTTTGTGCTGATTGGAAATCCTAGTTGTCCAGTAAACAAATGTCTTTCATTGAATGTAGACTATTAACCTATTTTTTCCATTTAGCTGCCTTTGATATTTACAAAAAATTCTCCTCTCTTTATCCAAAATGTAGTTGCGCTGTTGATGGTGTAAGTCTAAACATTGCATTGATTCCTTTTTTTTTGTGGATACTGTAATTTGCATTGATTGGACGCTCCTATTTATCTGATGAATGAACTTCTGCCATTGGAATTGACTGTGGGTCGTTTTCCTTTTGATGCCCATTTGTATGCTGCGAACTGGATTTTTTTTTCTGCTATAGCCAACTGGATGTTTGGGATCACCAGGTTGGTGCAATTTTGGGCTTTAGCCATCCATGCTGAGGCCTGCAGTTTAGACTGCCTAAACGAAGTCTGTACCATGTGACTAGTGTGGTAAGTGATGGTTTGGAAATGAAATGAGAAACCAATAACTTGAGAACCCATGCTTTCAGTTTCATTTAGGTTAGTTTGGTGCTTTTTCTTCCTCCTTAACTAGAACTAGCATCTTGGGGCTTGAGTTGTGTAACTTAAAACATTTTGGAGTAAATATAACTTATTTATTATAATGTTTTAGATTTTTGAAGGCATTGAGGTATTCTGAACGACTGAGAGAAAAGGCCGTTGAAGATTATATGAACTGATATTGACCCAGATAGGGAATAGAGATGATAATTACAATGTTTTTTATAAACAATTAAATACAGGAGTAATTTGATGTTTTCAAGAAATTTGTGGGACGAGCCTCTTCAGACATTGTTTTTATTGATTGTTGTGATATTTTTTATGGCCGCCAAATCATTGTTACTGTACTTAGATTAAATCTACGGACTTTCAGGAGAATTTTGAAGAAGAGCTCCAAAAGCATAAAGATGAGGCTGCTTCCAAAGTTGAAGCTGTTTTGAAGAGGTTGGAAGAACAAGGACGCATGATAGAGTCACTTCACAGCTCTGTAAGTCATATTTTGGGATTTGGCTTTCTTTTGCAATCCGTAGCATTTTTAAATATCTGACCATCTGTTTTTACATTTGTGATGATACAACTTATTCCTCCATCTCTTCCTCACTCTGAAGAACTCGGTTCAGGTTTTATGCTGGGCCTTTCTTTTATTTTTAATCAAGTTTATGTAACCGTAACGTGACGAGGGCATTGTTTTTCTGCCCCCTTCATTGCCTTGCTGAATCAAAAACAGCTATAACAGTTTCCTTCTGTTTGTGGAATCGAACAGTGTTTGGAGTATATGCTGCTGTTGCCATTATTATGTGGATGTTTGATGCTGTTCATAAAAATTCATAATGTGATGCCTATGGTCTATAGAATTTGCTCCCTGTTTGGTGAATTAAACCATAATGGAAGATCTATATATGTGTGGGATTTTTTTTTTGCTATCTGAATGTTTGTATCTTCTGAAAGAATTTGTTTATTTAGGGTATGTTTGGTTGTCTCTAAATTGGTAGCACATTGGATAGTCTTGCACCTTTTTTATTCTGTTGAAGTTTTTCTTATTTTTTATTTTTTATTTTTTATTTTTGATTTAAAGTTTGGTTCAGCTTGACAGTTGTTACATTTTCCACATGAGCTTATTAAATATAGTTTCTTCATTTTATAAATTATATCTGTTTGCAAGTGAATCAATTGACAACCCTATTATTGGGAGGCAATAGATTGAGCAATTCCAACACTATGAGTGGTATCATACTGTTCTCTTGCACTCCAACACAATCATACTTAGGCCCAATTATCATCATGGGTTTGAATCAAATCCATACCATATGTTCAGAGAGCAGCAGCAGAGAGACTGGTCTGGGAACAAGTTTGGGTCGATCATGTCTTATCCTCATATGACTCCTAGCGACAAATAAAATTATTCTACTAATTAGTCACCTTTGATAGAATCTGAGGTATTAGCTCTTTATCTTCTCCTTCTTGAGCTCTGTAGTTATTATTATTTTTTGTAAACTTATGTGCTCTATCATCAATAATAATAATTCATATTTAGTGAACTTGATTGTTTGGAATTGGGGGTGCGTCTCTATCATCAATAATAATAATTCATAACTCATATTTAGTTATTATTATTCTTTGTCAACTTATGTGCTCTATCATCAATAATAATAACTATGAGAAGTAAAAAAATGATAAAAGGAAGAATTTTTTTTTATAGCACAGTAAATCAAAAGGTAAGCGGGATTTCTCAATTCAAAAGAAGAAAGCATGTTTGAATTATGAATGTGTTTCTATATATTACTTTAGTTATTGATTACTTGTTGCTTTGTGAATTTTCTTGGGCATTGGTATGCTTGGGTTTGTTGTTCACAATTAATTATTACTTTGTTTGTACGGTTGATAATGTTTGAATAGTTGGTATCTACATCATGTGTGTATATGAGATAAAGATCATCTTTCTCAAGCAATTAACACAGACCAATAAAATTAAGGGGTTGCACACAACTCTTTCCCAAACATGTCAACACTCACCAACCAAGTTATATTTTTCTACTTTCATATATTATAATGAGTCTTCCCAAATTCTTCATTATCAATCCTATTATGCTTAATGAAAATGGAGAAGGGATTCTTAATTCAAATTTCTCTTTGTTTGTTCAGGATGTGAGTGGCCATGCTGCCTTGTCAGATGACTCCCTAGATTCTTCAATTTGCCAATTTGTACTTGCCATCAGGTCAGGAAGCTTTTCTAACACTGGTCCGCGAAGATTCATGGAGGATGAGCACATACAGGTCAGTAAGAACAGTGGAAGGTGCTCACTGAATGTGGAAAGGGATCTATGGATTTTTGAAACAGTTCCTGTGTTATATGTGTTCTCTGGGTATTCACAATTTTGATTGAAAATGTCAATCATTACGTTCTTGAGACCGTTCTGTTGTGTTTATTTGTGATCCTTGTGTTATTAGCATAGCTTTCTATGGATTTTGGATGTTGAAACTAGTTCAAACAGAGGAAACAAACAATTTTTGTAAATCGATGGTACACATTTTACAAGTTTTGAATAATAAATTCAAGTACGTTTGCTTTCAGATTGCAAATTATTCAACAAAAATATGTTTTCCATGCTTTATTTTTTTGTGCGGTGTTTGGGTGGGTTGATCACTCTATTCATGTGTAGGGTCAATGGTTCCCTGCCTTATTCTGATAAGATTCCTTTTTCTTTTCTTTTTTCCTTTAGAAAGAACCTATCCATATTTATTTGTTTATTCAATCATGTGAATGAACTATGAAGTGATCAATACTTCATGATTTGCCACTTTTTTCAAATATGTGCTTTAGTGATTTTATGGTTTATTTTACTTTCGGGGCAGAAGATGTATATATATGCATGGTGTATAAGTGTATAACTCATTTCATAGGGCAAGTCCTATGGAATTCATAGTTCCCTATGATCAATACATGGACAATTTGAAAAACAACTATTCAATTGGAATGAGGTTCAGGATGAGATTTGAAGGTGAAGAATGTGCGGATAAAAGGTGGGTGAATCTTTTGTTAAATGATTAGATATACCAGCATATAATGCAAAGTTTCTTCCTTTTTTTTGCGATACATGCCTTGATCTGTTTGTGTGCTATATGTACATGGATTTCCATTTTGTATTAATAATGAGCTCAAGTTTGGTGAACCAGGTTCATGGGAACCATCACTGGTCTTTTTTTTAAACCACAAATACTTAGTAACGGATATATACCGTTACAAATAGAAGACTTAGTAACGGACATCAACCGTTACAAATAGTTAGATATGTGTCAGAAAGAACAAAATTAATAACCGTTACTAATAAATTGTAACGATTGATGATGTGTTGCTGAAATTAATTTTAGTCACATTTGATAACTGTTAGTAATATTTCTAACGGTTATTTAGTGTTACTAACATCCGTTACTTTTCATTTGTAACGCAATTGTGTCAACGTATAATAACCGTTACTAATCTATTATTATGGTGTCGTGTTCGGATGCTTCCAATTTGTGCGAGTATCGACTAAGCGTAGCTTCCCCGCGGTTTTTGAAAAACCTTTTTTTTTTTGTTTAAAGACACGAGGGTAATAAGTTTTGACCTAAAACCATTTTGGCAGTAAAAGGTAGGGTGGACTAGGGTGGAAATCCCTGAATCTGAATTTTGTTTCAAACCATGAATTTTGGGTTCAAGGGTTGAAAATTTTGGTCAAGTTAGGGAGAGGCTCTTAAACTAAGATTTTTGAACAATGAAACGGTGAAAGTAAGCATTGTTTGAATTTCTAGAAATTTCAACATTTAATATGAAAATTCTAAAAAGAGTGAGTTTAGCGAGCGAGTACCTGGAAACCGGTTTTGGCCGTACAGGCATTGCTCTTACCCAGTTGGGTAAGTCTTCAAGGGTAGTACCGCTTTAAGAACTTGCCATTGATGGGCAACATACATGTCTCCCCTTCCATGTTTAGGAGTGCGTATGCGCCGTTGGAGAAAACCTTGCCGATGACGTAGGGTCCCTCCCATTTTGAGCGAAGTCCATTGGTCTTTTTACCGAAAGAACCAAGTCACCATTTTTGTAGGCGAGTTGCCTGACCTTTTTGTCGAAAGATCCTGCCATGTGTGCTTGGTAAAGTTCAATGCTTTGCCGAACTTCGAGCTGTCTCTCATCGACAATTTGACATTGCTTTCTTGAGTCATGTCATTTTGCAAGGATACCCTCAAGGAAGGAATTTGTACTTCCAAGGGTACGACAGCTTTGCATCCATAGACCAAGGAGAATGGTGTGCTATGGGTTGGTCCTCGAACGGTGGTTCGATAGGCCCACAAAGCTTCAGTCAGTTTGTCGCTCCAGTCTCTTTTGTGACTAGAGACCATTTTCTTGAGGATCTTGCAGAGTGTTTTGTTGAAAGCTTCTGCTAATCCATTTGCTGCCGGATTGCATGGAGTCGAAGCACAACTTTGGATTTTGTATGAGTGCTGCTATTGCCACACAAGTTTTTTCTTTCCCAACACAAGGAATTTGTCTTTTTTTTATTACATTTTTACCCCCTTATCAAATGACCAAAATATCCATTACCCCTCTTTTCACACACAAGCCCATCTTCTTCCCTCCCATCCATCTCTTCTTCCCTCTCACCCATCTCACTCTCCACTTTTCAGAAAAACTCAAAACATATTGGGCAACTCATCTTTCTCCATTTTTTGCTCTTGGGCACCTCATCTTCCTCCATCTCCTTCATCTTTCCTTCTTCTTGTACTTTATCCTTTTTTTTTCATTCTATCTCTAAAGGATTTCTAGTTTAATTAATGAAGAAAACAACAATCAAATGGTGCATTTCAATCAGAGCAGCAGTGGAAATGCCACTTTCTTCAATCAGGATCTTCTGTTGAAAGGTTCGTAGGTGGTTCCTCCACAATATTTTCGGAGGCTTCCAGCTCTACAAAACCTTCTGGGGTTTTAAGGGCATTTCCAGGCCAAGGTTTTGTTCCTTTCCACGGGTCTTTTTGATCAACAATTTTCTCGAGGTTTGCTATGAGATGATCCCAATCGCCTGTTGAAACAGGGTCGAAGTAAGGTACTTCTTTTGGAGACGAGGGTTCTTCTGGGTCAGAAGACCATACGTCTATGCCATCAGACAACTCCTCTTCATTATCAGAGAAATCGTACCAATTGGATGAGCTTCCTGGATCTTTGTCGGGTGACTCATGGAAGAGATATTCAGGGAGATCAATGTCTTCATGGACTTGAGATGTTGAGGCTTGGTCAGTAAATTGACTTTTAAGCCTTTGTGTCAACTGTCTCAGGGGAGTGTTGAGATCATACCCTAGCCCGTGTGAAGTCTTTTCTACATGGCCGTAGAGTCTCCAATCTTCCAGCTGACTTTTAGTCAAGACGGGCCCTAATGGCGTGAGAATACCGCGTCCTTCTCCCAAACCGACTGGGTCTTGAGCGTCATAGCCCATTTTCTTCATAATAGCTTGTGCCACATGACTATATAAGGATAGTTGAGGCATACCTTCGTTTTGGAAGGGTTCAAGCATGGAGTTTGATGAAGAAGTATCTGATATATGGAAGAAGATCGGCTTTTCTTTTGCTAAAGTTGCTGGAACAATGAAGGAAGCAGATGTAGGATCTTCTACATCAGCAGGTGTCTCCATTGGAGTAAGAGCAGGCTGAACTTGATGAGTGTCAGCTTGGCTTGACGATGTGTCGTCTTCTGGCTCTGAATCCGAATCCATGTCTTGCATGATAGACAGGAAAGAGACAGCAAATTTGCCCCCAGGCTTTTGTTTTGCCTTCTTCAATTTAGTCGTGATGACCAAAGGCTTTGAAGTCTTAAGGGAGATGATGAAGGGAGTTTGATTGCTCTCTTCGGATTTACCGGATGGTTTGTTTTCTTCCGGTGATTGCTGAGGAGCCTTGCCTTTATCTTTCTGGAGATTTTCGGCAAAGGGTGTTGTGTGCTTCTCCTCTTCTTCTTTTTCACCTTCATGCATCTAGGAGTCTGCGAAGTGGACTTCTTTACCTTTGAAGGGTTTTCTGTCCGCAAAGACTCGATGTATCATGCCGTCGTCGCCAATAAACTTGATGCATTGATGTAGAGTTGAAGGGACAGCACCATTCTCATGGATCCAGGGGCGTCCAAGAAGGATGTTGTAGCATGAAGGGATTTTTATTGCATACACAGTGACCTCAGAGATAAGATCACCGATTTGTAACTTAAACCTAATTTTGCCGATAGGCCTTTGAGTACTCCCATCGTATCCAAAGATAGATACAGATGTGTGGCTCAGCTTGCTGGGTGGGATGCCCAACTCTTCGAGAGCCGAAGTGGAGATGAGGTTGAGTGCAGAACCTGGGTCGATCTGAACTCTGTGCATAGGCATTTCCTTGATGTACCCTGTGAAGTACAGGGATCGGTTGTGCCTTATTTCGTCAAGTAGGAGGTCATCCTTAGTGAAGGCGATGGTTGCACGGCTGCGTTTTGAACCGAGAGGCATTCGATGCATGATCCCTCAGTTTTCTTCTTTTCTCCCTTTGAGGAAGCTTCTGAGTTTTTTGACCCGGTAGTCTATTTCAATTTGGAGGACTTGCGGGGCATATTTGTCGATATCCTCATTCAGCTTCTGTAATTTTGAAATGAGATTATCACGAGTGTGCGGAGACATTCGCAATAAATCTAGGATGTACAGACGTGCAGGTATGTGCTTGAAGTATTCAATCAAGTCATACTTGAAAGCCTTCTTGGGGCCTGCATGTTCATCATTATTGCCACTAGGGGTGCTTACAACATCTTTTCCTAAAGGATTTACATATGTAAAGGAAGATTGGTTGTAACTTTTGTGGTAGTCCCGGCCAGAGCGGGTGCCTCTACCAACTTCGAGAGCTTCTTAAGAAGGGTCTTCTTTCGGAAGATTGTCTTCAGGATCAAGAGGCTGTCGTTTTCAATTTGCCGAGGATGTATTTGCAGCAGAGTTGCCATCCTCAGTGATTGTGTTGCATGGAGCATTTTTCGGGAATAACTCCTGAACAGCATCCAGCAACCATTCTTCTTCGCTGACCAATTCATCGTCCCAAGCATCAATAGCTGGGGATTCTTCAGTCAGGAAGGGTGTGGGCTTTGAAGTCACAATCTCAGGAGAGGAAACCTGAGAGGGTGCCGTCCAGTGAAAGTCACGTGAGACGAGGTGGCTGCAGAGGATACATTGCTTGGAGTCATCGGAGTGTAAGTGATCTCATCAGACGATGCTTCGGAAGAGCTATAATCCCGAATTATCAGATTACAGGAAGCTCTAACAGGAGACGTTGCCTGATCGGAGTCAGACTCATCCTTTGATGTAAGAGGATCGTCTATCCAGCAATTTTCTCCATTTTTAGGATTTAAGGGAGGATGTACCTGATGGTCTTCAAGGACTTCAGGCTCGGGATTGCGAGGAGCCTCGTTGACACGGTCTTGCTCTTGTTCTAGAGCGAGATGCTGCAAGATCCTTGCATATTCTTCAAGATCAGGCATGGGAGCCAAATCTTCTTCTTCGTTTGCTCTTTGCGGTTCAACATGGTTGGGTTCTACTGGAGCGATGACGGGTGCTGATTTAACAGCATTTTCTTGTAAAGCCTCTTGGTCTTCTTCATCATCAGACCAAGATCCTTGTGGCTGTAGGGGGTTATACCAGATTACTGGCATAAGGTAAGTTTCAGGAATCCATTCTTCATCGGAGAGATATTCTCCTGTTTCAAGGGATTCCTCCCACTCGTTAGTGTAGTTGGATTTGAATCCATCATCGGTGTCGCTGGACTCGTATCCATCAATGGAGAATCCAACTACCAAGTTGCAAGAGTATGATACCCCCTGCGTGGGCTTTTTTTTGAGTTGAGGTGGCATGAAATCACTGAGAGTGAATTTTCTTACCCCCTTTGAAGTCTCTGGAAGGGACGTTTTTGTTGTCTCCAGTGAAGCGGTAGAGGAGGCCTTTGCCTTTTCTTGGACTTTTTGTTTTAGCTGGGTCTTCTCTTACCGTTTGAGCTTGAGGAGATGTTTCCTAGCCTGCCTTCACTGTTGAGCTGTAGGCTTTGTTTTCACGACCTCCCAATTTTCATCTTCCAGGAGATCGGGATGCACCCATGTGGGTTGTCCATCTAGTGTCGGGTAAGGAACTAGTTCTTCGGACGTTTGTATTCTGTTTATCATCTTGAAGGAAATAGTAATCTTCTTCTTCGGTGATTTTGGTGTTTGTCCACATGACACCATATTGACGGAGGCAGACCCATAGTTTTTGTCAAAGGTGATGACTCCATTTTTCCACATCTCGTTTATTTTCTCCTTCACAACGAAGCATTGATTGAGAGGATGCGAGATCATCTGGTGGTATGGACAGTACCGAGGATCGTTGGTTTTGCCAACATCACCCGGTCTTTTGGGTTCAGGCAAGGTGAGCTTGTCGTTTGCC
Organism: Litsea cubeba; assembly: GCA_012931725.1. Classification (NCBI taxonomy): domain Eukaryota; kingdom Viridiplantae; phylum Streptophyta; class Magnoliopsida; order Laurales; family Lauraceae; genus Litsea; species Litsea cubeba. Next base: position 7,721,752 of record CM022951.1, read on the forward strand.
ACAAGAGCCCCGAAAATTTTATCAACATCTTCATCGAACGGGTATTTCTTTTCTACTCGTTATTTGAAGGCATCAGAGAGTGCAGGTCTCTTACCAGTAGCTTTGTTTTCAGCTTTCTTTGGTGGCTAAGGAGCTGACTTGGTTTGCACATTGAGGACCTCTTTTTTCTTTGTTTTTGAGGTTGCAATGGCGGTTGGCTCTTTTCTTGATTATTTTTTGACTGTTGAGGTCTTTAATCACCGTTTCAGCTTCCATGGAAGCTTCTAGGAGTTCTCCCAGGTTCTTTGATTTGTTGCCAATGATCATGGAGCGGATTCTAGCTCTCATGTTGTTTCGGCAGATGTCGACTAGCGACGCTTGTGGTAATACATCAGAGAATTTATATGCCATTGATTTCCACTTATGAATGAAGTCATATGTTGACTCATTCTCCCCCTGTTTTAGGATGCACAGCTGAGCCATAGTAGCGGGATGATCCTCACCTTTGAAGTGAGTCAGGAAGCGTGTCTCTAGCATGGCCCAATTTTGGATGGAGTCCTCCGGCAAAGTGGAGTACCAATCGAAGGCCGTACCTTTTAGGGTACTTGCAAAGAGGCGGATCTTGAGTGCATCTTGATCCGCGATAGCTCCCGTCAAGATCTTGAAGTGGATTACGTGTTGTCTGACTGATCCTTTCCCCGTATATGTTTGGAGAGTATAATGCTTGAATTTTGTGGGGAACGGGACCGAGTCCTTCCATAAAGGATATGGTGGCTTGATCCCATGCTCCTTGAGTATATCTTCTTCTTTTGCTTTTGAGAGGATACTGTCTACGTCCTTTTTGGTAAGGGCGTGTGACTCATTTTCTTCTCCATTTACCTCATCATCTTGATGATTCTGAGGAGGTTTATTTTTCGCCTGATCATTTTGGAAGGCAAGGAGAAGGTTTTCCATCAGAGTTTCAATCATCTGCTGGCCTTGTTTCAACTGCTGGATGCGTGTGATCGCATCATCTTGAGGTGGATTGCGAGGTGATGGCTCATAATTTGTAGCCAGGACGTTCCCGCAAAAGAAAAAATTATCCTAGTGAATGAGCTGGGGCTCATTCTTTTTGATAAAGAGCTTGAGTAAGGATCACTCTACCGTCCTTTGCTTGAAGGAGCAGGGGATGCTTCTAAGTGTCTTCTTGTCCTGGAGACGCTGTGGGTCACCGGACCTCGGACATGGATTTTTGTTGCTGACTTTTGGTGTCTTCTGGTTTTTCCAACCATATGGACAGTAACAACTTGGTTGGGTCTTTCTTTTTCGACCCATTTGTGAGAGACTTGAAGCGCAGGAGGCTGGGTCCTTTGCTTCTCTAGTCTCTTTTGTCGATATAATGCGCGGCGGCATATACGACGAGCAATTTGAGCTTCGGTCGGCTCTGGCTGGGCTTTGACAATGAAGGATGTGCTCCATCGGGCGCAGCAGCCAAGCCTGTCTTCTTTGTAGCTGGGGAAGGACAGGATGCGAACCCGGTCCTAAACCTGTTACAGCCAATCTTTGAATTTTTCGAGTTCGGCCCCTGTAGATATGAAGGGTCAAACCGAAGGATTGTTGGCCTTAGCAGGTGCTTGCAGAGGCCTTGTGATGCATGATTTGATTTTGGGCTTGTAAGAACAAGCCGTCTCATACTGGGCTGACTTGGGAGTCGAGTTGGAGATGGGTCTCTCCTCTTTCATGTAAGCAAGAGGGTAGAACTGGTTTTCCTTGAGTGGGGCCAGGTATGCTGGCTTGGTGGATATTTGAGACCTTCTTTGATTTGGTGAAGGTCTTGGGGACCAAGTCTTAGGATAGACCTGGTTGTTTGCGGGGTGAGGCTTCGCGGGGGTTGTTGACACCAAAAATGTCACTTTGCCTCTTCAAGATCCAAAGAGTTACATGAAGTCGCAACCTGCCATAAATAGGCAATGCTACTTCCAAAAAATCAAATCTTGTCAGAATCAAACAAAAACTGCAAGATCCTTTAATACAGCCAAAAGAGGAGTACACAAGAAGTTTCGGGCCATTTCAAAATCATTTGGCCTAACTTCGCTTCTCCGGCAGCCGAAAAGGAGCTCCCGGCGGTGAAAGCATCGGAGACACCAAATCTTCGATTAGAGCCGATGGATGGTCTCAAAATACATCCAAAAGGCTCCACGTCAAGTTTCGAGTCAAACCGACGACGTTTGACCCTACATCAACCCTCGAACAGCTAAATCAAGCCTCTCGGTAGCAAGAACCGCTGAGGCCATCACTCATCAGATAGATCACATGGACGGCTTCAAAATGCTTACAAGGGGCTGCACGTCAAACTTCAGGTCATTTCGACAACATTTGACTATAGTATCGAAAACAATATTGATCGCCACCCGGTCAACCAAAAAAACTGTTCTTTCTACCCGACCGATCGAGAAATCGACAGGACAGATGGCACCGACCTGCTGTTGGCAACAAACACCTGAAATTACATGGTCGTCCGATGTCGATCTACATGAAGATCCATCGATGATCATCGCCAGAAGAATCCCAAAAGACACGGCACGGCCCGCGACTCTTCAGATGCTCGGCGACCACTTAATGCGATTAATTGACTAGCTTTATTACAGTCACTAATCCATTTCTTTGGACGGACCAATCAGAAGCAAGCATCCGGGAGTTACAGGTCAAGAGATTCATGGCATTTAACTCATGAAACTCCTCCCATCATGGCGATTAAAGGCGATTAAATGCCCTCAATCTCCTCCGGCCAATCAGAAGCCAAGAAAAAGGAGTTACAAAATAAAGAATTCAATTTTGTAACTCCTCCCTTTATGTAGCTTTATGACAATCAAGGCTCACAAACCCTCCTAAATGGATACCTAAAAGCCTATAAATAGGAGAGCTCTCCAAGAAGAAACAGCAGACACACAGACAATAGACTGCAGAAAATCCGGAAACTCAGACAGAAAGAGGCATCAGAAATCTAAGAGAGAAAACTCTGCGGAAATCCTACACCGACCACCGCTACAAGGTGACAAAAGTCCCTTAGGGGGTACCCCCCCCCAAGGTCCTTGCCTTCTCCTTCTGCCGCCAATGGCTTAGACATGGCTTTTCAAGCCCATCTACTTGGCTTTTTATTGGACATAGGACCTTCTTTTGGTCTTTGTTCTCTAAAAACCTGAGGTTATAGCCAAGCCAAGCGAATCAATAGCATCCTCTGTTCTCATCTGCATGGATGATGGCGAAGCCCACATATGGCTTGCGACCGTCAATCTAAACGGGTCCCCCATAATCTCCTGAGAAGTTAGATCCTCCTTTTCTTGCTTTTCATTGTAGTTTGTATTTTTTCAAAAGAGACAAAAATCACACTCTTGTCTTTCATTATTGATAAGGATTGAAAATCGGCTATAAACGCCAAAAATCGGCTATAAACGCCAAAATCGGCTATAAATGCCAAAAAAGAATCGTCTTTCACGGCAAACCAAGAAAATGTCTCTTTTCTTAAATATATGTGCAATGAAAAACTTGAAAGAAGTTGATTTCCTTTTTACTTGAGAAGGTTGATCTCCGGATCACCACTTGCAATTCCAAGTAAAATAGAAAATCTGGCACACCCACACAAAAAAAGAAATATTGATGCACGCCCTTGCCCCTCGGTTACGAAAGGGTCGGACCCAACGGACTCCCACGTCCGCCGACCTCGGTAGAACCGAGCAGAAGCGCGGTCCATCAAGCTGGCTCCACCCGGTGGGACCCGTTTATTTGAGAACACGATGCTAGAAATGAATTATTTGCATATCATATATTTTGCTCTATGCTTATATTTCTTTTCTCGATTCCTTGGCTACTTTATAATTGGGTGGCCTATGTTCGATTCCGCATCTAAAAAAAATGAGATGAGATTTTTTGGAAAATTTTAATTCTCTGAATTTATTTCCACTCTTTCTCCTTTCAAAAAAAAAAAAAACAAAAAAAATCAGATTTTTCAGTTTGAATTCAAAATTGAGAAACCTTGATCCGTTCCTATTGTTCATCGCGCTTGCAGAAATGTTGAGCCTGTTCGACTAAGGTTTTGGGCCATCGTTTCTCTTCGATGAGTTCATTAAAGATCTTAAAAAAATAAAAATAAAAAAATAAAAAAATTAGATTTCTCATTTT